>VZDJ01004378.1:7433489-7515989 GCA_008694505.1 Cyanoderma ruficeps
AAAAAAAAAAAAAGAGAAAACCAAAACCAGCCAACCAAAAAAAAAGACACTAAACCGAACAAAAAACAACAAGAAAAAACCAAAACAGAGTTTTTCAACTCCTCTGACAGAAATCAGATACAAATTATTTCTGCCTGGTATCTGTCAAATACAAAGTGACTGTATTGAAGTATGATGATTTAGCCAGTGCAGTTAAATATTAGGTGCAAATGTGTTTCAAAAGTATTTGAAAAGTGTTCAGGAATAGACTGAATAAAAATAAGTAGTGCCCTGACAGAGCTACTGTAAAAGCACAAACACTAAGCTTAAATGAGCTATTTTAGGAGATTTTGCACTTAATTTACTTTACTACAGCGATGACACCAAAATTACAATATGTACCCAGCAGTGCTAGTACAGACCCACAGAGCTGCTGTATACAATTCTCTTGTATAGGATATGACTTTGCAGAACCCTATTATTTCATGTAGCAAACAATGAACGGCTATAAGGAAACAATAATGTTAATATTATGGGGCCCTCAGTGTTCTAGATTACGTTTTTATCTAAGAAATCTGAAGGAGTGCAGAATACAATAAATCATCATTATTCATATGAATTTATTTTTCATCCCTCTGCTTGTTTTCCGTTCAGTATTTTCTTCTGTTTTTTCTTCTCACTATCTAGGCTGTATATTATTTTTCTTCTCACTGTATTTTTTATTCTCACTATCTAGGCTGTATGTCTATTTTTCATGTGCACTTTTATTGTTCTAGCTGGATGTGGCAAATGGCCAGTCAAGACCATGTAAACAATAGTAGCAGTTAACAAGAAAAAAGAAGCACTATTAAAAAGTTTAAAAGAAACAATCTTGCAATTGAACACCAAACAATTTTGATAAGAAGTTCAAAACAAATACCATCAATTATCTCTTCTTTGATCTATTGAATGCACATGAAGACTTCCCCATAAATGCCTGTAACAGAAACCTACCCCATTAGACATGTGTTTGGTACCCTACTTTGCACTCCAGAATTGCCCACTGGAGCAGCTCATCCCAACAGATGCTGCTCCATGGTGTGGTGAGCTCACCCTGGGCAGCAACTAAGGACCACGCAGCTTCTCCTCCCTTCCCCAGCCCCCAGCAGGACAAGGGGAGAGAACAGAAAGGGGAAGAAACTCGTGGGTCGAGAGTTTAATAAGTGAAGAAAAGAGGAAGGAAAAGTAAAACAGGAGATGCAAAGGCAATCACTCACCATCTCCCACAAGTAGACCCGTGCCCAAGCTAGTCTAAGCAATGGCTACCTCCCTTAAAACCTCCTCCCGTTTTCATTGCTGAGCACGACATTCTATGGCATGGAATAGCCCTCCTGTCAACCTGAGCCAGCTGTCTGAATTGTGTCCCCTCCCAATCCCATGCCTACCCACAGTCTAGTCACTGGAGGGAAAGTGGGAAAAGAGAAAACCTTGGCTGAGGCTGTACAAGAGCTGCTCAGCAACAGCCAATTCACTGGTGTGCTATCAACCTTGTTTGAGTCACTGATCCCAAACACAGCACCACAGGGGCTGCTATGAAGAAAATTAACTCCATCACACCCAGACTTAGTTCAATGGGGCTTTAGAAATAGTACATCTTATGATCTCTTTATTTGAGCATTTTTTCATAAATCACTTCTGGTGAAAACACACACTGGTGTCTTGATTAAGTTGCTTTTTCTTGAATATGTACCATGTCTCAGTTTTTGCACAAAGGAATTTATTGATTATCCCCTTATAACAAACAGTTGATAATGGGATCATATTTTCTCTTTTTTAATATTAGAGGTGCCACTACAACATACCAATTACAACCAGTCACACATGAAGACAGCCTCAAGAACATTCCTGTCCTTTTTTGGTGGAATTGCTTTTATGTTAGGTACCTAACAATTGTCACAAGAGTTAGTTTATGAAGAATCAACCCAAGGACCTTACTCTGACAGAAATACTAATGACTGGATCTGGCCATAGAAAAGTATGACGCTTTTTCCACTGCATCTCCAAGTAAATTTGTAGCACTTTTCTGTTTCAATCAAGCTTACCCTTAAGAATTCTTTCTGTAAGACTTCCTTAGTATTTTAGCTTCTGCTTCCTTTAGCACACCCTTCTACTCTCATGTGGCTAACCTCCAATACTGACAGCCAAGAAAAAAAAAGATGCTCTTAACAGTTCAAAAATGGAAAGAAAAGACTCATTATGTTCTGTGTCTGGCAGTGCTAAAGTATAAATTCAATCCCTCCTCAAAACCTCAGTAAGTTACCCTAGGTCCTGTCACAAAAGCAACACCAACTTCTTACCTACCACAGTTGAGCCCAAACCAGCAACTTGTGTGGCTCTGTACTTTCTCTAAACTAACAGTAGTGCCAGGGCTGAAAAGCTTCTAGCCAAAAGCCCCAGGGAGTGACACCCACACAGAACACCCTGTGATTTATCCTGAAGGTAAGCATAGGCAGAAACTCTACTTGTCCAGAGATTAATGCAAGTTTAAGATTTAAATAATAAGAGATATGACATGCTTGGAAAGTATAGAATTGAGATAGCTAAAAGCCAAATCATATCTATGATACAGACAACTGGTAAGCCACTTGGTGAAAAAAAATTAAAATTTTAATCACATCTCAAAATTACTGCTTCATTAAATAGGCAAATAAAGCGAATTACTGCTTTTTCTCTATGGAATTACTTAAGTATATATAAATCATTTTTATAGTACATACATTCATTTCACCATAATTTTATTATATTTATTTTTAAATACGCGTATTACATAAAATAGAAACCTGTTTTTGCCTTTGAGACTATTGTAATATTGATTGCCAACTTTTGTTCTAGTTTGGAGAATATCCCTCCAGTTATATAGGCTTCTTTGCAACATGACAAAAACATTCTGCAAGACTCCACCAACTGAATAATGTCAGCAGTCTGGATTAGCAACAAGGCTACTGTTACAACAGCCCTATCAAAAAGCAAACTTAACAAATAGAGCTGCCAAGAAAGACGTATGAATATTGGGCAAAACAGGTATACAGGGCAATCTCCACAGATTCCTTCCCATTCTGCCTCCTAGGCCTTTGGGAAGTTGCTAATTCCTGAAATATTCTTAGACCATTCCAGTGAATAATCTTTCTTTTCAGAGCTACAGTTGTGTATCCTTCTCTCTAATGTAGAGCATATTCCACGGAGATTAAATTAACACACAAAACTGATAGAAAATACAACAAAGATAGGTAATGGATGTGTATTTGCAAGACGCACCCCAAAGATCTCAAGTCTTTGATAAATAACCAGTTTTTCTTCTCCAAATACTTGGTCATTTGTACATTCACACACCAGCTGCCCCCAGAGCCCCACCACATTTTCTTGTTCAGAAATAGGTCTCTGTGTGTTCATACATTTGCTATCATGTACCATGAAGTATGTAACATACACAAAACTAAAATGGAAATAAGTGCCCACATTAAGTGGATTGCACGTCCTCAGAATTTGATTGGCAGCTGATTTCTGTTCATTGGATGACACATAACCCTATAAACTCACTCAGCCATAGCTTCCAAGAATGTGAATCATTAGAGTGCATGACTACCACAATGACAAACTGGACTTGAGAAACAGGTTTAGTTTGTCTATAAAGTTTAGGAGCTGGTATACAAAATTAATTTAATGAATTCTGCTGCAACAACCAAAGGCTTTGCTGCTATGCCACATTCATTTTCTGTTCACCAGCAATGTGGTGGACTGCTCCAAATACCATGTAAAGAAAAAACAACTGGTGGGAAAAGTTTCTGGAAACCTGACTGCGTTAATCGCATCAAGGAGAGAGAAATTAGGAAAACGGACTGCCACAGTGATCACTGTGATCTCCAAAAATACAGTCACAAATGGTCCAACAGTTTTATGGCATAGGGTTGAAGGAAAGATTTGGAAGCTTCAGGCAAAGTTATTTAGGTACCTAAAGCTGACCTAATTGTTGGACTAATTGTTGGAATGAGACACCAGAAGGCCTGAGTTTATCCTGTAACAAGCAGATGCAGATTTAAAAATACACATGCAAAGTTCAACTCATCCCAAATGAAATTTTGTCCTCCAAAGGAAAGAGAAATTACAAAAGAAAATCGATTTCCACAAAACATAAATACAAACACATAAATAGATCTATGAGGAATAAAAAAGTCAAAGAATGCTCCCAAAAGGAAATGTAATAATCCGTTTTCTGTCTCAAGTGTACAATTGTTGGGAGGGATTGAAGAGCCTGTGGCAAACGCTGCATTTCTAACACTTCCTTTGTTCATTAATAACCTTTCTGGCAAGGAACCACTAAGGATGCTACTTCCTACTGAAAATTCCACTGTTCACAACAATAACACAAAGAAACCCTGATAAAATCACATTTCACAACGTAATCATTAACAGTAATGCCTACCATCTACTTCATGAAATGCCTAAAACTTTTAGGCATTTTATATAACAAATAAATTTAACAGTGTGTGTAACAGAATGCCTATTCAGCCTTTACCTGAAACGATTTCATTTCATTAAGGACATCTAATTAATACTGATAATACAAAAATTATGGAGTTCGAAGCCTCCAATTAGATGTTTCATTGTTTTAAAACAAAACAAAACAAAAAAATTATTTGCATTCATTTAATTTCAGTGGCTTTCAATTAAATGTCTTGTTGCAACTTTCAATGGCTTCAGCAGTGCCACAGAAAAAATCAGTTTCTCAAAATTAAAGCAATTTAACTGAACAATTTTTTGGAAAACTCCTACAAAGAATTTTCCAGGTGCAAGTTATGGAATAACTATGAAAGCACTAGAAGTTTGACAGCCTTGAATAAATTTGAGTCACGATAAATTAAAAATAAACAGCAATGTGCCAATAGGTATTCTGCATTATTTTAAGTGCTAAAAAGGTCAAATACATAAGCGAAAACTTTTCACAAATAATCACACTAATTATGCAGTCAGTTATGCATGGATGCCATTCTTCCAAAGGAGTTTCACATATATACAAAACCAGTTTCATGGAAATGCTAATTGCAGCTATGGCTGTATTAGCAACAGCCAATAAAACTGGGCCTGTACAGTGAAAGAGTTAACTGTAAGAATATTCCATATTCTTGTTCCAAGGGCTTTCTACTTTGAACTAGTTCTCAGATTTAATCTTAAAGATTCAAGGCTTACTAGTGGCTGGAGTGCATTAGGCACATTCCTGCAGCTTTCACATTATTTTGAGCAAAAGGAATCCCATCCAGGTCACTCTCTAGGATAACTCCACAATGCAAATCAAAGTAGAGGCAAATAGATTTACTTCAAAACTGCATGGCTGATCCAAATAAAAACAGCAGGATAACACACTCATTGCTGAATGTTACTTACTAGAAAAAAAAAAGAAAAGAAAAAAAGAAAAAATAAAGGAAAAAAAAAGTGTTTAAAGGAAAGAGAAATCTAACTTCTGAGAGCCCAGAGATGAATTTAGGAAGAATTACTGTGATATAAAATAAACCTGAGATATAAGATGGAACAAAAAATATTTCAAGGTTGATATATGATCTTTACAGTCAACTCTATGAAATACAAGTCTCTCACACCCATGTGGGTATGAATCACTTGAGTGGAATGGTATGCACGTGAAACTGAAAGCAGACATATACTCGCATGTGAGAGTCAGACACCTATTTACCAAAGTTTTAGATATTTTAGTCAGTAATATTAAATCAATGCCTCAGTACTGGCACACAAGAATGAAACAAATTAATACAGATTCTCTCAACTGTTGTCAGATAGCAAGAGGAAATAAAATTATAGAGGAAATATGTGGTAAGTTTGAGCAATCTGAGTATGCTGGTTAACTGTTAAAATAAAAATACATTACCCATAATGCTGAGGCATCGCTGGTAAAATGGAATAATTATTGTGATAGCAATCATTGTTGCCTCAAGAATGTCCAAACATTCCCTGCATTAAGTCTTTTGTCACCCAATCTTGTCTAGCCATCAGATTCCTTTCGTGCTCCTCATCATGAAAACAGTTAAGCACCGAAAACATGAAGATTAGAATCACATTCTTGAAGAGGAGTACTTTATACACTTTCTGAATGGAAGTATTAGTTGCTGGATATGTTTTCTTGAGATAGCAAATCAGAACTGCATCTCCATCCAGCAACAGTGAGATGATTTGCACCAGAGAGAAGTCACCTATAGAATCTGATCCTTGATGTTTCTACTAGATTTCTCCATCCTCCCCACCCCATTAAAACAAAAATTTCTAGTGAATTTCCATCATCTAAAGATTTATTATAGTGAAAATATCAGTCTCAATTTTGCAGTAAGTTGTTAATTATTATAATTACTGTTTTTATTTTCTTTCTTAATTGAGAAAGCTAAATATTATTCCTTCGTTATTCTAGGTTACAGTTAGTTATCAAAAAGCAAAAATAAAAGCATTCCAAATAATTTATAGATAGCAGTCCTACATTTTCTAAAACGTGGCTTGATTCTCTAAATGTTGTTCTATGTGCACTGAATTTCTCTATTATATTCCATGGTTTATTCAAATGCAGAGGATTTTTTAAAAAAGTCTACCCATAGTCCAGGCAATAATCACACCATAACCTCTAATTTATGAAATACTTTCCTTAAAGCAGAGAGTCAAATGGTTACGAATTGCCACACTCCTTCCTCAGAGGCATTATTTTGGTGCCTACCAGTTGAAAAACACCTGATCACAACCAAATTGAAGTGGTCTAAGCAGACACATGACACTATTCACTGACGACATCATACAAGTAGATGTAATCATCATTTGGTTCCAAGGTACATGAGCTACAGAGAAGAAGGCATCACTAGGATCTTGAACAAGCACTTTTGGAAGGATGTGGCAGAAATTTATTTCTGTGTTTGCAGAAATTAGATTAAAGCTTCCACCCTGCAGTGTGCGTCTCCTAGAGCAGCATACCACTCGGACACAGATAATGGGCTAAAGACTGAAGTTGAATTTTGACATTGCCACAAAAGAAGATGCCATGATTTAATTTGCTCTCTCACAGCACACTAATTGTGGATGGGCAGCATCCAGATTCTGACTAATATTTTTGCATTTATTCAAAAACGAACTAACAAGGAAAAACAGCAACAGGGGATATGTTGAGAGATCATATTGGTTAAAGCAACACAGAAAAATTCTTTTAAATTGTGAAAGCCAGAGCATACCACATCTGTAGGCCAAACTCTGCCTCAACCCAGTTTTCACCATGTCCACAACTGGTGGGATGAATATCCCTGTATACTGCCTAAGCTTTATTAAGTTTGTCTGATCTTTAATTACATTGTGAGATAGCTGTTTTTGAATATTCAAAATTCAATTGAAGTTTCTTTTCCTTTCATGGAAAAATACAATTAATCTTCACGATCTGAATGTATATGATAGCAAGCAAAAGGAACACTTTATATGTCTGGAATTCTTGATGATACCTCACAGAACTATAGAAGAGGAAAAGTTTGTTCCCAGGATATAAGGTATCTATATCAGTTAAACATATACAAAGTACTTTACAGTATGCTGTTACAAATGAGAAATTCCTCTCATTAGAATGCACTTAATACTTTATTATACATATAAGATAAGCCATCTTTTCCTGATTAAGGAATCTTTAATTCTAGGTCAACCCAGATTTCAAGTATCTCACTGTAAATACATGAAGTCATTTATAGGTCAGTAATATGAAATTCAATCAAAGCTTTTAAAATTTTCACCAAATTCTAGAGAAGTCAGTGTAATTTTGGATGTCCTGGGGGTAGAATAGAAGGACTGGGGCTGTTGAAAGTTCCAGACATACTATCTTAGTTTTTTAGCCCTGGAATATCTGAATTACCTTACCCTGTAACCACACACCGCAAAGCTGACAACAGAAATGCTGGAATATTGACTGGAAATGTTATGAACTCACCTTTTCCTCTTTCCACCCCCACTTCCCCAACAACTTAGACTAGAAAAAAGCAACAAATATCCACATCAAAAATCCGTATTTTCCTTAAATCTAAGTTCATTAGAATAAAAATTATGTATTTGAATGCTGAATTCTGCTTTGTCTTTATGCGAACTGTACATAAGCTTTAAAATTGAGCATGTATCTTGATAGGTGTGGCCAGTGCACCCATAATCATAATGTTTGTTTGTACCTTACTGATCCCCAAGAAAGCTGGGAGGTTTAATTGTGTCATTTAGATTTTCTGCACATTACTTGTCAGGGACAGATCAGTATTTGTTACCTTACCTTTCAGTTTAAAAAAAAAGAGCATGTATTTACAATCATATATAGGACTCTCACTTCATAGTGAAAACTCAGTTTGAAGTGGTACTGTGAGAATGAGACCACTTTCCATGCTAGCTAGTTCAATGACTTACAGCTTCAGTAACTTTGATGTATGGCCTACATGCAGAATTTAACCAGCATGGCCAGTTGACCACATGACAGATTAAAAACAACACACTGAAAATAAACACATATCACAGGTACTGATGGTTCTGCAAAAATGTGATTCTAGCAGTTCAGTTCTGCATGCTTGATCTTCTGCATTTAATCTTTTTTATTATCATTTTTTACTGTTTAGAAGTTATGAGTCATTCTCTAGAAAAAAAAAACAAATCCAGAAAAACACCAACAAAACAAAATCCATCCAACAATAAGACAAGTATAAGCCAACTTGCTATGCCTCACTGCCAAAACATTTTTTTACTTAGCTACGGATACTTTCTGAAACAAGTTTTCAGCTATTGATTTTCCTAGTTACAAAAACAAGACTGCATTTTTAATCCACAGTTGCACAACTGTATTACCAGGCTCTGCTCCAGTTAACCAGTTATGAATAAAGTTACAGTTCTTGAACAAGATTATTTGTCTGTTTTTTCAGAGACTTTTTGAACTCCTGTCAGAATTCTGGAAAATCGTAGCTGTAAATGAATAAACAAAGAAAAGTCTCATCTTCACAGACCAGGACTTGACAGGCAAACATAGTTCCCAATTTAGAGAATAACCTAAAATATACTTTCTCAAAGTTCTACACATGAAGATGATCAGAGTATCAGTGTATTTTGTTCAAAAGCAAGTAAGACTTAAATAATTTATGTTTAAGATGAGTGTACTTTTAAACAAGCTCTTGAACAGCTGATATGAAACAAGCTATAGTCTCAGAAACTGATTTTAGTTGCAGCATCACAGAGTAATCTAAGAAAAAAACAGCAAAGTGACTTCCAACCCGAACAACGCTCTAGCTATTGGATCAACTGTCCATAATCTGCTCCAAGACCTGGAAGGACAGCTTTACAGCTTTAGAAAGAATTTCTAAACACAAACAGAAAGCTGAGAAAATCAAGTGATTTTTAGGGAGCAACATCTGCCTCTGAATGACTGCAGTTTTTCAAGTACTGAAAATCAGGGCTGAGAGCAGCGCATTTTTTCCTTTCTTTTTATTTTTTAATTCATTTTTTCATGGGAATTTTGGGTTAAAACAATGAAGTGGTGAAGTGAAAGTGCTACAGAGATACACTGCGGAGGGGAGGGGCAAAAAGAAGAGGGGTTAAAACCCACAAGTCAAATCAGTAAATGCATCATTCAAATATAACGCGCAACAATTACAGAGAAACTTTAAAGCAACTTACCTCGAGGGAGAGAGATCAAAGAGCTGTTTTCAGTCGGAGCTTGCTCTGGCCCTCCAGGCCCCGGAGGAAGAGGTTCTCTCACTTGGGACATCTGCCAGCTCTCTCGCCGAGATACAGAGCGCCTGCACCCCTCTCCAACAAAACTAACACGCGACCCTGAAGGAACAAGCAAATGAAAGGACTCGTTAACGTATTTTATGCAGAAAACTCACGGCTCTGGGCAAGGGACTGAAGAGGGACAGTAGGGAAGCGGCGGCAACTTTCCGGCGCGGCGGCGGGCGCGCCCCCCGCCCCCTTCATGGAGCACCCGCGGGGCCGGGGGGCGGGAGCGGCCGCGGGCCCGGAGCGGGGCGGCCGCGGGGGTGCCCGGGGGGGCCCGTCCGCCGCGGCGGAGCCGGCCGGCAGCGCGGCGCGCCTACCTCCGCATTTCCTCCCGCTCCGCCCGGCCCTGCGCCGCGCCCGGCCGCGGGAGCCTTCCCGCCGCTGCCGCTGCGCCGCCGCCTGTCCCGGCAGCCGCCTCCTCTCGCCCGCCCCGCACCCGCGGGCCTTCCCCCGGCAGTGGCGCGCACAGCCTGGCACTCACTCCCGCTGTCCCACCGCCGCCACAGTCACTCCTTCTCCATCATTTCCGGACAATGAAACATCCCACTCCGGCTGGCGGCGGCTGCGGCTCGGCGCGGCGGTTGTGCAGCTCCTGCCGCCCGCCAGCGACGGGCCCGCGGGCTGGGCTGGGCTGCGCGGGGCCGGCCGGCCGCGGGGCGCCGCGCTGCCCCCAGCCGGGCCTCCAGCCATGGAAATTCCCGCAGGAGACCGTAACCCGTCAGACAGAAGTAGGCAAGAAGGCAAAAAAAAAAACAAAAAACCACCCAGGAGAATGTGAAAGGGAGGCTCTCCAGCCCGGGCAGGGTTTGCAGCTGTGGCGCTGGCAGCGGTGCAGGGCACGCTGCATGGCGCAGCCGCTGGCTCCGAGTTGGCCGCGGTGTTAGGGACCGGCCGCCACCAGTTGCTTGTCGGAGCGCGGAGCGGGACGTGCCCCCTGCCCTCCGGCTCTTCCACCCTCCGCCGGGCCCTGCCGGCCTCTCTGCCCCTGCCCTTGAGTGGGAACATGCAGATATGTCCATTAAAAGGACTTCACAGCGGGCACACAAAAATACTCAAAAACCACGAAGAGGACAAGCAGTTTTCAAAAGCAGAACCCTAAAGTGCAAACTACTTCCTCTGCTACCATCTGCCAAGTAGTGTTACCTGGACTTTCTCCACATAGGAAATAACATTTCTTTCCCGTGGCACAGTCTGATGTGATTATCAGTCTTATGCTCTGTTGTTGCCCGTAACGTGGGGCACTGCAACTCTTGCTCATTCATGTGCTGCTGTCTATAAGCTACATGCTTTGCCCTGTTTATAGGATTACAGTATGTCACCTTTCTCTACTGAAGTGTGTCCAAGTTTAAAATGTATTTTCCTTAAAATTTACAAGCAGGTTTTTTTTATTATTATGGTTTAGTAAATATGGCAGTTTTACTGGTATGTCTCATTACAGTAAGATATTTAGATATATATCTTTGGGAAACAAAAGTAGGAATATAAAATACACAAGTTATAGACTATCAGGATCCTAACATGAGACTATAGCTGATAGCACACGTGCTAAGCAATATGCTTAGTTATTAAAAGTTAACTTCTTAAAGTTTAGCCTTTCCCTGGACATGCTTGCAAAACAGCCAGGATAAAGTGTAAATAACTGGCTAGGAGCCAGTTCTATGTGAACTCCACACCCTTCAGGGCTAACTCTTATTTCAGAAGTCATCAGCAATGTTGTACCACTCTACAACTTTATTTTTGTCGATGCTGGTGCAAAGGAGAAGTGTGATGAAAGGTGCATATGCTTTCCTCTGGAAAATACTGTAATTTTAAAATATTTCAGTAACCTAAGGTGTTCTTTGGTGCAGCATAGTCTTTCTTTAAACACTTATATGGAAAATGGGGGGGGGGAAGATGTTTTATGTAGGAAAGAAGGTATGTTAAAAAAGAAATCCATTTAGGGCAAACAAAGCTATTATTTTACTGTGTAATAATAATATTGGTCTGGCCTCAGTATCTACATTTTTCATCTATGCAAATATTGCATAACTTTTCATTCCCCTCCTTGCTGTGCCAGGGGCAGAGTGATCAAAACATAAGGTAGAACGACTTACCTCAAACTCCCAAGTGAGTCAGTAGCAGAAGAAAGGTTATGACTCACTCTCAACATACAAGCTTGTGTTTTTCCCTCTGAAACTGGAAACATAGCAGAGAGCTGTGGGAGGAGCAATAATTTGGCCAACCACACCCTGCTTCCAAAATATTTCATTGGATAATAAATGCCTATGAAGAGCTGATACCACCCAGGGTTGGTATTTTGGTGAGTTTTTAATGTTATCTATGAAACCCACATGGTAAACTCCCATGACGTGCAGTTTATCTTCTTTAAAATGATGATGGGATGAGCTCACCCTGACAAGGTTCAGTTTAAAGCAACTAAGAGAATTTACAGGATCTTCAGCAGACAGTACAACTGATACAGCCGGAGGTAATTCTAAACAAAATCAAATTAAGAAAAGATAAGAGAATTCAATACATAAAAAGCACAATTCACAGAAAGAGTACATTAAAAATATTATGCAATATGCAACACATTACATACTAGAAGCTGTGATTGTAAAGGACGGGTGCAGATGTGGTCCCTGTTAATAAGATACCACAGATAGGCAAAGCTCATTGGCATATGCACTTCCTGACAGTACAACACACTTCTAACAAATACTCAGCAAATCGAAAATATTTGTTGTATTACTTTCCTGTAAAGTACATATCATTCTAAGATATTATTGACAATTCTCGGGAAGTGCGCAGTTCAGCTACTAACACCAGGTTTTCAAGCAGGCTACAAATTTGATCTACTGCATCTTACTGTAGCAACCGAGTTACTGGCTGTTGCACATATGTATTCCAATATAGTCTTCCATTGCTAAACCATAAAATTCAGGTCTTGTAGGCAATTAGGGGCAGATCTTGGGATTGATGCGAAGAGAAATTCAAAAGCCTTGTAAATAGAAAATAAATACAGTTTGTAGGCAGGTAAAAATTCCATGAAAGGGAAAAAAAAAACCCACAAAAATTCCCTGACCAAAACAACCTCACAAAAAACCAACCAACCAACCAAAAAACCCCCCACCAAACAAACTAAACAAGCAAACAAAAAACCCAGAAAAACAAAAAGCCCCCACAAAATCACACGCTGCAAAAAACTCTCACACCACCATCACCATGAAAAAACCCTCCAAGTTTATTTCTCTATTTAAAAAAGATTTTTTAAAATGCACTTCTATCAGAGGTGCACAAAATGTAGAGTATAATCCTATGTCTTAAGGGCAAAATTGTTTATCACCATTTCCTAGACTGAGCTCCTACACAAGCCGTACAAAAATATGTATATTACTGACATTCAAAATGGAATTATCACTGAAAAAAAGGAAGTGCTTTAGAAAGATGCAAGTTATTTATTTAAGGTAAACCCACAACATTCCAAAATTAGCAGCTGCAGAGGTTGTTTACTCGCATTATTAAAAATTTGAGCTATATATCGAGCTTGAATTTTCCAAGGCTAACTTTTAGTGTTTGTGGTTTTTTGGATTCCAAATAATTTGTGTTGGAGGAAGTTGTGGATTGCAGAGATGCCCATCTCAGAAATGCTGCAGAAAATTGTGCAAAACTCTTCAAATAAAAAATGTGGTCAATAGCTATTACTTAAGGATCAGTGAAGGTCTAGGTACTCAAATTTCCCCCCCCCATCCTAACACTACCCTCTACTTCCCCAAGGCTACTCTTTAACTGATGCTGATTTCATTCTGTCAAGAGGAACAGAGGAAACTGAAGACCATTTCACTTCCCTCTTAAAACACTTCAATAGTTCTGAATAATGGACAATATTGTTATTGAATCTTTTTGTGATCGATTGCTTGTACCTCAGTACCTGTAAGTTTGTTATTTTTCTGCTATGTCTGAGAACATGATTTTCAATTTTGTAGTATATAATTTTAAAATATGTGTATTAATCTTATTAATCTAAACTTCACCAGTCTTTTCAATATTAGGATCATGGCAGGATCTCTGTCCTAAATATTTTATAGTGCAGCAATGCTGAAATGAAAGGTGAGTTATTGTTAAAAGGGCTAAATAAAAAACTTGGAGGTAAAACCAAATTATATTGTAAAATAACATAATTACAAGTGAAGCTTTTTTATATATATATATATAATTTTAAATATGGATTAAAAGCAGAAATACCCACAATATATGTATAAAAGGACAGTAAAAGAGAATTTGAAGATCACTATTAAGCTTGGTTTGGAGTACTTTTGGTTCCTAGTGTTTATGACCTAGCTTTTATATTACCTTTCTGCAAAGCATCCTGTAAAAAGTCATGTAAATTGTCAGGTGCCAGGGCAAAGCTGGTTGCAGCTGTGTTGTAGATGAGGACTTGTACTTCATAAAGCATAAACTGCTGTGGGATTGCTGGTGCCTTAGACACCAGCTGGTGCTAACAGGGCAACCAACCCCTTTTAGGCCAACGAAATCCACCTCCAAAGAGCATTAATCGAAACAAACAGTTGAATGTCTAAAATGAAGCCAGAGACATGCAGATTTAACTCCATCTGTAACCAGAACTGAAATAAAGATATGCATTGTCTTTTAGAGGAGCCGCTTTTTCCTGTAATGCTGTACCTGGCAGCATTTCTAGAGGCTTTTCTAGATAAAGAGTCCTAATCCAGGTTTTTCTGCCATGGGATGGACTCCACAGTGGGGAGAAAGGGAATATGAGGCTTAATGCTTTGTGCCAGCTCAAGGTATTTTTCTCCATTTTGTTTTTCTGTTTAGACTAAGTATAAGAAATATAGCAGTATAAGAAGTAGTTTCTGTAAAACATTGTCTAACACAGGTGGTAAGGATTTAATTAAAATTGAGAAATTATTAAGTTAAACAGTTAAGATTCTCTGAGATTGATTTTTTTCTGAAGTAACTCTAATGAAGTTCAAGGAGTTGCATGAAGATGAATTCCGCTCAACAAGCTTTGTCCTGCTTAGGGCAAAGCACATCACATGGCCTGGCTTATGGTAGTTTCAGCTATTCCTTAGCAAGCTCAAGTAGGTAATAGATCTCATGAAAAATAACAGATCATATCTTGAGACATGGAAAATGACATCTCATCACAACAAAACATCGATTAGTAAGTCATTACAGTCCACAAATAAGTCAAGAAATGTTGAGTGTACAGCTGTGCTGGATTTCAGCAGTTAATTTGCATATATTCCTTCAGTTATTCAGTTTTTCACTTTACAGTTAATATTGCACCTTCGTTAATAAAAAAACTTATTTAGGACATCAGAAGAAACTCAAAATTCAGCAAAAATTAGTTTTTCAAACTCTGTACTGATTTTTAAGGCACTGAAGATTATTTGGAACTTGTAGTTACAGTAAAGATCACAGCAAAGGCAAGTGATGGACAACAGCACCTTTTGAGTTACCTGGGCAAGAATTTTAAGGGAATATTGATTAAAAAATCTAGCTAGCTGAACACAGAATATTGTAATATGAGTTATATAGAGACAGTAAATTTATAATCACTTGAATTTGCCTGCAACACTTAGTCCTAATAATTCTAGAAGCTGTATTTATAGCATACAAAAAAAAAAAAAGAACTAAATATTTCTGGTGCTTTTCAGGTTAACGAGGTTCCTTATGCTTTTGCATCCTGAGAAGTATCTGGATCTGGTATTATTCTACATTAGTATTTCATGCACATTCCTTACAATTGTGAGTATTCATGAAATTTACATTACCTTTTCTCAGCAGTATCAAACTAATCACCAATTTCAAATGATGTTTTAAAAAATACCTTATCTGGAATTCTACAAAACCAAAAATATTTCCATGTGAAAAGAATATCTAATCAATCTGTTCCCCAAAAAATTTAAATCTGAAAATACTAAAGCAGGTATGTTTTACAAATAGAATAAATAATGCAGTGGAACAGAAGACTATATGTTAAATTGCTGTGTGAGGTCATGGTAACACATCCTGAGATCAATAAAAATTTAGTTAATTCTGTACATCTTTGAGTTCATAATACAGAGTACAGATGCTCCTTTTGAGCTGTAAGAGAGTACACTGTGAATGAGTTTTAAAAATGCTGTGCATTCTATTTTATATTTTCATAATATAGAATGCTCTTACTTACATATTGTGTATTATTCCTCATACATATTCAGAACATATATAGTAACTGTTCCTTTGGAACCACTAACATGTAAGCTGTGAATGTGTATTAACAGCCAAATGCATTTGCATATTATGAGTCCATAATTCCGAATGCACAACCAAATTGTTGATAAAAAGTCAATGCTATTGATAGAAACAGAATTTATTTTCTCATGCTTCTCACTCACAACTGTGCTATCTTGCAGTTATTTTTCACTCATATCTTAACAACTGAAAAAAGAAAAAATGCCAGTACAACAACAACAACTGGGAATTACAGTTTTCTTGAAGGAAAATACTTTGTGAAGATTTTTGCTCTGTATCATAATCAATATTTCCTTAATTGGCTGAATAGATATGCTCCTGTTTTTTTTATTTTGGTATCCATATAGACAACTGGACCAAACTCTTAGCATCAAGTGCTTATTCAGATAGTACATGTAAAATGCAGATCATAGGAAAAAGAAACATAAATATAAACCTCAGTCAGTCAGTCAGTTCCACTAATATTTTTTAATGTCATGATTTTGTTTATTTGTATATTTGCCTAAAATAATGGGGGAGTGTTGCCGGCCAGGAACATGCAATTCTCTACATTGAACAGAACTAAATTTACAAAATAATGTAACACAATACCATAATTACAAAACTTCATTTGTATCAAAAAGTTATTCTTTGTTTACATTTACCAATGACCATCCTGGCAACCCATGCAAGTAAGGATGGAAAAACCATTTTACTTTTCTGAAACAGGGAATGAAGAAAAATAGTCTTCTGCCTAAGTTTCTTACTTGGAAAAATGGAAGTTATACAAATCTTAGGTCCAGGTCTGATCTAATTCTGGGACTATACTTCTAGGATGGGGATTTTCCCCAGGAAGAAAAAGAAAAGTTAAGGACCAATTGCCTTTTGCCCAGTTCTCTTCCTCATCCTATAGAGTTGCTGAAATAACTGGAAAGACAAAAGAGGAAATTACCTATACCATCTGAAGGACTGCATAGCTGTTATACTGACTATTAGTTTTAGAATAATTTCAGGTGTATTATTTTAATAAGCAATACTGAAAGTTTCTTTATAGTTCTGATATCACAACAGAGATATTAACTCCAAAAGTTTTCAGTTATGCTTTCTGGCAATTAATGGCAATTCTAAACTACCTACCATGCAAGAACCAAATATTTACACAAGACTATCATAATACCTCAGCTAAAATACCAATAAAATCAGAAAACACAAACTAGATTTAAAGTGACTCCCATATAGCTGGTATTTTTGGATCCCATCTAGGAGATGCAGTCCTGCACAGTGAATGATGGCCCAGTGATACTGCTCACTAATAGGTGTAACATCTGCCACATATCATTGAGAGAAAAATAATGTGTTATTGTATGTATGTTTGTACGGGGACATAAAATCACTGGATTTTTAGTGTTTTGCCTTTAAAAGAAGTCATTACATTTTAGTTCACTGTAGGACCATATAAAATTCCTTATTTCCCTTTTACTTTTCCTGTGGTTTGTTTCAGACATTTTAAAGTATTAATGAAAATGCTGTATAACTCATAATGTTAGAGTGTAATTTTATTTCATATTGTTTTATATTTATAACATCTATAAATAGGCTCCTGTAAATTTATAAAATCAGTTATTTTGAGATCAGAGCTGTAGGGTTGTTTTTCTTTTATTATTGTAAAAAACAAAAAAAAGATAGTTTGTATTCAGTTTTTTGTACTTTTTACATACTTGATGGTCTCAGAGAGTGTTTCAAGATATAAATACCAGCAGACTAAATTACCTTGATAACCAGTGATCAACATAAGCAAGTGAAATGTTTTTCTGTAGTTTTACAAAGTGATCTTTGTATTTTGTCAATAAATTTTTTTGCATTTTTGAATTAATACAGTTTATTGTGATCAAAGTAAAATTCTGATAACCATGGACTACAGACAAGGAAAATTTAAGCAATTGTGGGATGGGTGCTTTCACTGTCAAATCTCTGGTGTTCCAGTCCTGAATCTCTGACCACTTCCCTAATTTTTTTTTTTCGAATTTTGTTATGTCAGCAAAACTCTGGTTTCCCCCATTTAATATCAACAAATAACACTCTTTTATGGTATCCAAAGCTTAATATGTAATCACATATTAAGCCTAACATCTTATCACATATTAAATTCTCCTCTTGTAAGAGATTTCTTATTGAATGAGAACTGATAAATAACACCAAGGTCATGACACAGGGGAATTTCTTAAAGCATAAGATATTCTGTCTTTTTCTCAATGGAAATGGTTGAACTTGGAAACAGTAATTTAGGCCTCACATTGATGAGAAGAAATCAGATTCTTGACCCGTGGATACAGCAATTTGAAAACAACTGCAGTAATTTCCTCTACAGTTTGCAGGCAAATACACGATTTTGTAATTTGGTGCAACAAAGTGAAGAAAATACACAACAGGTTTCTATACATACCCTGTAATGTTTGTGTAAGTGTCTTGACACCTGTAGTTAACTACACTTGCAATGTGCATGCATAAAGGATATGCTACACTAGACCATGAGATTATACATTTATCCTCATTTGTGAAGGTGGATGCCTAGAACTCATGAATGGAAAAGATATGTTATAAAGTATTTAATCCTAATCAATATTTATTAAAGGAGACAAAGTAACAGTAGCACAAACCTACATTACTTTACTAAAAAACTAGCAAGCTGAACTTCTTTTCATGCAATAATTAATGAAGTTTTATGATTTATTTTAACCCTGAAGTGGGTGTTTTGAAACTCTAATTATATTAATGTACAAAAAGAAATAAAATTGTCACTTATTTTCATTAAGCATGACAGATAACAGTTTCAAAGACAAATGCTGAAACTTGTGAAAATTGGAAGTTCAGGTTTGAAGTGACAATATGGTATCAATGGGATGGAATTGTGCTTCTCACTGCATTAATCAATACTAAAATTTATTTTTTAATGTGTGAAGGATGTTTAGTTTCATTAATTTATGACTAGATTCTTTCTACCTATGTCTTTCTGTCTTTGGATTTCTGTCTTTCATTTTAAAATATTCTGTCTGTTTATAAACCCACAGCAAACCTCATAAAATATTACTGTTGGGAAAAAATCAGTTTTCTGCATACCATGTGCAGTTTGTGATATTGATCATATAACTAAGTCAATTAAATGAGACATGGCTCTGTTAAAACTGGAAAAGTACTATTGTCTCCTGTGCTATTCTCTGTGCAATATCAGATTTAAAATTGTTCACTTTATGATATCTCACTCATCTTTGCAGACCACAGGCTACACCTGCAATCCCACTAGCATAACCTAGATTTTTAATTTCCACTTGTGAATACATAAACTACTGAACCAAGTCAGCATTATATTTAGTTTAGCAGAGCCTGTATCGTAGGTCACAGGTCTGATGTTCTTGGGCTGGAACTGAGAGGATCCTGCCATAAAATATTTCCATTACAGCTTTATGGTTCAAATACAAGCACACACATGCTCCATCCTTCTGTCCATAGATGGGGTTTGCTTATGTTACAGTTTATGATACCCCATGTAGTGGAATTTTAGTACTTTAGGATAAGTGAACAGTTATAAACTTTAATTTCCAGTGCAGTTAATGAGCAGTGGTAAGGTGTGTGTACAGTAGACTTTTGTGGACAGCTGTCAGAAAGAATGCTTACAGCACCCGAATAGAATAGACAAATATTTGGGCTATTTTCTCTAAGTGTGGATAAATAATGTATAGATGATAACTGATACATAAATTTAAATTTAGAAATTACAAGAATGAAACCATTTAATCCATCTCTTTCACAATACTGTAAAGTCAATACATGAAGGGTTTCTAGTGCAAACCATTAGCTCTGTGTTGAGATACAAGGGCCTTTCCAAGTGAAAATATAGTTAGTACTGAGTATCAGACAGTACTGAAACCTACCCCTGTCAACAGGTCTAAGCTTGCTGGGGCAAGACATAACGTGAACATTTTCATGTTGAATGTAAATGACTATGAACCTGTTGGGAGCTTGCTCTGCTAACAGCACATATCTCTGCAGGCTGTGTAGGCTGTGGGTTCTAGACTTGCAACTTATATTGCTCTTTATGTCTCCTGTACATTTGGCTCATTATTCCCAAAACCTGCCAAAATTCACATGTAAGTGGGTATTGTCTTTTAAACTTATTAATCTAGTTTGATTAAGAGACAATATTCACAGTGGACGAGTATATGGGGCAATTTGTGGCTTTTGAGAGTGATTAAATGCTGAAATGGAGCCAAGGCATTTGATAATCACAAGAGCTATTTAGTGTTGGAATATTCCAACCACATGACTGTTTTCCCATCAGTAAGAGAAGCACATTTAACACACAACATTAAAGAGACATATTTTTCTGGGTAAATGAAGGTTTGAAAGCAGTTGAGAGCCTCAGCTCATCCCCTGTGAAGGCAGGCATAGGTAAAGTTTGTATAGAATTCAGGAGGAGTATGTTCCTCTCCCCAGGAGAAGTGCTAGGGACAAATAATTGCCCAAGGGAGTTACCTGCACTGAAACTGAGGGCTGAGACTGAGGTGTGAACATGTGTGATTTGAGTTAGGATTTATGACTCATTTTCATACTGCCACTCTTAAGAGGGTAACAATTATCATCTGCCAGACTGACCTGTTAGCACACGTTGGAAACAAGTCCAGTGCGGCAGCAATTCTCCAGTCTTGTGGGAACTGTTTCATTTATATCCCCAAAAGTATAGATGAAGTAAGGATTGACACCTTAGGAAGAGGCCATTACAGAATTAGAAGGGAAGTTCTGGTGGAAAAATCTCTTAAGAGCTTGGAGTTGAAGTTGAGTTTTGAGGATTTGTTGTTGTTAGTTAATGTGAGTTGTAAGTAAAAGGCCAGTGCAACAATATTACTTCATATTTATTTAGACATATTTATCTAAACAGTTATTTAGACAACCAAGAAACTCAAATCGTTCCCACACAGTAGCTGCTATATACAAAACAGCCATGTTTGTTTAATGTGGGTTTTTTTACAAAAGGCTTTACTGATACTCAGGTTAGAAGGAGGTAAAATGCCTTCTGCAACTGAACAGCTAAACCCAAGAACATTAGTTTGCAATCTGGTGATTTCCAAAACTAATCTGATGAAATTTCTGATCATCATTATCCCTCTTCCTCTGAACTCATATGCATCAGTCTAAAGCTGTATAAAATTCAACCTTTTTAATTTAATGGAAATGAAGAAGGAAAGTGGAAGTTGCTGAAGAGTTGGGTGGGCAGGTTTGGAGAGTCTATCTAAGCAGGAAGCAGGTAACTTTGCTCCACTGGCAAACTGGCACTTCCTTGAGTGTTAGTCAGAAAAGAAATATAATGTTTGTCCTTTTCACTGACCATTAAGGAAAAAAAAAGAAGGCCTCATTTACTCCAACAGTCTTCTGTGATCAGTTTTCTGATGTTCTCACTTCATATCCACAAATGATCCGCAGAGACAACAGGGAGGAAATCTGAATTGGTGAACATACTTAACAGTGTTTTTTAAACGGCATTCTGGCAAGGACAGGAGATGGACTACAACTGCACAGTAAAATACATGAGTACTTTTATTATAAAAATTGAGTCCCAGCTGCATTTCTTTGAACATAGTTTCTTCTGCCTTTTTTTTAATTTTTTTTTTTTACACAGGAAACCTCAACTCTTCTAACATCTACCACGAACTTTCGCTGCATCTATAAGCAAAACACTTAATCTTTTTATGCCTCCTTCAATTACCTATGAAATAAGAATGGCAGTAGTTGCTTCCCAGGAAGTTTAAATTTGCCTGGGATCCTGGGATGCCAGGTATCAGTGAATTCCAAGCAGCTATTATTTAAGAATCTCAAGCAAAAATTTGCAAAATCAGTGAACACACCTATAAATAGTCTTCACCTGGACTATATCAAGGGTCTCCATTAGGAGGCACCATTACCAGATTTTTAGTCTTGCCTGACTATCAGCATTCCAGTTTGGCCATTCTCACCTGTGGTATTATTGACAGAGAAGGCTTCACCCACTTTCGTTTTCCTCAAGCAGTCAGAAAGGATGTGATGACAAAATCAGAGCTGCCACCAAGATAGCAGGGTAGTTATCTCTGAAAGCATACTGGGCCACGGTTTCAGAACAATCCTACAACATGATTTAGAAGTTGACAAGGTTCTTGTTAAAGACATAACAAATCAGCTTGTTCATTCTTGGGATGATAATACCATTTCACTGAAGTACATCTGAGTTCCTTTTACATTTTCTGTGTGCAGCAAAAAACTCCATAACAATACTGTTGAGCCTTCTGAAATGAATACCTCTTGAAGCAATAAATCTGTTAAAGAAAAAAATGGTTTCTGGGCACCTGGGCTATATGTTTAAGGATTTGAACTTCACTAATGTCTAAAATATGGGGAAAAAGTCCAGAAAGGACACCCAATTAGAAGGCTATTGACTCATCCTGACAAAGAGGTGGGGGGAGGGAGAAAGGGAGGAAGGAGGGAAGAGATCAAGGCTCACAACAAAAGGCCTATTCATTTATAACAGCTTGGCTGTGGAACCATTCCAGCGTGCTTAAAAATACTTTATCCATTAGTTGGGAGCTCTTTTCTAAATGACAACTTGCTGCCCACATCTGACCACAACCAGCTCCCTTTTCACACTGAATGTAGCAAGGTTCACGTTGTCAAAAGCAGCTTGCCACCTCTTCTGGACGTTGTAAGGAGGTGAGGCAGAGTAAAGCAAAGGTGCCCTGTGAGAAACAAAAATCCCTGACCTCCAGCATATAGCGAGGGGGAGGACAATGCCGTTCAGTTCCTCCCAGACTATTTTAAAAAGAAGAGAACAAGCGAGTACAGCATTTAACTAGAGTTCCCCTTTCATGAAAAACAGGAAGAGCATTTTAGGTCAATCAAGCTATTAAAAATAAGATAATTTATTTCCTCAGTATATGAGCTCATCAATAGTCCTTTGCAATTTTGTATGAGGCTCTTTATGCTAAGCTCTGATCACACACCTGAATAAAATCATCTAACATATTTCACCAATGTTCCTACATATTAGCCAGGAGATATACATTTTTAATTACAAACACTAAATACTTGTTGAACAGTAGGATTTTTAAAATCAAATTATTCTCTCCTAGGAACACTTCCTCCTCAGTTATAAAGCAGTATAGCTGGAACTATTAATATTTTATGCTGGGGACTCTGTATACAACTTCATACAAAAGCTTTTCTTTATCTGAAATGTGACTGTTGCTGTAAAATTGGTACTCCTATCTTTTCACAGTATTTTGTTGCATATGATTTCAGAGTGTAGTTTGAGGAAAATGAATGTCTGGTTTAATGTGTGTTTATTTCTCTTGACATATACGTTGTGTCCTTATGTTAGTTTGCATTGAGACTCTGGAGAAGATTCTGGGAGAATACTGTGCAGTTGATCTTCTCATCAAAGTATCAGCTTTTCTAAACATGTCATTCAGCTACAGGGAAAAGTACTCTATATTACAATATATGCTATCTGATTCACCTTCTTACAAGGATCATCTTTGTAACCTTCTCTCATGTGGATATTCTTAATAACATCAGCTTTATGTAAGTGCAAAAAGACTACATCTGTATCTACAATATCTGTTTAAAGTAAAAATATGGGGGGAAAATACTTAGGTTCTTATGAAGAAGTGCTCAAATTATATTAGGGGTTTAGATTTTAGATACAGAGCAACAAGGTTTGTGAGCATTTCTTGATTTCTTTTCTTTGTTTAGTTAATTACTTTCAAGCTAGCATGCAGAAGCAATGGTTAAAGTTGGCATTGTAAATAAATATGAATATGTGCCCACTTAGTTACTCCTGAACATGGTTGTCGTGTAAAGAACTAAGTAAGTGTACAATAGCTGTATTTTTAGTTTCCTAAGACAAGATAGCTGTTAACCTACGTTTGCAGGTACCTTGAAATATTTATGAGCAATACAGTATGGATTCTAAAATGTATTTCCTTTAATGAATACCGGCATGTTGTAACCCAACTCTGCACGAGACCTAAAACAACTGGCAGGGCAAGATCAAACATTTGTTTACATCTCACTTTCAATAAACTATTTTACTTAGGTCGGTCTTTAAGTGGATTAAAAATTACATAATGCAGTAAACCACAAGCCAGATAGAAAAGAAACACCACAGGTCACACTATCCAAAAGGAAGAAGCGAAATCTGGTTATAGTTTTATCATGAGAAGTGCTATCTGCATTTTATGTGCAGTATTGGGCTTGTAAATGTTTCTAATTTAATGGGGCAATGTATCCAGCTGTTAATAGCTCATTTCATTTTCTAGACTACATCAAAGAGCAAGATGACCTCTATGCAATAGCAGAAATGAAAAGACTTCCTGAATTCTGAGCCCAGATGCAAGGCAATATCAGAAGCCTTCCTGTCACTCCCTCTCTCCTGTCTTCTGATGAGTTGGCTGGTTGGGGTTTTTTTATTTAAGAACAATATTTACCTACTCCATAGGAATGCTCTGAAGATTATTTCATTTGCATGCCATGTGAAATAAGAGATGTGCTAGTGTCTTGGTTCGGCAAGACAGGTGTCTGCCACGGAAAGCTGGAGTTTCCCTTGGAATGGAGAATGTAAGCCCCCTTCCAAATTATTATAATTTTGCAATTAAAGGCTTTTCAGGCAAAGATTTGGGAATAGAAATAACAGCTCTTTACTAGAAATATTAAGAATACAAATGTAGTAGTACAAAAAGCAAGCAAACAAAACAAACAGAAAATCCTAGAAACCCTGACAGAGTCAGAAATACAACCTGACACCCTATTGGTGAGGGTGTTGGAAGCACTCCAAAAGTAAGCCCTCCTGGAGTGGCAGATGTGGTTCTGTTGGAGTAGAGATGGTCCTTGTAGAAAAAAAGGGTCCAGTAATGGCAAGATGGGTCCAGTCTTCCTTCAGGAATCTGGTGGAAAACCAGTATCTGGTGTCCCTACATCTCAGTTTTTATCTGGCTAGGGATGGTTTGGCTCTCCTCACTGGGTGGGAGCATCTCACAATGGCATGATGTAATGTGTCATGTCCGTGGTGAGCCTTAGTGGCTCATTACTAAAAGATATCCTCCGGAGGGTAGAAAGAGATAAGGAACAATACCTTACCTGGTTTTAACAGCTGGCCCATTATCAGAAGGCAGCCGCCTCAATTCCCCCTGGAGTTACAAGAGATAAGAAGAGATACTTCCCCTGAAGTTACACCTCCCCAACCGGTTTCAACAGATGGAATAGAATAAACATATTTTGGTTACATAACCCCAAGACAGCTAGAAAACAGATTTCAATTGTAGAAGCTAGGGTGCTTCTATCGAGCTGTGCAGGAGAAGCTACCTGGTAGTGTCTGTTGACTTTAAGGTCCTTGGTCTGTCTGAGAAACATCAGGGCAGAAGGAAGGGGTCTCAGGGCCAGCCTCCTCTTTCTAATCCACAGTGGGAAATGCCCTATGGCCCTCAGCCAGAGGCCACTTGTTCAGTCTGCTTCCATGTCCTTATGGCAGGTGAGGTGTTGAGCCTTGCATAAAGTTCTCATTCCCACCTGGGCTTCTCTGTCGAAAGTGCTCTTAGCAGAGGTTGGATCTTAATGTACATGTACAGATGTTAACAAGACAAATTGAACCCTCAAGCAAAACAGAGGATGATCAACTTGTCTATATAGGTGTAGCTCGTATGTCATGTTCTGCTTTATTATTGATTTCTAAGTTGTGGGGCTAATGGACTCCTTAAAACAAAGAAACATTTAGAAATCCCTGACTCATCAAACATAAGCAGTCTTAAAACAGATATTCGTTCCAAAAGAAGCTGATTATTAATAACAATATTACAGTGAATACCTCAAAACCAGTGTCACTATTCTTTTTGTCTACAGAAACAATGTCCTGTTCTCCATCCATAACATGAAACTTGAGGTGCGTTTGCATATCTTAATAAATTAAATAAACTTTTCTAGAAATAGAACTATAACAAATACAACATGAAACAGAATTAAGCGCTTATTAAGCCTGTTTTTATAGGAATATATAAGGAAATCAATGGTTCTTTTAATGAAATATATAAAATAAGGAGAGAACATAATAGACTACTCATCCCTGTATCAGGTAAGAGCGAGTTCAACATACCTCATTACCTTGTCTCTAATATTTGCCTGGAGAAGAATGCCACTGCAAAAACAATTATATTTCATAGAATCATAGAGTGTTAAGAGATTGGAATGGACCTTAAAGATCATCTATTCCCAAAACCTAATGCTGTGCACCGGGACACCTCCCAGGTAACTAGCCCAGGTTACTCAAGGCTTTATCCAACCTGGCTTTGAACATTGCCAGGACTGGAGCGCTCACTGCTCTCTCTGGGTTGCCTCTTCCAGTGTCTCACCACCTTCACAGTAAAGAATTTCTTCCTAATATCTAACCTAAATTAGAGGACTGGGCAATCAGCAAACACATGAATTTCAACAAGGACAGGTGATTCTGCACCTGGGATGAGGCAACCATGGACGTACGTAAAATCTAGAGAATGAGACGCTGGAAGGCAGTGCCATGGAAAGGGTCCTGGTTGATGGCAAGTTGAATGTGAGTCAGCAGTGCCCTGGCAGCCAGGAGGGCCACCCATGTCCTGGGGGGCATCAGGCACAGCATCACAGCTGGGCAAGGGAGGGGATTGTCCCACTCTGCTCTGCACTGGGGCAGCCTCACACTGAATATTTTGTGCACTTTGGGGCACCACAGCATAAGATATAAAGCTATTAGATAGTATCCAGAGGAGGGCCACATGTATGGTGAAGGGCCTTGAGGGGAAGCTGTGTGAGGAGTGGCTGAGGTCACTTGGTCTGTTCAGCCTGGAGAAGAGGAGGCAGGGGAGACCTCATTGTAGTTACAACTTCCTTGTGAGGGGAAGAGGAGGGGAAGATACTGATCTCTGTGGTGACAGTGCCAGGACTTGAGGGAATGGCCTGAAGTTGTGTCAGGGGAAGATTTAGGTTGGATATTAGAAAAAGGTTCTCCACGCAGAGGGTGGTTGGGCACTTACTCAGGGAAGTGGTCACAGCACCAAGCCTGATGGAGTTCAAAATATATTTGGCAATACCCTCAGGCATTTGGTGTGGCTGTTGGGCTCTTGTGGGCTGAGAGTTGGACTCAAAAATCCTTCTGGGTATCTTCCAACTCAGCTTATTCTGTGATTCTAAGATTTGTACCCATCATTCCTTGTTCTATCACTAAAGTTCCTGACCAGGTGTCCCTTTTCAGCTTCCCTGTAGGCCACCTTCAGATAAACTGGAATGTTGCTGGGAGGTCTCCACACAAAATTCTCTTCTCCAGTCTGAGCAGTAGCAACTTTCTCTGCCTATCTTCTAAGGGAAAGTGTTGCAATCCTCTTATCAGTCTTGTGGCCCTCCTCTGGACTTGTTCCAACAGTTCCATGTTCTTACGTTGGGGACACCAGAACTGTATGCAGTACTGCAGGTGGAGTCTCACAAGAGCAGAGTAGAGCAGGAGAATCGCCTCTGATTTACCTGCCATGCTGCTTTTGAAGCTGCCCAGGATTTGGTTGGTTTTCTGCATTGCAACTACACACTGCTGGCTCATGTTGATTTTTTCATCAACCATCACCCGCGAGTCTTTCTCATCAAGCTGTGGGAAAAGTTATTAAGTGATATATCCTAAGTCTACTCTACCAGGACACACATATTGGCAGTACATAATTAGCCAAACTTGGTAATTGTTATTATTCAGTAGCTTTTTTGAGTAGCTCGTTCTTCCAACTCTTTTTCAAGTCTATATCAACTTTTAATACTATAAATGTCCTGTAATAACTTAATTACATGAATAGGATTTTTTGTTGTTTCAAACTTGCCTTATTCAAATTTCATCTGATAGCTGCTTTTTCTCTCTAGAAAAGACAGTATGCAATCATACCCTTTTAAACTCCTTCATAATCCTGATGATTTTATAAACTGTTGTTATATTCATAACGTCTTTTTTTTTCTAGCCTGAAGAGTAATAAGATGTTTAATTTACAATCATATTTAAAATGTTTCATACTTCTAATCATCCTTGTTGTCCTCTCTGTATCTTTCTGATTGGAGAGGGAGGAGAGAAAACTGAACAAAATTATATACAGTGTTAAAGACAGGCACACACTGTGGAATTACAGAGAGGTGTAACAATATTTTCTGGTTTGAGATGACAATTTCTTAGAACTGTTTCTCTACAGTTATCTACTCTCTGTAACTTGAAGATATCATTCCTGAGTGGAAGGCTGTGTATGTTAAATTAGGAATTATATATGTAGCTAGAGCTGAAGTTATTTTTTCCCATGAACATCACTTAACATTTATTTACATTTCATTTCACCTGTTTTTTTATTAACAAGGGTTATGTTCTTCAACTCTTCTCAGTTGTTCCTCATCCTTCTTTTCCTGACTAAATTTGTAATACTAGCAAACTTCATTATCTCACTTTCCATCCACCTTTCCACTTCATTTTATTCTGTGTTTAAGAGCACAGATCTAGCACACACTTTTGTAGTTCTCTGCTAGTACCCTCCCTCAAATGAGAACTGACTGTATAAACTTATTTTGTCTCCAACTTTTCAGCAATTATCCATCTATTCAAAGACTTTCCCCACTACTCCGTGGCAGTATAGTCTGTTTTACAGGAACATTCAAAAAAGGGCAAGGAACATTGTTAAAAGTGTTTTGGTATGGTGAGACAACTTTGGCAGCTGGATTGCTCTTGTCTGTATGGTTGTTGAGTCCTCCAGTGAACTGTATGCAAAATTTTAGATGTGGCTTTTCTTTACAAAAGCAGCACTAATTCCCCTCAAACATATCATGTTTGTTCCATGCCTACTAATACTTTTCTTCTATTCTGTTTGTAATTGCCCAGTTCAAATGAGAAAAAATAGATTCATTTATCCTCCTTGGAATTTTTTTTTGTGAACAGCAACACATATGTAAATTCCATTCATGGGGTAGCAAAGCATTTTAAAAAAAAAGATTGCACACTGTAGTAAAGAATCTGGCATCTTTGTACCTAAATTACTCCAAAGTTCTTGATTTCAGAAATGCTAAGTTATCTTTTATTCTTAACTTTTTAATTTTGTTCCATGAACCCTTTTTTTGGAATAGACATTTTGATGTCAGAACCTGTTTTTCTTCAGACATGATACTAAGTTTCTCCGCAGTTAACAGAGATACTAAAAGTAGTTTAATCTTTATTTTCTCTATATTTTTACTCACGTATTTTGATTATCTAATGTCTAAACAAAGTCTTTTTTACTTCTTGCAAGTTTCTTGTTCTTTATATGTATAAAAATATAATTTTATATCTTTTGCAAGTTTGTCTTTAATTCATATTATTTCCAGTTTATTCCTTTTTAGAAGTTTCTTCATTCTGCTGTAGTTCCCTTTTTTCAAAATTAATTGGGCTTTTCGCTTTATTTTTCTATCAGTGATTTTGAAATTAGGTACATTACGGCCACTGTCATTCTAAGCTTTCTTGATGGCAAAACAAGACTAAAAAGTTAAAGCCAGCTGTCTTATCTTTCTGCTTGCGATAACATTTATATTAACACCTTTTGTTTTAATATGGGGGAGATTAAACGAACTCCTGATATACCTAGTAAAGAGCATGCTCATAGTAAGACAATAGTGGGAGATCATGGTACAAGGCTGTTAGGATAGCATACTGGAATTTAAAATGGTTTTTGGTCATTCCAAAGATAAAGAGTAGCAGTAGTCAAAAACCAGTATGAATCTGTGCAAGTGACCTTCACATCAGCTCCAGCCAGTGGCAGTGGCCATGTCCCATGCATATTGCTGAGCTGAGGACCATTGTCAGCATCAGTTTTAAATTCTCAGGCCCAGGGATAAGCAGATGTTTGCTTCCAGAGCAAACTTGGATATTGCCTCACATGACAACACACTCAGTGCCTTCCCAGAACTCCACTTGGTTTTGACACCTTCCTGTGATCTGTATTGTCTTGCCACACTATCCTGGGGTGGTCAGGTCCCTGTGGTGGTGAAGAGCAGTGACAGGCAGAGCCTTGTACAGGGCTGCTTGCTGAGGTGGTGGTTTGCACATGGTACAGAAAATATGGCTACTAAAGAGATGTAAAGAACAGCTGTTGTATTGGGCCTTACATAAGCACGGCCAACTTACAGTCCAGATGTCAAGATGATCCTCCAACCTCATAGAATCTGTACGTAGCCTCTCACTCTCACAGATGGCACAATGAATGACCCCCACAGATTAAACTGTGTGAAAAAGACCAAAATGTTAAACTAAATACAGCAGGCAACACTGACTATAGAAAAGAAGTTTGGATTACATTGGCAAAACTAATGTTACATGGGTCAGAGATGGCCACTGACTTTTATTCAGAAAGCTTGAATAAAACTAAGGGGTGCTACAGTATGGTTAGTACCTGACAGGGTGCTAAATTTTACTCACCTTATAGGTAAGCCAGAATTTGGACATGGACATTTGGCTGATGTGATAACATTCAATGTTCACTGCTACAGTGTCATTCTGTATTCAGGAGGACTGCCAAAGAGACTTTCAGAATTTAGACAGTCATGGAGCATGTTTAACATTTGGTTTACAATTTGAACAATCCCAGCCAGATCTGCACACTGGGCTCTGGATGACTCATGCTTGTGGCTGTTACCTGCATCATTTGCAGCCTCAATCAGCTGTTAATGCTTCTCCTGTAAGATTATAAAATAATTGCAAATAGCTCAGATTAGGAGGTATAAATGTCACTTAAAGCTCATTTCTGTTTCATGTTCTATCCAGCATTCTCTGTAGGCAGCAGATGAGAATCTACAGAAAAACAGGATCCTAGAAACAAACAATAATAACAAGACCTAATCAGTGTGTAATAATCTTTTGAATTGCACTTATGTTAGAAGGTAATCACTGATATTCACACGAAGCTGAATAAGTAGCATTTCATATGGACTTCATAGTTACAGAAAGAAAGTAAAGAATTGGATTTCCTAAAGAGCACCAGGATCAAAATATGAAGAAAACAGCTCGGAAGTTTTAGCACTCCCTTTCAGGAGAGCTGTATTTTCCCAGTTATCACATAAGATCCAGTGCATTCTCAAGCAAATTTTGTGTCAATTCTTTGCAAACGCTGTGCTTGAACATATTTTTCAGTTGCAATATTGCAGCAATGGGGTGTCTACTTGGTCAATAGTATAGAGACAAACCTATGTGAGAACAGGCATCTAGGTATCTTAGCTGGTGGAAACTTCTATTAGGGAGTTACAAGCACCATCCCAATTAGGTGCCACATGAGGGATTGCCAGGATAGGTTCCATGAGAAAGGGTTCTGAAAACACCACCGACATAAGGAGCTGCCACCCTGGGTCTCTTTTTCCTGTGCAGCAAGGTTTGCCGTCCATAGGAGAGCTGCCACTGCCTCCATGTGTGAGCGTGTGCATTGAGGGGGCTTTCAACAGAGACATGCAGTTAGACACCTACATCTGGGGCTGTTACACTACAGTCCTGCACTGTCTCACCTCTTGTGTTTTTAAAATACAGCAGTAATACCTACCTCATCAGTGAGTGCAAAAATAAACTTCCAGTCTATGTGAGGTGCATGAACAAAGGATGTTGTTGAGTAAGAATCACATTTTTATTTATTCATCAAATGCACGAAAGATGTTATTCACCATTAAGATTTCCTCACAAAATTGAGATGCCTGAATAAAGCTAGGGATTAATAGCAGAAAATACAATACTAATTTCTGATGTAGAAGACCAGCATTTTTCACTAAATAAATACAGGGGGGGAAAAAAAGATTTAAAACCTCTACTTTATTTTTATACCCATACACTAAAATAATACATATACATTACACAGATGCATGGGCATAATGAATCTGTGCTAGCCACTTGAAAGTTTTTGATCTCCTTAAAAAAAATGTGTCTGCAACATGATACTGAATGTATACATTTTATACAGGTTTATTTCTCTTTTTTTTTTAATTAAGATTAAAAAATTGTGCTTTGGGGTCTAAAACGTAGTAATTAAATATCTGAAAGGAATAAAATATCCAGTATATTATTTATATATTTATCATACTCAATCACATAATCTTTGTATTCATAAATATGGTAATCAAGGACTGTGGACTTTAAAATCAACCATATAGCAGAATGTGAAAAGTAGTATTTTAGTGGTTTGTGATAACAACCATAGTGTGATATGAGATTCTTTATATACACAAATATGATCTTTATAATGGCCTCTATCAGCTTAAAAATGGACAATATCATGAAACTTGTTAAATCCAAGGTGAACTGTGGCACCATATCCAAATGTAGAAAAAGACAATCACATTTTTCGACATTTCTACTGCTGATGGCATTGAAATGTCAGCAAAGCTCAAAGCAAAAGTACACAATAAATTTGATATTACACCACATGTTTGATTAAGCCCAAGGGTGAAATTGTAACCTGCAATTTTATTCTGAGTCAGTAGATTTCTGACACATTTTGATTTTTAACAAAGGAAAGCTCAGTCTTAAGGCTTCACAGAATTCAGCAGGACTGTCATTGTTTTATTCCGACTCTGCTAGAAATTGGTCTTTACAAGCCCAGTGGACACAAGTGCATTAATAAATTTTATCATTGTAAAAACTGTTTCCACTGAATTGTTTCAAATAGCAAGGCAATGAGTATACTCAAAATGCAGGCTATTAATTAATGGCACATGTGTGGAGAAGCAACAGTATATTCTGATGAAAATTAGACTTTTTTTCTATTTCCGATTTTTTAATACTTTACAGTTTTATACTTGTACCTGAAGTAGTTCACATTTAAAATATAGGCGTGTTGATGAATGAAAACATTGAGGAATTTGTGAACATACTTGTTTATTTAAAAAAAATCATTTATTCTTATTAATATATAGGAAAATTCCAATAACATTTAAAAATCCCAACTCTGCCTCACAAGGAAGACATGGGGAAATTGTATCAGTTATTGTGACAGGTCTTGAAGAAGAAACACTTGACTACAGATAAAAGAAATACAAATGATGAAATCTACTCTGGTTTATGACCATGGAGCATGGTAATTAACTCACGCATATTCAAACACTTTTTAAGAAATACCCTATTCAAAAGCCACGTGTTGTTTTTGTTGTTTCTTCATTTTTATCACACTGCTGGAAGGCTCAGAAGTGATGCTGTCAAAGCGACAGTCAAGGACTGAAGTAATTGGAACTGCTGGGTGAAAAGACAAGCTCCATACAGGAATTTCCTGCCACTCCAGTGACTGTGACAGAAAAGCTCTGAAAGTGCCGGTAGAGATTTAGAATGATGAATAGCTGCTACAGTTAGTGAAAAATCTTGGAAGTTCAGTTTTGTTTTATTTGCTGAAATATTACCAAACTAGGTTTGAAGCCTATGCCTTGTAAAATGTGACTCAAGAATGACCTCTGACAGTTGGGGCCCCTGTGGATGTTATGCTTCTATTTATCTGTGAGTATTGTCAGGTCCTTTGTCTCATTTCTCAAAATAAAAGCACAACCTTTGTTCCAATGCTTGTCATTATTTATACACTACAAGGTCACTTCCTTTATTTTGAGACCTCCTAATTTTCCTGACATTATTTTTGCAGGCTGTTTTTTCCACCATTCGTGATAATTATCCTTGTATGCCATTCTCCAGTCTTCAGAGATAAATTTACAAGGCCATATCTACCTAATGGACTTCAAAGTAAATTGTTGCAATGTTGAACCTAATTACACTGCTGCTCTGTGGAATCTGTAACCCTGTGACAGGCACCTGGGATTCAGCTATCTTGAGGCTCCTGAAGAAATAGGCTTGTGAGCATAGTATCCACTGAAAGCAGGGAAATGACACAAAGTGGGGAATTCATAATGGTGTCTATCAGCACTCCCAGGTGAGGGAGCCACCTGTCTCCTGGCTGGACGCTGATTGCCTCTTTTCCCTCCTGAGGTTCACAGATGGGAACTCCCTTCAGGTTTAGGTGCTTAACACAGGTTAATGCCCATGACTGCAGCAGAGAGCCAGCAGCAGTAAGTCAGAGAGTGTAAATAATGCAGTGAACCCAACTAAAGCGTTCAGTTGCACAAGACCCACACTCAAATCCTATCTCTGACGGAACTCTTCAGTCTCTCAGGTCTTTGGAGATCATTCCCTCTAGATTTAGAGCATCTGAGAACTAAACCTCTTTGTAGATCTTTTTCATGTGAGGAATTCTATGATAAATACAATTCAAGTTTATCAACATGTAAGAAACAAAAAGATGAATTTATGAAGTCTGGTGTTTAACCATTGTTTGGTTGTGATATACAGAAATGTATGTCAAGTACTTAATGCACTGCACCCAGAATGTAGACAAAAGCAGTAGAGTGATAACTTTGAAGACCTACCCAAAAGTATTAATCATTTGCAAGTTATTTGAAGTGAACAGGCCTTGGCATGATTTCACCTAAGTGGATCCAATTGCGGAAACAGGGCCTGAAGACTTACCTGAAGCACATCTTCCAGAAGCATTAAAGCTTAAGACTGATGAAAAATCCACTGGTACTGAAAAAGTGTCTGCTAGTCACTTAAGACATAAAACCAGTACACAGAACCAATTTTGTTTTGTGTATGAATTTTCAAAAATTCTACAAAGCATCACATGAAGCAGACAAAATGAAAGCATTAATTTCTGAAGCCTAATACCACGTCCTTTTGCTTCCTTGCACAAGTATAAAAATGCAAGCTAAAAGAAGATAACTTTTTGCTGAATGAAATCACTTTCACAGAGACCAGATCTAAACTAATTTCTTCTCTTCTAAAGTCTCTTAAAAAAAAATAAACTAATTTGAAGGATTGGGAAAGAAAGAGTCCAGCAAACCTAATACAAAAAGACAAAACGAAAGCAATATGTTGCATGGCAAATGTAAAATTATTGGTATAGGTGAACATAAAAATATTCTGTAACTTCTTTCTAGATGATTGCTGTAGATGAACACTTCTAAAGGGAAAAGCTCTCTTCAAAGTTATAAATGCAAACATTTACTGTTGATAAAATTAATTGTCAAATATGTAGGGTCTCTCTTTCTCTCTCAATTGTAAAATACAGAATCCTGCAAAAATATGAACTTTTCCCAAAATCATAGTGAAATGAATTTGCAGGCCTCTAAAATAGGTGGGTTTTTTTCTTTTGTTTGTATTGTGCTGTTCATATACCATTCCTTTTCCTGTACAGCTTCTCTTTTCCAATCCTAAATGTTTGGCTCTACTCCTATTTCATTGTAACAATAAACTTCTAAAGGATTACAGTAGGTCTCTAAAAAATTATTTACCCCATCTATCAAGAACAAAAAAACTATGAAATTGTTATCCATTTTTATTTACTTGTTATTAAAAAAATAAACCCTTTCTAAATTTAGGACACAATATCTACTGAGGAGATGTAGTTGAAGAGTAAGCATGGCAGTACTTTCAGGACACTTTCATTATGGCAGTGCTCAACTGCTTACCTTGTTGAAACACCAGAAAAAGAGATGAGAGCAGAAATCATTTCAATACAAGACTGATGCTAGTCTTCAAGCTACCAGTCATGTTCAGAGAACAACCTCCCAGTTTACCCTTGAGACCCATGTCCTCACTCTCACCCATGTTTCCAAAGTGACTCTGTTTTCTCTTGAGTGTGCTGAAATCATACAGAGCATCCCCTTGCCAGCCATAGAAGAGTTACTGATAATGAGAAGAAATTTTGAGCTAAGCTGATATTTTCATTTAGTTGAAACATATGTGCATATTGTGATTTGTCCCTTTGCTTTTGCCTAGTCTAACAGATTGCTTAGGATTAAAAAAAAAAAAAAAAAGCCATGGTCACCTTAATCTTTCTTTCTGCTCTCAGCCTTCTGGAGATGCTTTTTTGCAAGAGTCACAATATACTGTGCTACTCTTATAAAGGTGAAGTGTTCCTTGTCCAGTGGAAGAACAATAGACAGTTTTCCATTACATTCATAGAATGTCAGAAAGTTATTAAAAATGCTCTAAGGCATGCATGTCCCAGGAGAAGTGCCAATTGAAGGGAATATCATTTATATTGTGCCTATTTAAAATATGTTCAAAGAACATTAAAGTTGAATAGCCAGTGTTTCAGACAGGATCACCTATTAGGGAATGCCAGATGAAAGTTTATCTACCCAAATTTTCTATCTATCTGTATCATAGAGTCATATAATATGCTGAGTTGAATGGGACCCATCAGAATAATCGAATCCACCTCCTGGCCCTGCACAGTACACCCCAAGAGTCACACCATATGCCTGAAAGCTCTGTCCAAACACTTCTTAAACTCTGCCAGGTTTGGTGCTGTGACCACTTCCCTGGGGAGCCTGTTCCAGCAACCAAACAACCTCTGTGTGAAATAACGTTTTCTATAATCCAGCTTAAACTTCCCCTGACACAACCTCAGGCCATTCTCTCAGGTCCTGACACTGTCACCACAGAGATCAGTGTCTGCCCTTCCTCTTCCCCTCACAAGGAAGTTGTAACTGCAGTGAGATCTCCCCTCAGTCTCCTCCAGGCTGAACAGACCAAGTGACCTCAGCCACTCCTCACACAGCTTCCCCTCAAGGCCCTTCACCATCTTTGCTGTCCTCCTTTGGAGACTCTCCAATAGTTTTATCTCTTTCTTATATTGTGGCACCCAAAACTGCCCCCAGCACTCGAGATGAGGCTGCCCCAGTGCAGAGCAGAGTGGGACAATCCCCTCCCTTGCCCAGCTGTGATGCTGTGCCTGATGCCCCCCAGGACATGGGTGATCCTCCTGGCTGCCAGGGCACTGCTGACTTAAGATTTCCATCAACCAGGACTCCCAGGTCCCCTTTCTACAGTGCTGCTTTCCAGTTTCTTGTTCCCCACTCTGTCTGTACATCCAGAGTTGCCCCATCCCAGGTGCAGAATCCAGCACTTTCACTTGTTCAACTTTGTATCATACGGTCAGTCATTACCCATCTTTCTCTTTGGTCAAGATTTCTCTGCAGGACCCCTCTGTCCTCGAGGGGGTCAACAGCTCCTCCCAATTTAGTTTTATTCCTTTAGCGTCACTGACCCATCAAGCATGCATTATTTTCTGCATCACAGAATATAATCTGAACTCAACGTGGAGCTTTTAAACCACCAAAATAATTGTATTAGTCCTTAAACAGGTATAAATGCTCCTTGCCTGTTGCAAGACAAGCTATGGAACAAGAATGAAATGCAGGTCAGTTCTCATCCATTCATCAGGAAGAGGTTTGTCTTCTGTCTGCAGCCTCTCTTAGCTAATAAAGCCAACCACTTTTAACTGACACATTCATTCTGAAATGCAATGTGCTTGCATGTAAGTCATGGCTCTTTAATATCAGGAATAAGTATTTTACTCTTTCTGCTAGATCCCAATTAGATGGGTACTAGCTGTCTTAGATTCCTGCACTTTTACAAAAGCAAAAAGTTTATTTCAGGTTTATCTCATCCACATCTTGGTGATTCTTCCTAGAATATGGTCAAATGTGACAGGATTATAGTTGGTAGGATCAGCATATGAAGACTGTCGGCTCAGTGCCACATACTCAGATGTGCTTACTCCTGACATTTCTTGTCCTCTTTGACTGCCAGGACTCTAGACCTTTCAAAAACCTTAACCTAATATTAAAAGAAAACTAATGTTCTTTTGATGTTCTTTAATTGCTTTTCAATTATCAAAAAAAAATTTTTTGATTGACTTGTCCCACCTTCTCAGAGAAGGGGAAATTTGCACCCAGTAGTAGTCTCCCTTTGTGATTTGGAATAGTCTGAGGGACACAAACTTTAGCAGAACCTGAACTTTACAGAGGTTGCTAAATAAATTTATGATTCTTTTCTCCAAATCATCCATGTGCTGAGAGAGACACAGCTGTCATTGATTTGGTGATTTTAATAAATGTATATCATCAAATATCATTAGCACTTAGTAACTTGGTAAGTGACAAGCTGACGACCATAGCTACACCTGAGTCATTTCTGAAAGCAGGTATTCTTAGCAGATACCATAGATCTTTATGTTGATGTATAGATCACACAGCTGGAAACTGAGAAAAGCCTTTAAAATGTTCTACTATACATTTTCTCTAGTTAAAGTGAAGGGAAATTAAATATTCATACAATATGAAGCTTCCTAAGCTGAAAATAGGGTTTCTCTTGCCAAAGGAAGCAAGCACCTTCTATGAATATTTTGCTTGCCAGAAATATGAAATGAGCATTAGCTGACTTCTTAAATTTCCCTTTTTATTTGATTTCTTACCAGACTGAATTGAAATGTGAACTGTAGCTTTAAGGCCTCTCCCAGGCTTAATACGCTCCAGGTGTACTGGAAGCAGTTAATTGCTTCTGAAGGGGACTTAGAGAATATTGTTCCAAGAGCCTGTTATTTCTGAAAAGACACTAAGATCAGGGTTTGCTGCCTCAGTGAGTTCCTATGGTGAAAGTTATTCATGTACAGGAGCTATCTGGCTTGAAAGAGAGAGCTTTTATGGAAAACCACTTTGTGGAAGGATGAATGCACTGAAGATTCTCTACAGAAGGCTATTTGAATTAGATGCATCTTAAACAGTGTATGTTGAACTAAACCCCTCTGAATTTTATGGAAATTGGCCCAAATTGGGAAGCCAGGCTCACGATCCAGGCTTCCATCTTACAGAGGGGCCTAAATTTGGGGTTTACATAAGGCTGCTCTCTAATTCCATGAACAGTGAATGCTAGATGGCTCTTTTGAAAAGTGGACTGAAATCTCGACGTAACTAACATGCTTATGAGAAAAATAAAACCTTCCATAAGAGTAATTCTGCAGCACCATCAATTCTGACACAGTTTCTCATTTTCTAACACAGTACAACTAAAAATGTATTTGTATTATTTATGGTAATTAATTATAATGAGAAATACATGAAAAAACCCCTTAAGGATCAATTCCCTCCTGTCTAGCTTCCACATTGCCACATCTTTATAACTAGTAACATATTGCAGCCAAGAGAGATCACAGTTACTTACTTATGCTCTTGCAATTTCACATGGCTATGTTAAAATTCAGGAAGGGTTAATAAAATTAAAAAATTTAAAAAATAAATTAAAAACAAAACCAAAAGCTTTGGCAGGTGCTTCTCTCCAGGGCCACAGATTTTTTTTGTAAATGACATTGAACTATGAAAAACATATCATGTTGGTTTGCAAAGAAGACCTAACTTGTGTGGGTTGTAGCCACTGTACTACAACATTTAAGGTGCAGACTAAGTGCATCTTTTTTTCATTTGCCATTGTGGCCCAGGATAAATCATCACGTTTTTGAGTCTAACGTTATTCTTGGAAGAAGCATATCTGTTGGGATTGAAATTTTCCAAAAATTTAGCCTGTATGGGAAAATTTTAGAACAGATGTTGGCAAAATTACAAGTAAAGAAAACAGGCACTTGTTTTGGGAATCATGAATCAGTTTTAATGATTGATGAGATAGATCTTTCTATTTGAGTGTAAACAGATTGTACACAAACAACTTTTTCAAAATAATAATCTTTGCCTATTTTTTTACATCCCACGTACTTAGTTTTATTCTGCTGACTTTACTTGCCTGCACTCCTCTTACTTATAATTTCAAGATCTCTAACACTTTCAGAAGACGTGAAAATGTCATCTTCAAATCTGGCATGACTCGAGCACTATAGTATTTGTGTCATTTTCTTCTTCAAACTTCTTAAAGAACTTTTCCAGGGAGGAGGTGAAAATTTCCAATGAGACACTAAGTCCATATTTAGCTACACTTCAATGCAATTTCTTCACACTTCTTGTCATGCTAAACTTAAATATAATATATCATATTGTATCATATCAATGTGTTTCTGGATTATTACATATATGGTTTTTCTACACCTTTCCTTTGCACAACTTTTGACACTACTTGAATTTCCATCAAGTTAAAAATCTGTTCCTAATTCCAAGAAGGTATATGCAATCTCATGTTTTTTCTGTCTCTCTTTTTCAGGGATTATTCATTGTTTGCAGATGATTGGTGGCTGAGATATTTCTAAATTCAGGCTTCTCATAAGCATGAATAGAGTGTCATGAAATATTTCTTAATGTGCATAAATTGCTGGCTATAAACCCCAACCATCTGTCATTGCTGTGTCCTGGTGGTGTGTAAGACAGTGAAACAATGCACTCAACCCATTGACTCCTAGGACTGTAATAGTCCAACAGAAACCCAGGATTTTTTTGCAAGTGAAGTAACATTTCAATGCTACCTACTATTATTTTTAATTTATTATTACCATGCATTATAAATATAGCTGCAGCTTGGAAGGCCTCAGTATCAAGATTTCAGACATGCTCTAGTATCAGTAGTTTAATAAGATGCAGACTACTCTCAAATGATGTCAAAGTCAAGAATGTGGAACACTTTGGATTTCCAGGAAATTTCTAAAAGGTCTTGTTCTTTGCTTATTTAGTTTTATGCCTAATAAAATGTGAATAGGTTCAAGAAGCAAGGCAGAGTGTGCTCGGCAAGGAGTGTGGAACACCACAGCAAAGAAGTCTTGACACTGTACGTGTAATACCTAAGAGCACTAAATGTGGGGAGAGGGCCTACAATCGCCTTATTCCCTTTTCCCTTAATAAATAAAGTTCTAAAAAATAAGCTTGAAGGCCTCACCTAACATACACATCTCTCTTTTTTATTTTTTTTTCTTTATAAATAAAAAATCTCTAAGTACGTCTTCTGCAACAGGTTTATACCTGGAAGTCACTAAGCGACACTATACTTACAAAAGAAAAAAAAGGGAAAAATCCTGCCTATCTCAGAACCTAAGACCTGTTTTTATTGTGTTCCCTGTAAACTGGTCTGTTTGGACTATTTCAGACTGAGGCAACAGATCAGTTTGAAGAACTGCTTTTGAGAATACCAAGCACCAGAGCCCTATTCATATGAACAAACTTTACACATCCTTCCAACTGCAGTTTTGGTAATGCATCTCACTGAGATAATATCCTCATAAGTAACTTGTTTTCAAACTGTTTGGGGTTGCATAACCAAAAAATTTTAAATTCTACCCAAAACCAAATAGGAACCAGAAACCAATTAACCTCCTGCTTTATTTAACAATTTGATTTAAAATGTATATTCCAGAGTAATTCTGAAATGCTCCATAGCTGAAATAATGAAAGTATGGGTTTTGGTAACGTCTGAAAGAAAACAAGAGATGTTGTTATTTCAGGAACTCAACAACATGGACAACCATCCTGGCACTTTTAATTTAAATGACAAGTATTGTGTCCTTTCAGTAGTCCTTATACCTTCACATTATGACAGTAGGTTGAAGTCTTAGGATGCTGCAGCTCTGTCCTCGTCATAGTATCTCTAAAATTATGCCATCTCAAATTAGTCATGAAGCCATGAATGTGCCACCCAGGAGAATTATTTTTTTTAGATAGTCATCTTGTTCTACTAAGATATTTTAAGCCCTCCAGCAAATTATTCAAAAATCTCATTGCTTTTCCATTCTGCCTAGGCTGTATTTAAATGCAAGCAACTGAACTGAGGCAAAACAGTGTGCCTGGTGGAGTCAGGCTACGACTTCTAGCAGCAGCACTGACCAGATGTGTTACAGGAATTTTATAATATAATGTTTGAAACATATGTTACTATTCAACCTGCTCTGTCAATGCTGGAATCCTGCTGAACAGCGTCTGCCTCAATCATGAAGCTTTTTTCTTCATGTCCTGTAGTGGAGATTGGTAAGAAAATGAGCACTGTCTGTGATGCTAATGCTATCACACACATAATAAAGGACAGTCTGTTTGCAGAGTTGGATGGGGCAATGGCCTTTGCATAGCACAAGAGACAAGCCCAGAAAGTGTTTTATAGTGGTAAAATTTGTAATATTCACATTTCCATCCATGACAGTGACTACTAGCATTTTTGGACTCCCTGTGGGTTACCAGGGCAAGTGACTAAGAATTAAAATCTTCAGAGTGAGGTGGTTAACAGGCATTTCTTAACATTTGCTAAGGGTCATCCTATTCTCTTTCCATTCCATGAAGCACAAAACAAAAATAAAGGCTATCTAATATACATGGAAATTGAAGAGTTATGTTTTCAAACAAGCAGTGGAAACTTATTTTCTATAGCAGAAACCGTGTGCTAAAATCCGATGTGTAAAGGCTGACTCACTGCTAAGTGGTTTTTCCGGTTTATTGACATAGAACGTACACTGAAAATATATATCTTCTCTGTTCCAAATGTGGCTGTTGTCCAGTGTACAGTACTGACTGCTAATTGTCTATTCTAATACCGGTTCTGTAGTTATCCAATTAGGTAGAGCTGGGAAACACACATCAGACATTCATATCCACATCTGTATGTGACAGACAGAACTTCTGATAGTCAGTGAAGCACACGGAAAGTGGCTGATTAAATTCTTCCATCTGAATTTGTAGGCTGAAAATCTGATCTCAAGTTTTTCCACTCTTTCTAAAATCTGACAGTTCAACATCCACCTCCCCAACTTCAACTGATTCTCAATGTGATTTAGAATGACATGAGGCTGTATTTTTACTGGATGAAATGTGCACTGTAATTTGTTCTAAATGTTAAAGAAGGAAGATTAGTTAGATTTCTATATTCATAACTGCTCAAACTAGGCAAAAATATCAGTGATTTCTACCTGTTTAGACATAGGTAAAATATGTAAGGATATTTTCCTATAAAAAAAGCATTATAATCAATCTTTCTTTTAACAAAAAGCTAAATTAATAAGCATAATAAAGACACATCAGCTTTCATATGTCTTTTTATGAGATTGTGCAACCCTATTTTCTAATTGTTTTTGTTGAGGAAAACTGAGGATTAAGAAGATTAATACATGCAATGTGCTTTTAAATAATAAAAAAACCCCACAACATTTGAAACATTTTAGGGTGAAAAGCACTTAATAAAATCTATTAGCAGTAGTGAGAAAATATTCAAAAAGTCAGTTTGTAAAGCGTTTACTTATATTTCCTATGTGCAAATCATTTTGTATGGACTACAAGGATCAGAGAATGAAGTGTCAGCAAATAACTTCTGAAATACAAGATACCCTTGTAGTTAAATATTTCATTTCTGCATGAGTGGTCGTGAACATCTATGGATTTACCAGCCTTTTGTAGCCTATATAGCAGGATAATATGAGAATACCTTCTACAAGTGAAATTGAATTTTAAGATATTCAGATAAAGTGGGTCAGAATAGTATGGAATTATCAACAAACTTAAAACACTTCATGTCAATTTTTATTACATTCAGTAGAACAGAGCTCTCAAAAATGATATAATCTAACCTTTTCAATAATAAAAAAAGAATACTCCTTCTTTAAAAATCTGATCTCACAAGTATTTTTCTTTAGGGAAATACAGCTCATCTCAGAAATATCCCTCTCTTCCTTTCACTGTCATTTATCATTGAATTCAACTGAATCTCTTTCACTGAGACTTTATAATTTCATCTTTAATACCCCCCACTAATCTCCCTCATGGTGGCCTTCAGCCAACAAATGTTCTTTACATTACAATACCCTCATTTATTCAATTCCCAAGAAACAGATCTGTGAAAGGGTTAACCATTTGATTGTCAAAAGCTTTGGGTTCTGCTGAGCTACTAAATTTCATGTGCACTTATTACCCAGGTTAGGTTCAAGCCATTGCTGGGCTGGCACAGCGTTTGCCTAACAGGGATAGACCCCTGTAGGGAAAACTAGACAATTAGATGATACTCTGCACACCTAGCATTTATTCAGCCTAAGCCATACTGGTATAAACTCAAAGGTAAACCATCTTTCCTTGATTACTCACTGGGAGTGCAGTTCCACAAGAAAGGGTTGCAACTAAATCTAAATTAGAGGAATGAAATTAGTTTACCAGCTCACAGCTCCTGCTGCCCCTCCATGAAATACCAGGATGACATTCTACTTTTTTCTAAAAGGGGGTGGGGAGAAATCATTTCCATCCTAAATGGGTAATGTTAAAAGGCTCATTTTTCACCATTTAATCAAAAGGAAATTACCTACCAAACAAGCAGATGCAATTGGGTCTGAAGTGACAACAGCAATGTATTTGTCTCCTCTTCAGTCTTCCCACTTTCAATATGTTTATCTAAAAATTATTAGGTGAAAATTAGTCTCCCTACCAAGTGACCTGCATTTCATATGAATAATTTAGCATTCTTTGAAACAGGTACATGAGTATAAGTTTACTATGTCCTGGGAAAATGCCCTTGCTTCCTATCCCTTTAACCTTTCTCCTAGTCCACATTTAGTTATTTAATGCAATATTTAATAGCCTTAACAGGAAATATTGAGGAAACTCTGCCTTCTTTTCAATTTGCCTGATGGTAAAAACATTAGGCACACTACATGTGGAAGATTTGGCTTCAGATTCCTGTTTCAAATTACACAATTTTCAGCATCTTAAGGAGGTCTTGCCCTGTATATTGAGAGTCATGCCAATTCAGTGTTTCTTTCCAGATATTTTCTGTTACAATGCTCAACTCCTGTAAGGTCTGAGAACAGTTATGAAGTTTGAACCTGTGTCTTGGACTCAAGATAGAAAATTTTGTTGATGTTTAGGCAGGTTCTATGTGTCTGAACTCAGGAGCATCCAAATCCCATCCTGCTCACCAGCTGAAACAGGCACTCACACAGCTTACTAACAGCTACCTGAGCTAGGATTCACAGTGCAAAATATTTCTGCATGAAGTGGATTCAAGTAGGCAGGTGCCTCTCTTCCCATATTTCTTTCACCCAGAGCAGATCTTCATAACTGGCCACTCACAGCCAAACAAAAAATTGGGTATTAACTTTTATCTTCCTGAAGATACAGTCTGATAAATAAGGGATTGTTAACCCCCTTGCAAAGTCTCTTAACTGGGTTTCTGATGATCTGATCACTTTGAAATAAGAAAAGAAAAATTAGAATCCTGTGGTTTATTTGCCAGTCTATATCATGGTGTTATGAAAACCTGAGTGCCCTGTTCAATTTTACTTGAAGAGAAGAAATTACCTAATCACTTTAAAACACAAGGGATAAGTTCAGGCATTATGGCATCTGCATATGAGCATATCCCACCCGCCCCTTCAGTGAAAATCAAGCAGACACAATGGAAGAAAAGGCTAAAATTTCCTTTCTCATACTAAAAGACATTGGTTCCATACTAGGCATAAAAAAGCCTGCTACTTTTGATATCAAATGGCATATAAAAGTTGTTTGATTGCATGGAAGAAGGACTAACCGCTTTTCCAATTTTAAAAGTGGTCCTATTAGAGACAAATGAAGGGGTTCTAATCATCATTGAAACTGCTCTTTTTGATTAAGTCAGAAGAATCATTGAAGATATAGAAGACAATCCACCACGTTCAGATTTGAAGAGAGCATCTAACTGACATAGCACAAAATAGTTTTATTTTTGAAATATCCCTTACTTATTAAATGCACACTCATAACAAACATGGCATAATAATAATAATTTATATTTAGGACAAGATGGGTAGGAATTATTATCTTTATAATATAGATAGTGAGTTAATTAAGACAGAGAGGAGGAAAATTACCTACTTAAGGTCATGCAGAAAGCCAGTGAAAGTAGTAGGAAGAAGCACCAGATGTCTTGTTTCTGAAATCCCTGTTATAACTGTTAGATAGTAATTCCCAGTCTGGCAAGCAATAAAGTCTTCTAGTGTGCTTCATGCCAGTACATAATAAAAGGCTAAACCCAAAGCCAACAGCAAAACATTGCCCACGGCATATTATTTGCTTACTATTTGGCTGATGAATAAAGCCCATTAGAGATCACTGACCAAGTGCCTAAATCTGTTTTACATGTCCTTTGCATGGGGCCAGGGTTTTGACCAGTCTGGCAAACCTGTCTGTTAACTTGTTAGAGAAAAGGCAAAAGACTGCTAGCAGTGTTCCAGCAGAGGAGGCACCCACTGCTGTGGTGAGAAAGCACCAGCAGTCACATGCACAAGCACAGGAGGGATGGCAGCACCTCCAGCTTCAGCTTCAGCACCCATCCCAGCAACCCCCAAGCAGCACAGGGTCTCTTGGGGAACACAGACAGCTCTTGTATATGAAAAGTGAGTTACTCAGAGATATTTTCAAATAGCTGTAAGATAAATTGAAGCAAACCTGATTGACTGCTGCACACTTAAATACTATTTCATGCTAACCTACATTTTTTAGCCTGATTCCTTCCCTGTGTTGCAATGCCGCTGCATTAAGATAGCTAAACATAAATTATAGGCCTTTCTTTACAACTGTTTTTTCAAACTTGATTGTTGCAGTCACCACAGAAATTACCCAAGATTCATTGCAAGAAGACAGCTAAAAAGATGTAAAAGTGCTTCTCTATGAAGTTATTCATTGAATATTCTCAATAGGTAAAAGGAAGTACCACACCACATCATAGTAACTTTCTTTTGTAGATTGCCACTTCTCCCAGAAATTATGGGTAGTGGAAGTTTTCATGTTCTTTAAGTCGCATGAAGGTATATTTCTGTATGTTTTGCTATTTAATATGAATGTGAATTATGAATGTTGAGGTTCTGTTTGTTTTTTTTTTTTACTCAGAAACATTCTGAGGGAAAAACAATAACCTTAGCAAGACCACTGTATGTATGTATTTTTCTAATCTTGATGATTTTCCTACTATAAATTTGGCTTGGGCCGGATTCATCCTGTTTCATTCAGTATTCCAAAGATCTGGTAGCACCAGAAAGTTGAAAGGTTTAGGAGAGTACTAATAGCCTGATGCAATCACATCCACATTCAGAGAAGAATAAATCACACAGATTGCAGGTAAAATAACCTGATTATGGATCTATATTTCCTTGTGGAAAAAAATTCCCCTGAAATCTTTTGCCTAAGTGTACAAATAATGTTGCAATTTCAGCTCTGAAAATCAGATCATCTGGGTTTTTTTTTGATCATATGAGAGACATACTCTTTGTTTGACTCTGGGGGTTTGTCCACATTACCTTGCCAATATGCCTTTTAATCTGGAGACAGACTCATTTAGCCCCTAAATTTATTCACAGAATTGCAGAATATTCTGAGTTAGAAAGGACCCACAAGCATCATCAAGTCCAATTCTTAAGTGAATTGCCCACAACCATCAAACCCACAACCTCAGCATTATTAGCTCTGACCATGTTCTGACAGAGATAATCTCTAATCTGTGACGCTGTAGATACAGGTGACCATCATCCAAAAAGCTGTAATAGGCTGTCCACATGATATGAATGGACACTAGAATAAGAAGAAACTAATAAAAAATATCTGTATAGTTATGAAATTATTCTTTCTTTTAAGATAAATGCAATAGAAATCATCCTTGGTTTCTTGGTTTTTCCTTTTCCTTTGTCAATAAATGTTTTATATGAGATGAAAGGCAGTGATAATGAAGAATCCTGAGAGAAATGTATTTGTCCCTCAGACTGGTTCTTCCCACCAAATATTAACAGAATATTAACAAGTAATTGAAATTATGTAAATGAAACTGGACTTCCGGTTCTCTGAGAATAAGCTTGACACTAACAGAAGTTTTTTCTCCTCTTTTACATGGAAAATTATGCATTTAACTATGTAAACTACTACAATTACTTGAAAAGTGTCTTTTATAAATTCCTGATGTTTTGATAAGTGAATGTTACATATGAAGTCAGCTCTCTTCATACATTTTAAACTGTCTATATTTGGAGTCCATTCTGTTCTCATGTATGAGGAACTATTTAAAAATGCCTATAGCGCAGAAACTGTCACTGAAACGATACCATCAGGTGGAGGATGAATGCTGTCAACGCTTCCAAAACCAATCAGTCATTAGGTTTAATATTAGAGTGTACACATATACTACTAGAGTGGTGTGGGGAAGGAAAGATGGAAAATGTGGAATTTTTCACTGAATTTCCATCAGTATTACTTACAAAGACAGAAAATCATGTCTGAAAAGGCCTGAAAACATGACAGAAATGCACAAAAATATCGTGGTGTGAAAGTCCAAGTTTCAGTTACCTATCTCTGTATCTAATTCTAGTACTATCTCTCCCTCCCTCTCTGTATATATATATTTGTATTCCAGACTTTCATATATTAAAATATATGTCCTGGAAATTTACTTTCAGACACCTGAACTGTGCACTAAAATAACACAAACAATAGACATAAAAATACTCAAAATAGGATCAGAGCAAGTGTTTCTTGAGGAGTAAAATAATTCATTAAGTGCTGGAGATAGATAAGAATTTGGCAAGTCAGACACAGAGGGAAACTGTTTACATGATCTCCAAGGAACAGTCTGTGCCTGTCAGAAGCACTGAATCTACATTTTGTAAGGTTAGATACCTTTGACATTCAAATAAATAAATGTTCCTATATCCTTTTCAAATGAGTCCCAGGTTGACCCAATTTGCACAGAAATGTTTACCCTTCCTTTACCTTCAGGGTAATTAATCTAAACTCATTCTCATTGCACTGAACAGAAAACTAATTTATCATTTCCCTATTTACAGTACTGGACTATTTACAGCCAAATATGCACCACACAAAAATATAACAAAGGCTTTACCCGCCCAAAGCTTTTGTACTAACAGCAACCTGTCAATATAGTCCCTGTCATGAGATTTTTAGCTTGCTTTCCACAGACAAAATCAGCTTTTTAAACTACCACTTAACACAGGAGAGTTAACAAAATTTTGGCCCAGCTGTGTAAAGGAGCCAAATCAGGAGCAGCATTCTTCTCCTTTGGTATCCAAGAGAGCATAAGTGGTGACTCTCACTGTGTCTGAGAAGGAATCTTGGTCACAGCTTTGTGATAATGACCACAGGATTCACTGTGGTGAATTGACATACAAATGACACCACTTCCTGTCTTGGAATTTTATAACCAAAAAAGTTTTATTCTATTCCATCTGTTGAAACCTGTTTGGGAGGTGTTTTGTCTTTATCTGTTGTAAGTCCAGGAGAGAGAGGGTGACTGCCTTTTCGATAACAAGCCAGCTGTTGAGACCGGGTGGGGTATTGTTTCTTACCTCTGTTCACCCTTCCACTACCTCCAAGAAGATATCTTCTGTTAATGGGCCATCAATGACATGATACAGTTCATCATCCTATTGTGAGATGCTCTACCCAGGGAGAAGGAGCCAAACCATTTCTACCTAGATAAAAAGGAGCCACAAGTGTCACCAGGCACTCTGGTGTTCCCAGGGGACTCCCAAAGGAAGACTGGACCCATCTCTGGACCTTTTCTCTACAGGACCATCTCCACTTCCAACAGGACCACATCTGCCACTCCAGGAGGGCTTACTTTTGGACTGTTTCCAACACCCTGACCAACAGGGTGTCAGGCTGTATTTCTGACTCTGTCAGAGTTTTCTAGGATTTTTTGTTTGTTTGTCTGCTAATTCTTTTGTACTACAACATTTGTATTTTTAATACCCCTAGCAAAGAACTGCTATACCTATTCCCAAAATCTTTGCCTGACAGCCTTTTAATTGTAAATTTGTAATAATTTGGAAAGGGGGAGGATGGGGGGCTTACATTCCAAGGGAGACACCAATCTTCCTTGCCAAATACCTGTTATCCAAACCAAGACACTTTCACAATCTTTTCAACCATCAGCAGGGCTGACTGACAAGTCCAGGCTCAGTGAGAACTCCCAAGGACTGCTGTATGTTCCGGGCCTGTCTGTCATGGCCACAGTTGTCTGGAGTGTATTAAAGTCATCAACAGCAGCTACAGAGTTTTAGATAAAAGTTAGAAAAAAGATTAGGCCAAGTGCATGGGTCTCTGGGACATTGCAGCGTTATGTTTGTATGACATCTGACAAAATGGCTGTAGCCATTTTCTTGATGTACTCAGAACATGTGCTGTATTTGCATGTATTGTACACATACAATAGTAAATAGCTGCCAATAGCAACATGAGTGTCATAGGGAGCATGATAAAGCATTCAGGGCCTGGCGTTAAGATTTCCCAACACCTATGCCATGCTTCTAGTTCTGCCTTTGCATGTTAGCAAGAAGATCTCACTGTCTCCTCAAACCTCAGATGCAGCCAGGTTCAACAGGGCAAGAAGAACATGAACTCAGAGCAATTCTGTCCCACAGCAGCCCTACAACTCTCCCTGCTAGTTCCTGTCCCCTGCCCTTTAAAACAAGACAGGATGGAGCTGGGGACCTCATCAGGGCCACCATGAAGTGAGACCAGGGCTGCAGTCAGCAGTGCTGTCATTGCCCCGCGGTGGAACCGCTTTGCTGCTCCAACAGCCTGCCTGAGGAACTCCCTGCAATGCTTATGCTTATGAGCTTCATTCCTCTGGTCCAGAAGACTGTGCAGGTTGGGGAGGGTTAAGTAGGAGGCACAGCTCTGGAGATTTTTGCTGCTGAGTGAAAGGTTGCCTCTGCATTTGAAAAAAAACCCCATAAACTTCCTAGTCAGACAGGCACAAAAATACAGACAGGGTGTATGTGTGTAAACACAGATGAAGTACTTTTGACATTCAGAGTTCCTTAATTCAGGGGAGACCTTGCTTACAGTCATTTAGAGCAACAAAAGCCACCCCAGATAACTCCATTTGTTCACCATTTAGTAAATATATATTTCAGTCACTGAAAGATGCTCAGATGCTGGAAAGACTGGAAAGAAGTATCAGACATTTTTATAAATACAGTGACTGATTTCATGACTTATTCATGAGATTATAAGGTACTGTTGGGTTTAGCAATCACTCCATAAATAGGGCAATAAAAGCACAGACCAACACCTTTCACTTACCCTGGTAAGTAACTTCATGGTCAGATTTCTATGGTATACTGAGCAGAAAGCCATTTTATGTTAGATAATGAAAATATTTAGAAAACGTAGAGCAGTGAGGACTATAGAACTCCTAAAACTATAATTGTTTTAAGCCATTATTAGTAATGAAAATACTGCAAAATTATGGATTTTTCCTCGTAAATAGTGTGTTACACCAAAAAAACCTCAGGTTGCTAAGAAAAGCCATTTTGAATTGCATGAAAAAGAGGGGAAACTTTTTCAGCTATCTTTCTTTACTATTTAACAATAACTATGTATTGCAATATCCCCGTTGTCATAAATATTGCTTTATAAGCAAAGCAGCTATCATTTGGAATACACCGTACTTCATAAAATTCAAAATCAGAAAAAAAATCCTTAGAATAAGTTTTAAAAAATATAATTGTATAAGGGTCACCAAATGCAACCACACATTCACTGCAATAACTTTTAACATCTCAACTCTAAAAAAATTAAGGACAAATGATTATGTCCATTATTTAAAAACAGAATAAATTATTTGAGTTCACATAAAAGTTGGGCCTGTTCTAAGCTGCTATATTTATTCAACATATTGGGGAAATATCTTTTCTCTGAGATGAAATCTGGGTCAAAGTGTTTTCCTCCCCCACATGTAAAAAGTAACAGTATGCATGAGAGGTGTGATTCTGATTTTGAGGCATTTGTGTGAACTCTGCTTGATCAATAGCTGAGGCATCTCCCAGAAAAATCTGGGGAGATTTAAATGACAATAAAAGTTTCATTGGTTAATATGATCCCTCCAAATTGATTGAAATAATTTGCACTCACTGCACATTAGAAACCTATAAAACCAGATTTTATTCTGTAACCAAAAGTACAACAAAAATCCCCAAAACAGATCTCCAAAACCACAAAAAATTCCCAAAGGAAGTCAGAAAAGTATATTAACATGTCCAAAATGCTCTTAACAAAAAACATTGTTCTGAATTTCTATACTCTTGTCTATTGAAAATATATATTCAGCATGTCTGCTAAACCTTTCTTAACAGATTCAGCTCAACTACTATATGTAATATTCATGTCACATAATGGAAGCTGTCCAACATTATTAAAAACAAATACACTTTGTAATAATTTATTTTACCAGTGCATTAGATCGCATAGCTTGTTTTTCATGTGGTATTTCTGTACATTTTTTTGAAATCTTATAATAAAATTAAATTACTTTTGAAGAATGCGTACATGGCATTAAAATTATTGGTAGATTTATCAGAAGGTATGTTAATGACTGCAGATCCCATGTAGGTAATGTGGTTCATTTAAGGCCGGGCAACCGGACAGTTAGGTCTGGTAATTTCCACCTGGTAAGTCATCCCAGCCCTCACAAGCTTTGGATTCCCAAGGACCACTGAATTGGCTTTTAAATATAGGATGAAAATATTTAGTCTGCATCTACTTGGGTTTTTTTGTGGGAATGAAAGCAGTGGTCCCATCAGCATTTAAAACAATGATAGTAGCATGATACCAGCTCCATCTATCTCATACCATGTATGTCTGGGGAACAAGAGGCTTCCCCTGAGAGCACTGGCTTGGCTAGGTGGACCCAGCTAGGTTTCTAGTTGCAGCTAGCCAAGGTAGTTTTGTGGGTGTAAAATACTCTTGGTGATCCATTCCAGTGGGTGTCAAGTGCTAAGGGATAATCTTAACCAAAGGACAAAGTGGGTGTAAGTTGCTGGTTCTGAAACTGTCACCAAGGACTAGCCTTGTTCTTGGTCCTCTTGGGCAGCAAATTCTTATGAATAAGCTCTGCAACATTTTTGCCTTTTAAAATGCAGCACTTCAGTATCTGTGCCTGTTAGAATGGCTCTTTTTCCTAAATAAGCAAACCAGCAGTTTGTGCTCAGCTACTGCCTTCCAAATCTTTCTTCCAGCAATAATAAGAAATTTTTCATACACCAGACACCTTCCTAATTCTCAGACAAATCATTAGCAATGTGAGCTGTTTTACAACAGGTAAAACTAGGGAGGTTACACATAATTGGCCTAAAACCACAAAGTCAGCCTCTGTCAGAGCAGAATAGAGAGCCGAGTTAAATAAAATAATTATGGGTCCTGCTACCTGACTGCCTTCAGAAGCCAGTCATCTTTATGTGAGGTTGGGAGAAAGTTACTGTTTACATATTTATATCCTGTGTAATATTATGCCAAAAGTAGTTCAGTCGGTTTTTAAGGCCTGTTTGGAAAATTTTCTGCTGTTGTTGGCCACGTTTGCACTTCCTGTTTTTATGGATGATTTGTTTCTGGAAGTGTCGATGCTGCAAAAAATACACAAATGCATCAAAATAAACCAACACCTTTGCTTTTTATGTAAAACCAAAGCACAGCCTCATTACTTTGGAGAAAAAGCTTTAATTTTGTGAAACTTCAAGAACTGTTTTCAGCCTTTTTCAGTACCTCACCATTTCCTTTGTTTCTCATCTACAAAGTTTGGCTCTGAACTCACTGGATTAAAGGAAAGATAAGGTTATTATGCACAGTGAAAAAGAAACTCACTGCTCTGCACCGTCTTTTTCCATCAGTCAAAAAATATAACTACAAATAATTTATTTACAGCAAATTATTTTGCACAAGGGTTTTGCAAAGTAAAATATATCTGTATTCTCTATAGCTTCAGCATGCTTAGCTTCACATAATCTACTCCTGTATTATATGTATTACCCTGTATGTCAAAGCTGTGTTTTTTAAAAACAGTTGAGTTTTCTCCCTGAAATAGATTTAGAAGAGTCAAAGATTTCTTGTCTGATCACCTCTCTGATGTTTCAATGTCCTCAGTGCACTCACACCTCAGGATTAAAGTGTTCTGCCAGTTTTTTTCCAAGGCCGCTAACAAAAATCATCATTATTTTGGCTACTTACTAATCTTCTAACTGTTGCCCTAACTACATGTTCACCAGCATCTTTCTCATAAAATTTCCGTAAGAATCACAGAAATGGTGAAAAAAATTATTTTTACAGTGCAGTGGAACTGCTAAGCTTGTGCCTCGTTTTTGATTAATTTCATGCCTGACTCAGTCAGAGATTAGGCCCTGACACAGGTTATAATTAAATATTGAAATCATGAAGTGCAAGAATGTTTAATTTTTAAAATATGAGTTTTAATTTACCTCATACAGAGAATAGCTCTGGTCACCTGCAGAGATGCATTACACACTACATTGCCTAATGTAGGATGCCTGAATAAGGCTGAGCATACAGTTAAAGTAAACTAATGCAATTTACTGAACAGCAGTCAAATATTTATCCAGTTGATGAAGCAGACTTTATGTGAAACTCAGACAATAATTAAAGAGAAGCCTTGCTTAAAACATGCTTATTCCAGTTTCCACAAATATGTTATACCAAAGCAGCATCTTCCTTTTCTCAAATATTGATGTTCTCCTAACACATTATACAGTGAGCTTGTCCTTGGCATTCTCTTGACTATTTAATGAATACATTTCCTGGCATTTGCCTTATCTTTGTTATGTTGTTCTTTGGAGAGCTAAAACTATTAGTTAGCCCTTGACAGAAAAACATCAGAGCAAGCTAGTAAAAGGTCTTATGGTATCAAAGTTATTAACATGGTATTTGATTAAACCATAGAAAGATGGGAAATAGATACTACAGAATATGTCCCCTGTACTTAGGCTTTCACAGCCTTGAATATCTTTTCATAGAACTTTCACATTTGTTTTTGTCATTTTATCTGAGCAATAGTCTGTTTAGTCACAGGCTGAATACTAATCCAACAATTATTTTGTAGTACGCTACCATTCCAAATAGAATTGAATATATTATGTATTTCCACTTTCTCAGAACAAATATTTTTGCTTCAAGTTTCAGTTTTCATAGTAAAAGAAATTTAAAACTTTTATACCAACAGCAGGAAATTTGTGCTGAGGAGAGACGTATTTTACACAATATAGAACACAATGCAAACTGTTAGAATGCAGACACTTGTAAAATTATAAATGGTGTCAATTTTTAATTTAACACATTGAAGTTTGTGTACAACATAATTTACAAGCATTATTAAATCTTCACACTTCAAAGCTTTGTTGGAATCAGGAATTCTGAGTAGTTGTTCTTCAGAAATGCCTAATGATGACCATAATAATGGAGAAGACAGAGCTTGCATCCAATCTATGTTCCCAAACTGGATGGAAGCATATTTCCAAAATAATCTAATGACCAGTAGTTAGTGAAGAATATATGCTCATTGTCTGTTGAAAGTCATAAGGAGGGCCTCAAATTTTTCAGTAATAGAAAGCTGATGATGTGTCTATGTTCACTGCCTTAGAAATAGACTATATTTCAAATTACAGCACACTTGATCCAAACACTACTGGTTTTTGCACACCTTTGAATAATTCAATATAAAGTGCCTGTGAGTGGGTTCTGCTTCCCTGAAGTACCATTTTTGTTTTAACAGCTTGTTTTTACTTGATGAAGTCACACATACAAATAGTCTCTCCATTTAGAAGACTAATAGTGCATTTTTAAGAAATTTGGGTTATCTTATTTGGTTCAGAAGAGAGATGAAGGCAAATTCCAACAACACAAGTTAGTGCATGAGAAAAGCTGTGGAGCAGGAGCCCAACTGGCATAAGCCACCACAGCTACTTCAGCAGGGCCGTGCCAGCAAACATCAGCTGGGCTTCTGGCCTGGTGTTAGAAAGTGCATCCAGCCACACTTCATTTTCAGCTGCAGCCTCTGACTCCAACCAGCAGCATCTGTAAGCAGCTGGGAGGCTGCCTCGCAAGCTGGATTATTTCTGGTCTTGAATGTGCAATATCACCTCTGTCCCTGAGGTGCTTAGAACCAATATACCACAATTACAATTTTAAGTATGAGGTTTCTGTTCCTACATGTCCTAGGGTCAGGAAAATTTAGGGGATTTCTACATGTCCAAGTTCTGTAGTCAGAAAATTAATATTTATTAGCAATAGGACATCACAGCATCCAGATTGAGCTGCAGAGGATCTGGTACTGTATTCTGTCATTCTCTGCAGTATTGAGGTCATTGCTCAAAGCATGTAGGAAAATGACAAATCAAAAAGTCTTAACTGCTCTCTACTCATCAATAAACTCACTGGGGGATTAACAGCCAGTACATTTTGTAGGGTAAGGCAAAAATCCATCCTAACTTGTATCCTCTCATCTAATGGGTGAGGTTGTCAGTCCATCCTTCTACCTACCTATTCCCTGATGATTGAGACACTGAGAAAAGACAGCTGGTTTCATTTTAAATCAGACATTAAGAAACCCAGTCCTATTTACCAAATGGCTTACTGTTCATGCCATTCCATAAAGAACCTCCTTGATTACACAGGATGAACGCATATGGAGTACTGAAGCACCAGAAGCACAAACAAGGCCAATAAACATGTCATACTGTATCTCATTTTTGTGGTGATTTTAAAAATGTGCTGTTGTGGTTGATTTTTATAGGATCTTCAGATTTGTTACATTATGAGTTAAGGCTGAATTGGACTACAGATTTCCAGGATTAGCTGGGTGAGTGCCCAACTAGGCAGTAAAGGTATTGATTAAAGTTTAAAATATAGAAGTAAATTTGAAACTGTTTTGGATACAGCATTTTATAAGTAAACATGTTTGAACCCTTTTAAATGCTTTTCAGTAGGATTGGGTTTTTGTTCTTCTCCCCAAAAAGTTTCCCCATAGAGCTAAAAAAAATATTTTACTAACTATTATGTACCACCAAACAGATGAAACCTTGACCTTTTAGCTGGAAGAAAATCAGGGAGATTATAGGACATCTGCCATTTCTTAATGAAGAATCACTTCAGTTTGTCCCCAAACATTCTTGACTGTCCATAAACTCTGGATCGTTTTCACAGTCAGCTCTGTGCTGATTCACATCAAATGATATTACACTGATTTTCTTTTTTTCTGTTCAGCGACTTTCCTTTGAAGTCTCCCTTCTAACTTAGTAAAACTTTTTCAAGGACATAGGAGTTTTATGGCCCACTTGTCTTCCAAAGCCACTGAGAACAGTCTAGTCCTTACCTCTCTAACTGTAAACACACATAGATATTCCCAGGAAATCAAACAGTAGTTGATCAATCCACAAAACTTCCAATCTACATTTCTTTGTACTATAACTACAGAGCGTTTCCCACAACGGTACAAAAACTCACACTGCTGCTCCCAAAATTACTGACATTGCAAAACATGCAATTTATTCTGGCAGGAAATATCCAGTAAGTGTAGGTACATTAGGTGAAACTATTCAAAGATTCTTGTCTTTAAAACTTGCACTTTTTACACTTTTATACCTCCTTTGTGTATATATACACTGCTGATTTACTTTCCTGCTATTTATACCTATTTACTCCACAGATCTGAATGAGTGTGTTTTGTGTAAAAGCATCTCATGCTCTGTTGACTTTCACATAATTTTAACTATAATCCTCGCAATTTCTTTATCAAGATCTAAGACTGTGTGGCAGGGAAGCTGTCACAAGATTGATTCTGTGTTGTCAAAAAGAGAAAAAAATAATGCTTGAAGTGTTTAATACTGTGGCCCTTAATTACAAGACTAATTGTACTTAATAGGTCTACTCATGGGGGCTGTAGAAGTGGGTTTGTACCGATTATGTATTACCCCCTAGAAACCTGTACTTGCTTGGGAGACACCCACTAAGAGCAAAGCTGATTCACATGCCATAGCAGATGCCACTAATACAGAGGGCCGTGGGTTTAGCCTGCCAGAAAGAATTCATTTTCACATTTAACCATTCACTGCAACAAGATACATGGGTACACACTGACTTGTGACTGTTACAGCCCCATGCTATTTTACAGTGCATAGAACCTGTAATGGAAGAAATCGTTCCACAATAAAAATTATTTAAGATGGCCTTACTTAGTCTGTATGCATCACAGGACTTCAAATTATTTTACATGGTGCATAATGACCAGCTATTGATGTTCTCCACTCAGGCTTACCAAGTGAATGGAAAACTTCACCTATGCTTAGAGAAGGTTCATCATGCCATCATGTACAGTGCCTTGCTTTGAAGGCTACTACTAAAGATTGAATAACAGCTAATGGCTGCTCAGACTATTGCCAATGTTCTTACAAGTATTTCTTTTGTACTCTAGATATGTTATACACACATATACATGTGCCCGTATACATACAAATCCATACTTGTAAGTTCTAGTGGTTGGATCATATTAGCATAGTGCAAATATTTTAACTGTCACCTCAGAAATAGAATCATTTTCATAATTACAATAAACCATCTTCTCAATATTCCAATGAGTAAAATTTTAAACAAATAAATAAATAAATAAAAAAAACTTTAGAAGGCTTCAGATTTCCTTAAATGACTGATTTTTGTTTCATAAGAAATGTGGTTCCTAAAAAAAGTTTCATTTATATTAGTCTAATTTGGAGGATATCTTCTTGATAAATCAATTAGTTAGATTGGTTTCCCATCTCTATATGTACACATGTGTAAAAAATAATGCCAAATTCTTGTTTGAACTTGTTAGATGACAATTGCTCACAGAAGTATAACCTTACTTATGCAAATCACTAGAGTTCATGGTAAGTCTGACATTTGCAGAATTAATGAACTAAATAATTAAGTGACTTGGTAAGTGAATTGGTAAACCAGAACTATTAATCTTTTAATGAATTCTTTACTATCACTTAAATAATAATTTTTTTGGATAATTTTAAAGGATTATGGTAAAGAAACATTAGAATATCAAATCCATTATGTAAAGGAAGGTTGCTTTTATAAATCTGTTATTATGTCTCATTTTGTAGAATTCATTTCTATTCAAGATTTAGGAAAGTGGCAATTCCTGCACTGGTGACTAACAGTCCCCAACATTTCAGTGGTAAGATTTTTTTCTTGCTAAGACAAGTCTGGGATCATTTACTGCTTCAGACAAACCACTGCCTAAAGTAAGTAATTAGCACACAACTGTAATTTAAGAAATCCTCTCTTTGATGGTGTGCATCACATGTTTCAGATTTTCAAAGCACTAGTAAGTTAACCAGGCACAGTAGATGATGTTTCTGAACCAATTCCTCTCAGAGATATTTTTTCCTTTTTACATGTTTTTGGCTTTCACCCTTATATCAGCTTTGCAGCACATCTCTGAAGTATCCTAAACTCAAATAGTTTTTTAAGCTTCAACTTACCAGTATTCTTCATATCCTGTCTCAAGTGATGTGTATATTTGTCTTTCCTCATCTCTGTCTCTATCAGCATCCACAATGTAATTAGACTTATCAGAGTGGAAATTGGGAAGTACCGTATGCTTCTACAGGTACCATTTTTTCCACTAATTGCTATATGGACTTGAAGTACTCTTTCCATTCTATATGTCTACATGTATGTATGTACCAGAGACAACATATGGTATGATACATGTGAATTTTTTTTTCCCTATATAACCTGATTTGGCATGACTGCTGAAGAATTCAGAAAAGTCTTCAACATTGATTCCCTCTTTAGCATTAGACCCTGAAAGCAGTCAGGTAAAAGCAACAGCATGTACTCAAAATTGTTAAAACAACATTTCAAGTAATTTTTTCCAAATTAGTACTTAATACTTAACTTTCAATTTATCTCTTCTGAAAGGTGCTACACAGTGTCACTTGTCTCTATGTTACAAAACATTTCAAATTGATATTGGAATGTCATAGGGTGAAAAAAAGTAATGAAAATTATGATATTAGCTTCTGAATAGGATCTTTCTTTCAAAAAATTATCTCCAAAAACATTAAAAAAAGCAGAACTACCTGTCATGAAGAAAAATACTGCACTTAGTGGCTCAAGAAAGAAAGAAGGTGGTTCTATTCCATTTCAATGGCACATGCCAGATACTCAAACACCTTTTATTAGAAACCATTAAGTGGATCATGTCCACACAACAGTCCAGTGGACTTTCTGAGCAACATGAAACCACGAGAGATATCTTTAACATAGTCCAAAGACACTAAGTTTTGAGCTTAAAAGCATTTCTAATGATGTTTCCTCTTAGAGTATAAATGAGTACACCAAAGACTGGCCATGGCTGATGTTTACTCCAGCTGGATTTAGCTTTTATGAATAGGTACACTTAAAGGACAGCAAATAAAAAGCAAGGCTACATAAGTATGCTATGGCTACAAGGATGCTTTGGGAACAAAATCCTAAAAATGGAACACCACAGTTGACAGAGCTTCACTATTTGGAGTGAGTTCAGCATGTTTTCAGGAAACTGGTAGAACTTCATCAAGAGAAAATCTAATTCTGCTGACCTATGCTGCACCCACACAGCAGGGCTTTTCCAGTTCATTATGCAGGCACAGAATCTGCAGCACACAGTAACACCCACAAAAAAATTTCTGAAGTCACAGAGACCTATTTTATCCCACAGAACACTCTGCCATTAGGTAAAAAGCTATCAGCAATAAGAAAAACACAGGCAAGTATGCCATTCTTCAAGTTCAGTCACTAATTGTAGCTGATCAAAATTTTTCAACCAGATAAAACAGAAACATTTTAAACAAAACCAACAAAAATAAATATACTTATGTTTTGAATATATTTAATTATGAAGAGGTCTCTATTCACATGGGTGTTTGGTCTACAGGTGTGCATGTTTGTAATTCTCTAACGCCTCTGAAATAACAAGCATGCAGAAACTAACTCCGTGTTAAATATCAGACAAGGTATTCAACTTTTCAAGTTAAATGAATTGTCTAAAACAAAATATCTGCCATACAGAAAGGGCTTTTTATTTTGCACATGGTAATGTGATATAAGTGCAAACAAGAGGATTCAAGAACTAGAAGAAATTGGAAACCAAAGAGAAGGAATTAAGGGGTTGTGTGAACCATGCAGCTAAGACAGACTGCTTTCAAAAGAAATTGTGTTGGTTGATATTTTTTACTTAATTGTATTAAGGCTGCAGTGCAAGCCAAGGCTAGATATCAAATAATCCATATTGGGGGAAAATAGCTCAATCATAGCAAAAGTGTATGTCAAGATATGATCTCCAACAGAAATTAAAGTCTACACAGGACAGAGAAATGTAGATGAAGATAGGATTGTTTGATTTTTAACATGGGGCAAATGTCAGTTTCATAGAAGTTCTTAATTTTTAGAAAAAGTTCTTTCCTTCTTTCCCACAACTTAACTGTTGATTCTCTGGTGTCTAATACAAAATAAATTTCTGCAACTGCAGCTGTTTCTGCACTAGAGAGATTACCAGTATCTGTCTTAAATATTTTGATGAAGGTGGTAAGCATTTGCAGATAATCAGTTCAGCAGGTTTTGTAGTTCTTGGATCTCCCATACATGTAATACAATGTGAGCAGAGTCTATAGAAAACGAGACAAAAATGAGAACAAAAGACACTAGCATAAGCTGGAACAGTGGAAATAAAGACTAGGCAGAGACATTATCCTTGGAGATTTAAAAATGCATAGGTGTATATCAAAAGGTCAGTCTTAAAGGGTGGAACTTAATTTTGACCCAAGGGAGTCAAGCAAGAAACCAAAGGAGAAAGTGACAAAAACTTTGTTTACATCCCATTTAAGCTACAGATTAAATTATGTTTCACTGAGGACAAAGAAATTTGGGGAAGGAGTAGTGGAAATACTGACTAATTTATTTGAAAAGTAATCTAGATGCCATCTAACACAATTTTTATACTATTCAGCTAATGCTGGTAATTGCACTTTATATCTCTAGCAACCTCTGGAGGGGGTTTCAAGCCATAGCAATCACAACAGCCCTCAGCTTACTTGGAAAAAAGGAGTAGCAGGCTGTAAAGGGTAAATATGTAATGGAAAATACAGCATATAGGAGTAAAAGAATTATCAGAGAGACCAAAGCAAGCATAATATGTGAGAAAGACACTGAAATAATCTTTTTGAGCTCGTTATTTTAAGATCACAGATAAAGTGACTCCAAATGGTATCAGTTTAATGTGCATTGGCAGAACCCAATTGGCAGCTCTTTGGATTGGCCACAGACAGCGTATGAGAGGATTCCCCGGGCTGCTGGTGCCTTCAAACAGAAGCACTTCAGACTGGCAGCATGGGAATACTCCCTTTGAACAGCTGAATGATATGCAAAAGATGTAAAAACAGATATAAATGCTAATAATTAAAAACTAAATTAATAATACCCAATGCAGATTTTTAAGAGGGCTGAGAAGGCTTTGGCATTCAGAGGCTGTGCCAGCCAGCTGTAATAATCATCTTAAACACTCCCAGAAAGGAGAAAGACATTATTAGCATTATGGAAACAAAGCGAGTACCCAATGGATAAAAGTGTATTTCTATAGTAAAAGCTTCTGTGGAAAAGCTGCTGTAGTAAACTGAAATGATTCTGCAGTTGAATCTCATTGCTCTGAATGAGCAAGGCAACATTACATTTGTTGGTCTGAAGAGACCCCACTAGAAACATATGGCCTTTTATCCAAGTCTACCCTGCCCAATAAACTCTGAAATACCATAGCTGTGTTTCTTAGTTTATGGGCAACAGTGTATTAAGGAATAAACATTTTTAACACTGTAATTTTATTAAATGGAAAACATTTGGAACTGGAACTACCTTTGTAAAATTTGGCTTTCCATTGACAGAGCATGCTCCTCAGAGGAAAATCTTTGCTTAATTTAAAATTACAAAATTCCAAATTAAACAGTTGAAATAATTTATCTTGAAAACTGCGAATTAAGCACACTTTGTATGAGCCCTGAGATAAGTTTGATTGATGAGTTTGCTATATAGTTGTGTCAGGGATATTTGCCCTGCAGGTTTTTGGCTCACGTTCCTCATCCCACTTAGTCTTCCAGTGTATACCAATAGCTTCTGCAGCCTGTCAGGTCTGTTCTCAGTCACCACATAGCTCTGCCCACTGCTACAAACACTCCAGGTTCACCACGTTGGACATCACAAACTCTCCAGGTTCACCACGTTGGACATCACTTCCCAAAAATATTTTCAGACTACAGGTGACCACTGACACACTTTTTGATTCTTCATTTTCATATATGTCTGTACCTACATTCCCCTGATGAAAGCCAAAAGCACCAGATCAAATTTGAAAGCAGATAACAATGGTAAAGCCTGGCTGGTGCTTGAAATCTAACTTATTTTTTCCTTCAAATTCAAAGAGGTCCAATTAAAAAAGTACAAAGTACAAAATAAATAAAGATAACTGGTGGATGACTTATATTGTCTAGGCTGTGATTTATTACAACAGAAGTAGAATCCAATATGAAAATATGCCACCATCATAGTGACTGAAAAGAAAGCTAGGATTCACACTGGGAACTCTAATTGTATATAGATTTTGAGATGCTTTTTTCTCTAAAAAGAGAAACAGGTGTGGCCACCAGAAAAACCCAAAGCCAACTATGCCCAGAGACCCTGACTTTTAGTGAGACTTAAAATATGAATTGACATCCAAACCTAAAGATCTAACATATACCTGTTGGTCTGACACTCAGATAATATGTACAGTATATAGGGAACAAAACCTGCCTTTAGAGATTTATTGGTGAAATAAAAAAAAAACAACCAAAAAACCCAAATACCTAGAACAACAATGCATTTATCTCCAAAACTTGGAAGAACTGTGGGTATGTTTTGGTGTTGATCTTATCCTTGAATAAAGCAATCATGTCACATAAGCAGTAAAAAGAAGCACAATTATGTCATGTTCTCTTACATTATCTAGGGATTGCTTGACTGGGAAATCACTAAGAAAATCACACCATAGCTGATCGATGGCTGCAGCACAAATGTCACAGCATTAATAACTGCTTGCTTAAAGCTGAGAACTTTGCACTATGTCTGAAATATAGCACAGTGGTAGAAACCCCCTGGTCTGCAAAGTCCTTCCTCCAGCAGAGAATGGGAGGTCTGGGTACTCACATTTTGGGGACAGGATAAGTCACTTCTCAGCCCCTCTTTCCAAAGGTTGATTTTTAAGCTCATATTTTACTTTCTGACCCTAATACCACTGAGGAGAGAGACAATGCATGCCATTTCCTGGTCTGTGGCCCAAGCTACTTCGATGAGGACAGAGAACCAATCTCTGTAAGATAGGTGGATATTTCTGCCTTATGGTATTTTCTGAGCACAAGTACTGCAGCCTCGTGCTGCGGATGTTCAGCCCTCTCTAGTGCAGTTACCTGAATAAAAACAAACAACTGGAGTGTTTTCACTTTGGGGGCCTACCAAGAGGAAATATTTTAATAGCAGATGCCCAGGAATAAGAAAATTATGGGGAGCAGTAGTGCTGGGAAGCAGTTGTGGTGCAGAGGTTGCCGTACCACAGAGAAAATACACAACAGAAGAAAACTGAACTGTTGTATCTTGACATTGATCTCAGAAACATAAACCCTACCCTTCCTTTGAAAAAGATTAATTGTATTTTTAGGAAGCCAAAACAAGGAAAAAGATGAGGGGAGCTGGGGCTGAGGCTGAGGCTGACTAAAGCCCAAAAAAAACCTCAAACCAACTAACCAGCTCCAGCATTTTTTATTGTAAAATTGATAAAATGCATGAGGACTCACTGGAAAGTACAGCTAGAGACTCTGAGATTTTTCCTTTCTTTTCCAGCAGTAGAGGATACTTGTGGATATTTGCACATTCCATGAAGTATAAGCGAAGCAGAGCTCTCCCCAGTTTACATTGTGTCTTCCAACACCAGTGCAAACCGCAAGGTCAGCCACCCTGGGAGACCCAGCAAATTTCCTGCATGTGACATGCTGCTGAACCCTGGGGAATGGCAGGGAGGCTTGCAGGGGCCCTCCAGAATGGAAGGGGTTGAAGGGCAGCCTGTCTGCAGGTGCCAGTCATTTGAAATGTATTTGGATTTCAGGAAAATGAAGGACAGGAGAAGCACATCTGAGGATGTGGCAGTCCCCACTTAGTGTGGGAGCACTAGGCTTTCCCTGTTTAATTGATTTTGAACTCTCATGCACATTGAAGTGTAAACTAGCTTTTCACAAAACTAATACAGCACCTTCCAAAGTTATCTTATAAATATTTTCAAGACATTTTCTTGCTGTGGTTATGATTTCCTTTTTTGAGCAGACCAGATTGCTGAGGCCAAGCACTGTCCCTTCTATTCTGCCTTCCCTTGCTCCTTGGAAGTGTGTACCTTCAGCAGGCACCATCACTTCCGACATCACAATACTCTTGAGGCAGGACATTCATACTTTAGGTTGGCCGGTTCACAGCTTTCCGTTTTATAGCTGCAGCCCTTAAACCTAAAATTATTTTGTATCCCCTGGAATTTTCCAGGAATTTATACTGCTTAGAGATGACTTCAGCTCTTACTACAATTCACAACAGCATTTGATAGACTTATGCAAGCCAGTTGACTCTGAAGGCTGAGCTGGAACTGCACTTGGATCACAGGGAAGCAGAGGTATATGTGCTAGGCTGTAGCTGTGGACACAGCACTTAGCAGGACATCTTTTATGTGTCCAGAAGCTATTGATAACACATGAGATTACAGAGCCACGAAAAGGCATTGGCATTGCGTGTAAATGCACAAGGTATAATCCAACTTTTCATGGAGGAAAAAGATGACCTGAATTGCACCCTCAGTATTCAAGATTTCACAGGTGAACTGAGGACCCATTTCACCAACTAGAAGACAGCAACATAGCAATATACCTCCCAGTTCCAGGCCAGGCTCTCCAATCCAAAATGCTCCCTTGCCTACTTAGATTTTTAGTTCCTGTACACTACTGGGGCAGTGTAAATTGACCCTGATTGAACACTTGACTTAGTAAAGTTTGCTGTGGCTCTATGATATCAATTGCAACAACTCAGCCTTCTCTTTGCTCCTTCAGGACAGCCAGATTTATAATTCTAGAATCTCAGTAGGAGAAGACCATTATTGTTATAGGTGTTTATTTTGCTCTGGAGTCCAGAAAAATCAGTTTTATCTTGGATTGTGAATACTTAATATACTTTCACAAATGAAAATTCATTGTCATTTTCACATGAAGAAACCTGAGTCTGACTGAAGAGAGCATGCTTAGTTTATGTAATAATTACAGGAAATTCCATCTCTCTTGTATGGTCTGTTCTTGTTAATTTCCCAGATCTCCAGAGAATTTTCTGAACAACTTTGGAGGACTGGAAAAGATCGATGAGGAATTTCCAGTGTTCTAGAAGGCCCAAGGCAGCATTTCCAGTGCTAGAAAGTGAACAAAGGTCTGTATTAGCCTGTAAGCTAGCCTGTGATGACTAATGGCAGTATTGTGAGATGAAAAAATAATATACAAGACAAGGCTCAGATAAAACAGATTCTGACTTATCTGGAAGGTCTAAATAATTTAAAAGCACAAAGCATACATAGCCAGCTTGCTACAATGAGTAAAGCACATCCTGCTGCTGTGAATAGGACCTACATTTTTTCAGTTTAACATTTTGGACTATAAAAAAAAGATATTGGGGGGTTCAGAGGAGTGCAAGGATAATAAGTTAATATTTGCTCATAATTCTTGCTACTGCAAGAAACAGCTGCCATTCTGGAGTACTCAAAACATGTGGCACATCAGTCATTATTTCTGTCACTATGGACCCCTGAAACTCTTACCAAGGCTGAAGTCTTACTCACCCAAGTGGCATCTCCCACGATGACTTCCTTGAAACAAATGTGTCGTGAAACAGAAAGTGTGGTGTATTCACCACCCTGTGACACACAGGCATGAGATGCACTGTGATCTTGGACAAGGCAATACAAACTGGGCAGAACTCTTGACTCCCTCAAAAGCAGAGAGGCCCTGCCCTGTAGAGAGACCTCAGTAAATTAGAGGGCTGGGCAACCACCAACCAGATGAATTTCAACAAGGAAAAGTGCCAGATTCTGCACCTAGGATGGGGCAACCCTGGATGTACAGACAGAGTGGGGAACAAGAAACTGGAAAGCAGCACTGTAGAAATGGATCTGGGAGTCTTGGTTGATGGAAATCTGAATTTGAGTCAGCAGTGCCCTGGCAGCCAGCAGGATCACCCATGTCCTGGGGGGCATCAGGCACAGCATCACAGCTGGGCAAGAGAGGGGATTGTCCCACTCTGCTCTGCACTGGGGCAGCCTCATCTCGAGTGCTGGGGGCAGTTTTGGGTGCCACAGTATAAGGAAGAGATAAAGCTATTGGAGAGTGTCCAAAGGAGGGCAGCCAAGATGTTGAAGGGCCTTGAGGGGAAGCTGTGTGAGGAGTGGCTGAGGTCACTTGGTCTGTTCAGCCTGGAGAAGAGGGGACTGAGGGGAGACCTCACTGCAGTTGCAACTTCCTTGTGAGGGGAAGAGGAAGGGCAGGCACTGATCTCTTCTCTCTTGTGACCAGTGGCAGGACCCAAGGGAATGTCCTGAAGTTGTGTCAGTGGAAGTTTAGGCTGGATATTAGAAAAAGCTATTTCACCCCGAGGTTGTTTGGTCACTGGAACAGGTCCCCAGGGAAGAGGCCACAGCACCAGCCTGCCAGACTTCAAGAAACATTTGGGCAATTCTCTCAGGCACATGGTGTGAGTCTTGGGGACGATGTTCTGCAGGGCGAGGAGATGGACTCAATGATCCTTGTGGGTCCATTGCAATTCAGCTTACTTTGTGATTCTGTGAAATATCAGGCTACAAATGTAAGACTATTTACTATCTCTTGTCTTAATACTTCACTCCTTTATCATTCCCAAATCCTCCATAACCTATAAATCCAGCCATTCCTTCAGACTAAAGAGCAGAGAATATTTTTATGCCTCTCCTGGCCTAGGCCTGTACTTTCCAGCTCTTTTGGTTTCTCCCAAGGAAGAACAGCCATGTGTCTCCCTTCTAAACCTCCTTTGCCCCCTTTAGTCTGCCAGACACCAAACTCCTTACTCCACAACTCACTCTTCTGAACAGCACATAGATGGGTAGTTCTATCTTTGAAGCTTTCCATGCTGCTGTTTTCATACCAGTCCAGCCAGCCCTCACAGAAATTAGCTATCCTGATCATCAGACACTCTCTGCAAGACATTAGTGAAGTAATTACCCAGGGATGTACAGCAGTCTACCCACTGGTGCTTTACTTACAAGCTCATTTTGATCATTAATGATGCTAAGCACATAAGGGTTGCCAACTAAAATAATGTACAGAGCAAAGTTACTGTATTCTGTCCATGGCCTTCTCCTCCTAAAAACCTCTGCAACAATGATGAAAAAAGGAACCTCTTAAACTAAATATGAAATTCTTTTAATTTAAAGTTCCAGCTGTGAAATGTTTTATTGAGTTGCTGTACATAAATATTCTTATGCAATCATTGCCAAAAGAATGTATTCCTCCCTTTTTTGTTCTAAACTCCCCTAGAAAAAATACAAATTTTTTAGATTAAATAAGGGATTTGTGATTTAGTGCAGACTTCACAAAACTCCTGAGATGTAGTTAAGATATTATTTGTGTTTCCAATGTGAAGCAGTGCATGAAGTAGCATGAGCTGGTTATTTTTTAATTTTTAAATCCAATTAATTGTTCTAGTTACAGTACCACTAATTTTTATCTAGCTGATTAACTAGAGAATAATCCAAATACATTTCAAATTATAAATCTTTCATGATTTGGGAGATTTTATACTAATGTACATTTGACAGTGTTAATTTAAAGCAAATATCAAGCTTGATTAAACATTCCCAAGATAAGAAGGATAAACGATTGAATTATTTTATAGATTTAACTACTATTGATATGATGTTATAAACAGAAATATTTTGATGTTCATCATTAATTTTTAAAAATAATTCTTTGGGAAACAGCCAAGAAGGACTGGAGAAGTAGGTCAGAATGTATGCACAAAACATTTGTATTCTTTACTATATAAACACTAATTTATTTATTGAAATAATACATTCTTAATTATTTATTAGAGAAATTACAATTTTGCTGAGCTTCCCTCTGAAAAAAAAATCATTAAAATGTGGCTAATGCAATGGATTGTTCCACATCTCTGCCTCCCAACTGTTTGCCAATTGTTTATTGGCAAATCACTATCTGTTAAAACATAATTTGCATCAGAGCATCTCGAGAGCAAGCAAGTGCATGACAAAGTGTTTTAGTAAGCTTCAAGTACTGTAAAAATAGTCAGCATTCCCCATCATATTTTCAGTTCCCATATCCATATGTGTGAGACCATAAATATATGTGTGTGTGTGTGTATGTATGTATATATGTGTATATATGTGTATAAATATATATATATGAGAAAAATTCTTTAGGCATTGGTTTTTGTAATTGTTGCTAAGGAAGGTAAATTTCACAGTATCTCTGGCTATTTCCCCAAATCCAGGTTTTTAAAAATGGAGATATACCAAGCAGTGTTAAGTAATGTTGGAAAAAGAGAGAAGGGACTCATTGTGAGAAGTTATATTACACAGAAACTTTTTTCTGTTTTCTTTTTCCTTTTTTTCAGGTTTTTTTAAATTTTTAAGCTAAGGAAGATGACTGATTCACCAAAATGTCTGAGCACAATCTATCATCCACCCAGAAATTAGCAGACTTCATGCAAACACTCAGGTAAACAGAGGAAGTGGAACCGTGAAAACACTGATTACCAATAAAAAATTGAGTAGGTGTTCCCAGCTGGAGAGTGAGGGGAAGCCATAGTCAACAGCACAGAAATATGCGCCAGCACGTTATTCTCCAAGGCAGTGCTGTAAATGAGACAATGTCCAGGGATGACTTGCCTCTACTAATCTCAGCTGGCCTCTCCAGTTAATACATTTAAGCAAAAATGTAGATTTTTCTGTAATCTATTACTATGCTTGATTAATTTGGGCAAAGGAGTACATAACTATTTTTCTCCCATTTTCCATATGATGCATTTAAAATGAGCACATTTTCCTAATGATGTAATTTCATTTTCTCTCATTAGTTCTACCGAATACTGAAAAACAAGCAATATTTTTTCCAACTAGAGCATTAATAAATATAACATGAAATTGGTTAATGCAACATACATTTCTCTCAATATCACTTAGCTTTATATTACAATGCAAAACAAAATTAAAGCATTGTGGATTCAGCTTACTTTTGCATTTTCCAATAGCATGAACTGAGTCATACTGTTGAGGGAAAGCAGAACAGGTTGCTTCTGGGTCAGACTTACTGTATTTGTTCTTTCTATTTTGAGGAGCCTGCTTATGTATATGTTGCTGAACTTCATTGAACCACTTTGCAAGTGGCAATAAACCAAAACCTTTACTGAACTCCAGATAGATTAGACCTACTGCATTTCCTTCATCTAAGAAATCAGTTATCAAAGAAATAATGAATTTAGTCTGGGAAGACATCCCTTTGGAAATTCCAAAATGCATTTTATGCATTACCCCTTCTTTCTTAATTTCTCTTTCAAGACTTCCCCTATAGCCTTGTATAATACTGGAATCGGATTGATTTGGCCTCCAGAGTTTAAGCTATCCTATGTCCTCACCATCACCTAAAATATAAGGACTCTATTTTCTGATCCCTGTCAGGAGCTTGGTCACTCCACTTGACAGATGCACTCAGATCACTGCGCTTTCATGCACTTTCATGCGTTCACTTAGTTGGTTATTTTTGGGATGGAAATAGTTAGGCCTATGTGATGTAATTGCAGTGGTCTTTTAGTCTTAATTTTAGCCTGAGTGTTCTAATTTACAGCCCGTCCTCACTTCCCATAGTCAGCACTTATGTCATTACAGAAAGTAATACATTTGATTTAAATTTGATGCCACAGATGAACCATTTTATTCTTGACCTCCTTTTCATTGCACTGTGGTTGAGTGTCTCCCTCTGTGTTCTCTTTTATATTTATACATACATGGCTGGGGAAAAAAAACAAAAAACTTTCAACTTTTTGCTGCTTTTCTCAATTTAAAAGGTCTAATTCAGCTTTACTTTTGGCACTTAACTCTACTTCTCTGTTTCCTGGCCTCTCAGGCTTAGAATACTCCCTATACCTTTGGGCAAACTGCCTATTTCTTCTGCCCTTTCAGAAGTGGTTATTTATCCAGTCAATTCTGGAGTGATTCACTACAAGATTTTCCCCTTGATTAAGATGCAAGTTCCAGACAATTTTCACACCTTTGATTTAAAGATATTTCACGCCTTCTCCACATTAAAATCCCTGAGCTCTTTAATCCACTTGACCTCATTAACTAGTTTCCTTAATGTTTCAAAGTTTATCTTTTTGAGATTGAGATTCTTTACAAGCTTGGTTGCAGCTGTGCTGGTGGGGTTGGCAGCTGCATTGCAGGGCAGCTGCTGTGCTGAAACATTGGTTGGTGCCCATGTCTCAGCCTATGGTTCTAATGGAAAGGGATGCAGCGCCCCCCACCCCCAAGGTACTGCTCTTCTGCTTAATTAAGCTGAATAAATTGATCATAATTTGATACTAGATTATTTTCTACCAGCCCTTTCTTTATGCCTCCATTGCAAAAACCCAAGGTACAGCTAAATGATCTGTTGCCTGGATGGGAGGACTCTGTCACTGATATGTTTTAACCAACTGTATTACCTTGATAATTTTACCAAAGTCCAAATTGGACTGTAATGTTTTTATTCACTTGGTTTTATCTTCAAAGACAGGTTTTACCCTATGCTTTAAAGGACAGTTCAAGCACTTCTATAGTTGACTCCATACAGTCAGGGAAATTTCTTCCTCATCTGTGACACTCATTGTCTTATGACTTAAGTCACTGAGGGACTGTATTAGAAGTCTGTCCAAAGTGGGAGTTTTCACCAAAATATTGTAGTGTTTGGAACTGAAAGACAGTTATTGCTGCTGACTTGCCATTCTACCTGCTAATACTGAGAAAGTATGTCATCTCCTCGAGAACTGTCTGCTTACAAGATTCTTGAATCTAGAGATACACAAATAGGAGCTAACACCATAGAGCTAGAAGATGGGGAAGGCTTATATTTGCACGTAGGTCTTCCTAAAAGTTGAGAATGATTCATTCTTATATGTTCTCTACTTTCTAAACCTACATGTTGCAAGCAGACACCTTTGCTGTTTCTCTTAGGAGGCTACTCCATAACTTAGAATGTTTCAGCAAGCACAAGATTTTTACTGGCCTTTAGCACTATTTTTTCTTTCTTAACTTAGTCTCAGCCTTCCAGCCACGGGCAAGAAAGCATGACTTGAGCCCTCATGGACATACCCATACAACAATGGTAATAACAGAAAGACATCACCTCACAAACTTCCCTTCCTCTTGACTAGCTTTTAATGGTTCAGACACTACGCATATATGTTTGCTGGATCAGACTTGGGAACTGGGAATGTACACCATCCATTAACTGTCAGGCTCCTCTATGTTAGATACCAGCCCCAAGGGAATAGCTAAAACATAGCAGAGCAAACCTAACAGCAAAATGAAATGCGCTTGTGAACTTGCGTGTGAAGATGGGCACACAGTTCAGTGGGTATAGCCCTGTGTTGCAAAGAGCAGGGTAGTGGCACATTGTCTTTTATGTGGGACAAGCAAACAAGAACATTTCTGTGTTGGTGCTGCTCTGATTCTGTGAAGTATAATGAAAGATAAAAGTACACAAGGCAGAGCATGTGTCTCCTAGGCACAGTCATGCTGTGGAGAGAAGTAATTTATCCCTGCTGGGTACATCCATCATAATCCAGAGTCTGGAAATATCTGTTATTAGAGTGCATTCATTCCAGAGCTTACACTATGTATGCTTGCTATTTAAGCTGATCTGCTGCAATGGTGGTGTCAATTAGTTTCTGAGATCCCTTCCTATGATTTTGCCAGTAATGAGCATGTTCACCTGTATAAAGTTAACAAACTATATTGCAATATCGCAAATGCGGACGAGTGTGAAAGTTGCCCCTGTGCTTCATCATAGCTTAGAGTCTGAGCCAAAAGAAAGCAAACTAGAAGAAAAATGGCTCCTAAGTTGGAGCTAATGCTCTCCTCACCTGTAACTCCTAAAAATCCAGATGCAAATCTTCATGAGGTTTACGATGACATATATTCAAAATTTTGCTAATCTTACCAGAAATCATTAGGAGTCTTGGGCAACTGAGTATTTTTTAATTGAGAGCTTTGTGTGAAACAAATATGCTAATATTTAATTCTTAATAATGAGTTACATTTCAAGACAGGAAAATTCATTTTCTCTCTTTTTTTTTAATGTGTCTTATTAAAAGTTTTTTAACTGGGTGTCATATAAGTTTAGATCTCAACTTATGCTGAAGTTGAAGACTGAAACCCAAAATTTATGGGTTTGGATTCCCTTACTTCAGGAAACCAGTGTGAATTTAAAAACAATAAATAAATAGATAGATAGATAGATAGATAGATAGATAGATAGATAGATAGATAGATAGATAGATAGATAGATAGATGTTAAGGTGTTAACAGAAATGTTAAGCAGAAAAAAAAAGAAAATAGTAACTTCTGATGTCCATTAAGAAATAGACACAAATGAAAATTCCCAGTTGTCTTTTTTGCATAATGAAACATATAACTGAAGAGAAGAATTAAGTGCAAGTAACGATGGGGGAAAAAAACTGTACTTCTCAGAGTTCTGAATTCATAGAAGCTAATCAGATCCAAAGACTCCTCTCTGTGTCTAGCAACAAAGAGAAAAGTGGTATTGACTTGAGACAGGGAAGTGCTGAGGAGGAAAATGCTGGTTCTTGAGAGTGGTATTCGTTGCAGCTCTGAATTTGCAGAGCTCAGGGGACGAGTGATCTGCAGAATGGGGACAGTGTCAGCATTGGGAGCTACCAGTTGGGGATTATTCTCTGAAGAACACTGTCCTCTTATCTGCTCAAAAAAACAAATCAATCAATGTCATAATTATTCTTTTTTCCTGATTTCTGGGACTCAAAATATAGCCAACCCCTTCAGATCCATTCTGGCCAGTTATCCAGTGATTCAAATGTCCAAACAGCAGAAAGTCTTCTACCCAAATAGAAATGTTTTGAAAAATGCTGATGTTTTCTTTACTGTGTAGCTATGCTTCTATACTGAGTAGAGAATTATTTAATCATGAAGGTAATGCTTTGATAACATGATTAATATTTTTGGTTTGGCAGTGTAGGGGTAAGCATAGCCAATAGTTAAATAAACAACTGCAGCTCGTTTATGCAATATTCTACCACAGCTTTTAACTAATCATTAAATAAAACAGAGCTACAACATTGCTGTGAGCAAACTAATCTTTCTAACATGACTCTTAAACAACTCAGTAAATCACTCTTCAGTAATTTCTTTATCTTACTGGCTCAGTATCCTTGATAGATCCTCGATAGCCCTAAGAAATATTTGATCAGTGGGTTGCCTATGTGTATAATCTCTACTTATTTGCTACACTAGTTTATCTCATTTTTTCCTAACTGAAATCCCATTTTATTATTTCATCATGAAACATTTCCTCCATGCAAAGGGTGAATTTATTAGATGTCTCAGACTCCTTCAGCTCTCTGAAGGATTCAGTGTTCTGTGGTGATCATGTGACAAATTAGACAAGAGAAATACCTTTGCCTAGTACTGCGTAGTAGCTAAATAGCTACGTAGTACAGAAGCACACATGAAGCCTAATCTTTAAATAAAAATATTGCTTACACTCCCATTTACACAGTGAGGAGGAAGAGCTGGAGTGAGTGATATGTGGGTTATAGTGTCAAGTCAGCATGGCTGAAACCTTTTCATAGACATCAGTTTTTTAAAGAATTTCCTAGATGCAAACAGAAGTCCCTTGTGGCTAAAATTCCCAAATGTGTCTAAGCAGGTTAAGTCTTTGAGTGATATAAGATTCCCAGACACTAGAGATCAAATAAAAGGACAAGCCTGTGGCTTTGTGCACACAGAGTGTGTTGGACTTTGCCCCTGAAACTTTCTAATGACAACATTCCAATACCTTAAAGTGGCTACCCCAGGGCGCATCTGTGTGGCAGGAAAAAGGTTACTGTTGCTACTGCTACTACTACTGTTGTAGTAGTTTCTGTCTTCTGTCAGTACTTAGCAGTTTACTTTCACTAAAATTAAACAAAATCGGCATCCAATTAGTGGCCTGGGTTTCAGATGGCCTCTGATATTTTGCTTGTTTAAGAATAAAATTTAACTGCACTGTTTAATCTAATGTGTCATTGATCTGTGGTTCAGAGAGAAATTATTTGCTGGAAGATTGTTTAAGATTAAGTTTTTATTGGAATATGTAGATAGTTTATTCTTAAAAATACAGTATCTCCTTAAAATTATTTAGAGCTTGAAGTATCAAATTGCACACATGAAATACAAAGATCCTGAAGGAATGCTAGCGTCTAAAACTCAGAAGACCAGAATAAGGAAATATGTGAATATTATATAACATATTCCTGAACTCTTATGTCATTTAAAAGAATTCACTCTTAAAATGCTGTGCTAGATTAGTCAATTTAGAAAGTGCTTAAGGACCTGCACTCATGGTTTTGGTTACATTCTTGTACCAAACAGATGGAGACTAGAAAGTGCAAAATGTGCTGTAAGGGGAATGTCATGTGCAAAATATGACTACAGTTTCAAGTAGAAAAACCTACATTTCTTCATTAATTACATAACTACTACTGTGAAGTTATTAATATTAGAAGTATTTGTTAACCAAGCATACACAGGGTTATTTACCTTAAAAAAAAATATGGATGCACAGGATTCAGTTAACTAAAAATCACTCATTCTTATCAGTAAATAGGTCTTTTGGCATGAAATGGATCTCCTGGATGAAGGGGCTCTGTCCATTGCCTAAAATAGCATAAAGCCACAAGCAAAACCTGAACCTTCTACTTCATTCTAATTTTAGTTCTAAGGTTTTTTTTTTTCTGATACATTTTGCTTCCGACAAAAGGAGAAATTAATAGAAATCCCAAGTTGTTAAGAAAGGAACAACCCCCTTAATCAGGCATAGCTTTCCAAATGAGGTTATTAGTCTCAGAATGTTTTCTAGAGCTCCCACTGGGCAGATTTCAATATTGCATCATCTGAAGAACTCAACCCACAAAAAATATATATATATATATATTTCTAAAGGGAAATCCACAAAATATGTCCTGCTACTTGTAGTGCTTTCAATTTTTTCAGTTAATCCCAAATCTTGTGGTATTTGCCCCTTTTTTTTAAGATCTATGCTTCAGACATCATACTACAGGTATATTAATTTGTATTTATGAAGGTAATTTTCCATGTTCTATTCCTTCTTTTCTTTGAAGAATAATCTGGAAAACAGGAGCTACAAAGCCTCATTAACTGACTGCAAATAAAATACCCCTATATTAGAGAAAAGTATTAAATACAAAGAAATAGCCAGTTCCTGATTTGGGACTATCATTTCTGCTTTTCCACCTCTTTTCTGTTGTGGAGAGCCAAGCCAAAAATTGTGCCAGTGTTTTTAGAGTTGTACCTATAGGGTTAGTTTTCTGGGTGCAGGTGCTGATCCCCCTATGAAGACATTTACTGCATGTCTGCAGCACCTCATACATCCAAGAGATGTTATATCCATGGGAACTTCCCATATGCAATTGCTGTGCAGCCCATGGCTCGTTGAGCCTGGCATTTGCTGATGGTAGAAAAGGAAACATAAAGGCTGAGGTACAGAAATGCTCACAGATTGATGGAGTCAGCAGAGGCTGAGGAAGTGTGAGCACATGAGCAGCTAAGAGTCATACAAAAGTTGATGGGTAGCACCATCTTCTCCAATGGTGTCTGCAAGGAGTGAATGCTTCTGACTCTTAATTCCCTCCTGCCACTTCAGTGCTACTTTGCCTGTCCTCCTTGGATTTCACATCCTTCACATCTCAAAAAAGATTTAAAAATTAATAAATCTTGAATCTGGACCACTGCCATTTTGTTTGGCATTCACAGCAGTGGATTCTAACATAAATCAATTTCTGCTTTATACTGACCACTCTAAATGTATATTTCTCTATCTACAGAGAAATAGAAAAGAGCAGAAAAACCCAACAAACAACAGACCTAATGAAGCTGATCTACAACAATGGTAGCATCTTTAACAGCCACATTCATACAATAATATCCATATTTCTCTTTCTTTTCTGATGATCAGGTCATCATCATATCAAAAATTTGTTTTGTTGTGGCTGTGCTTATGCGGTTTTTTGACATTAAGATCTTCAGAGATGTTATGTGGGCTTCTGTCAAAAGAACAAAGAAACATTAAACATGCTGTCTTTGGCAGAATGAGTTCTAGACCTTACAAATCTATTTCAATTAGGATTTTCATTTCAAGGAACAGATTTTAATTCTGACATGTAGAGACCTCATGCATCAGTACATTTACACTTGCATTTATTACTGTAAATCTATTATGGTCGCAATGTAATGACAAACTTCTAAACAACTATTACAACAAAATAGAGAGGGGCTATTTGTCATTTGACACATTACATCTATTGCTTTAGTGCAGCTAAAATGAGACTTTTTCCTAGTTGTGTGGTAAGCAATCACTTAAAATGTGGTCTACAAATACAGGTCTCAGCTTAAAAATACCCAAATCTTCTTACAGGATTACAGAATTAAGCATAGAAATATTACCTATGTTCATTTTTAGCACAATTATACCTTTTTTTGCAGAAAGTTCCCATTTCAAGATTATTCTGCCATATAACACCTGAATCTCCTAAGGTCTGAGCTATAATGTGGCTGTACCTTTTTTAGTGTCATTCTTACTGGCTAAGATTTGCTCTTATTTGTTATTTTGTTCTTACTATGTACCACATACTACAGCCACTCCAGCTTTCTCGGTTGAAACTGCACTGAAAACCATTGCCAGAAAAATTTTTAGAAGTGGCTGACTCTCTGAAAAACACAGTGAAATTAAGTCTAGAAGGTTTAAATAAATTTCACTAGGTGGGTAAAAGCTCTTGAAGAAGCAGTGTAATAATGAGACCTATGATAAATTTTGGAGACAAGAAATCTCTTGTACATCTAAATACTCCAGATAAATCAGAGCATCCCCTTGGATGGAATGGTAATAGTTGACAGAGCACAGCAGTTTTAACATAGCACCAGAAACAAATAAATTCACACGCAAAGGCCAGACTCTGAGGAAATGATAATGTATATTACTTTGTTTATTGCAGCTAACCGAATATGCTTGCAGTAGGAAATATAGTTTGTCAGAAAGATATACAATATCTGCCCTTTCATGTTTTCAGCCATTTAAAAATAACAAAATTCAGTGCCGTTTACTTTTCAACAGAAAATAAATGAAATCTTAGGTTATGGGTGTTTTTCATTAGCTGTTAGATACAGCGGCTGTGCCAGAAACCATTATCTAGTACATTTTGCTTTCCAGATAAAACTTTCAAATGCTTACATTTCATTGCACGTTGGTTGATTGGATAATTTGAACATCAAAGGAACCTTTCATTTAATTTAAGCTGAAAAGTTGTCTTTTGCTTTATTAACTTTCGATCAATAAACAAGCAATTTGGAAATGTAATCAGGAAATGCTTCCAATTGGCTGACAATGTATCAAAGCCAGCGCTTGAAGGCAAGAGCAAGCTGTAACAAGCAGTTTATTACCAGTAGCTGTTACTGACATTAGTCAAAACCAAGAAAGATAAAATGGAATAAGAAATGTAATGCTGGAAGAGCCTTGGGCGCTGTGTTCTCTTCTTCCTTTTGAAAACTGCAAGCCTGTCTTTGATATGATAACAAATATAAACTGTTTAAAAACACCAAATGCAGAAAAACTGAGACTAGCCTGTCATGGAGTTAATCCATTCTAGAGTGACATACAAATAGTGTAACATCCAGCGGATATATGTTATGGAAATATTTTGAATTGGATTTACATGTAGTGAGCAAATTGGAACTTTTGATTTTATGTGATATTGTAATGTACATGTTCTCATATTAACTGAGTGTAATCCTATTTGAAGATAATGAGTTCTCAATAGGCTCTCCAGTCTGCAAATGCATCAGAACATTTTGATTTTGGCTGGAGAAGGTCCAAATGGACTTAGAAAAAATCCTCAGACTTGGGGGTAACCCTCATTTCTGAGGGGAATTTGCATATTCTTTTGGCCAACACATCATCTATAAAACTAACTGAGTGGTGAGCTTTTCTAGTTTGCTTTGACATTGTACTATTTGTTTTGCTGTGCGCTGTCTATAGCCCAAAGCAGAAGACTGGGCTGAATTTCAGTTCTGTTTTATTGAGCATGTCACTGAAAGCATCTTGTAGTTATTTCACAATCATCTGTACATATTTTTAACTCAATTAGCAATAAATACAAAAGAAAGAAAGGAAAATCTGTTTGACTGGAATGAGTTTGAGAGGTGAGTAATGAGCATAGTGTAACAGATTTAATTTCCCTGTTCTACAATGAAACAAAGTCACGGAGACTTAGCACAAAGGGATTCAGGAAAAGAACAAAGAGAGAAAATGTTTTGGCTGCTTTGTGAAAGTTCTGTATGTTGGCACACTGGGCGTGCTGAGCACATCACAGGGCATGCTGACACACAAGTCACATATTTCATCACCTCAAAGGGAAGCAATATTGTTATGGCAGAGAATTATTTATCTGGTCCTTCCAGTTAACTGTTTTGCAGGTTTCATGAAAGTAGCTGCTCATTGTGGAACTATAAACACAGATGCAAACAAAAAATTAATGCGTCTTACTTTCATCTCATTAGTGCATTCCAGTAGTGCCTCAAAATTCCCTTTTCCCTGGGACCTTGAAAACTGGACACTGGTTACACTGATGATGCATCAGCTGGCTGTGCTGTTAGTCCTTCCTCAGGCAGGGAATGCAGTCAGTGCTGTTAGGTCAGGGTTTCAGTCCTTGCTGCTCACCAGTTTATACTCCACATCCCTTGATAACCTTGCCAATGACAAGTATTATGGATTTTCTTGAATTCCACCATATTTAGCATATTTGGCATATTTGGCGTGTTTGACTTCTGACCATTGTGGAGTATTGAGGAGTTCAAAGTAGCAGTACCTTGTATAGCTAGACCTCCTAAAACTGTAGCAAAAGTAATGGTGACTTTTTATAAGCTCAGAAACATTAAAACTGGCATGTTCTGGCAAAAAACCAAACCAAGCCAAAACAACCAAAAAACTAAACTAAACCAAACCAAAAAAACCCCAAAAATTCCCCAAAAACCAAACCCACAAAACCACAGAAAATGTAAATTAAAACATTGTGTTTGAGGAAATGAACCAATATAGGTCCACAGATGCTTATGATGTTATACCATCTTATGCCACCTGAGATCCCATCTAAAGTTTCTTTGCATAAGTTCCAGTATTTTTCTTGTAATATTTTTGAACCCAAAACATCTAGTGCTGAAAGACAACCACCCACAGAATCCAGAGAGTAATTCTTGTGTCAAGCATGTGTACCTATCTCTACACCAAAATTCCATGTCATTGATCACATACGCTGAAATCATCATACTGATATGGTGACATGAATAGATGTGTTTGAGTGATTTCTCATTCATCAGCCAAAATTAAAGAGGAGAAAAAGAAAACTCATCTATTTTACATTGTTACATTATTTGCCCATCAAAGAGAATTCTAAAAATTAGCCAACTCTCACGCCCATCTGAAAATCTGGGGGAAATACTGCAATCACCCTGTTATATCATACCAAAAGTAATTTCAGTCTTTTCCTTAATGGTTTGCTAATATTTAAAAAGCCTCAACAAGCTACTATTATAGGGATAACAAGAAGAGAATTCGTACCTGGAAGAAACAAAAAACCCCCCAAAATTATAATATCTCTTCCTATCAGAGAAGATCACACAATTTTACCCCCACCTGTTTCTACACCCCCACTACAAAAATTACTGGTAGTGATCTCTGGCACTACAATTCCAGTCAGAATGGAATCTTCTTTTCTATTCATATATGTACTTTAAGAAAAAAAAGTTTATTTCGTAACTTTATGCATCTGTATTGATCATTATTGAATGATCAATAATTCACACAAGTCCTTCTTAGTAGTCTTAAAAAATATGCTCAGTAATTCCTCAGAACATAGATTGTCTTGTAGTCCTAAGTGTAGGTTTTGAATACTTTGTGGAAATTCCAATGGCACTGAATAGCTATGGGAATCAAGACTAGCTCATGCCAAAGCAGTTATTTAGTGTTTGATTTGGTTGTCTAAAGACAAGCATCTAGTGTCTTTTTTTGTCTCTGGTTCAGCTAAAGGTGTTGCAGGTGTATCTGCATGAAGTCAAGACCATCCACATGTATCATTGCCTTGACCTGAGCATTGACCTGACTGGTTTGTGTGTAGCCAGTTTGGAAAATAAGAAAAAGAAGTTAGTGACTTTCCAAAAAATATAAATAGGATATGATCTGAGAAATATCCATAGCAAAAAGTCTTTAAGTACCTGACCCACAAATCCATCAAATATTTAATGTTTTTCCTCTAGTTACATGAGGACTTTCTTAGGGAAATGAATTAGTTACCATTGCAATACATCTGGTATGAATATATATATATGTGTATATATATATACATATATATATATATATATATATATATATATAAGGCAGATGTTTACACTGAAGCAATATAAACATTCTACAGTTAATCAAAAGCTGTCTTAAAAAGAGCTGTAAGAGCAATATTCACAGACATGTTTCAGTTCACCATTCCAGTATGTAACTGTTTCATGGATAAGCTATGAACTAGGATAAGCTGTGGATGGCTGATTCATTTAGAGCTATGCTGTTTGCTTGTCAATAAAGGTGGCTGATGTTTAAATTTAGTAGACTACAGGTTATTCCCAGTTTATGTCTTTAACTAGTAAAAAAAAGGTGATTGAAAAATTATTACAGCTCAGTTATACAACTTGCGGTGCAAAAGCCAGTAGACTAATTTCACCACACATGCCCAACATTCTGTAACCATGGAAGTAGGTATAAGGTGATGTTAACACAACTTGGAATGATACAGTGCTTTATTTTACCATTCTGTTGATTTTTGAACACAATTTTGGTAAAATCAAATTCCCATTTTGAGACTACATTCTTCTGGTGGAAATGCGGGAAGAATTACATGAGCGGATTTTGCAATCTGTACTAACTCAGTACATTTTAGGTCCGTTGCAGGGTAAATACAGCAAATTTACAAATATTTTCTCTTTTCATGCATACAAAACTATGAATACATTGAATGAAGACTCTCAATAAAGATTCTCTGTAAAAGTCTTGTACAAAAAAAAAAAAAAAATCCAACATACCCCAACTATTCATTTTCAGTCTGAGAAGAAAATTATGGCAGTTCTTCCTTAGGCCCATTCAGCCATGTCTTTTTTAAGCTGGTCTGCAACATCAAAATGCTCCCTAACTTAGGAAACACTTTTATTATTTATCTAATTGTCATCATCAATTTTTAAGAGATTATGTGTTTAAAAACATCCTTTAAATACATTTTTAGCAGACTGCAATGTCTATCAATATTTCAGTATCAACTTTAATAATCACATCCATATTTGCAATGGAAAATTCAATTTCAAGCACAACACACCTCGAAAGCATAAATCCAGAGTCT
>VZDJ01004378.1:7518489-7524296 GCA_008694505.1 Cyanoderma ruficeps
CAATGGCCTCACTCCATGACAGCCATGTATTTCAATTCTAAACGTGCAGCATTCCCTGGCTGTTTGTCTGTTTTGCATGCACTCTATTAAAGATGCCATTCTGGGAAAGGCTGGCCCTTGCTGTGTCATTCTGAAAAAGGTAAACAATATTTCTTTTGAAAGAAGGGCTGCATGTAGCTACATGAAGGAAATATTTATTACTCTTCATGAAACATAAAAATGAAGGTGTTGCTAGTTTGCTGCAATGAAAAGTGCTTAATTATTAAAATAATGAGACTCCATGAGGAAAAACTGCAAGGAGAATGTGGAAAATGTCTTTGTACTTTATTTTGACAGAGAGGGGAGTAATCTACTTTACCTCTACAGCCAGTAGGACTTCTAATCAGAGATAAGCCCACTTAGTGACTTCAGACTTGGCAATTATTTTTCTTAAAAAACATCTATTGATTGCTAAATATAGTATAGTGGCATCACTAATTCAAAAAAAATTGATCAGGATTTTGTATGTCTATAGACACACATGTTTCTGACATAAAAGTATTAGATTACAAATCAGTGTCAGTGATCCAACAGATTTTTGCAATTTTCTTTCAGAACCAATGCACGAGGAAGTTATCTCTACAAGATTTCAAGAATTTTTTTTTTCGTTGACTGTAAGATTTTATGTAGAAACTAATAAAGAACCTCTTTTTTGTCATGCACTCACAACTTCATCTAGCAGAGACATTTCTGAACTGCTTTGGTTTAATATGTTTTTTCCAAAGATGAGGAAAGAAGCTTGCCTTTGTCCACAGCAGGTAATGGTAGAAAAGAGGGAAATGTGTCACGTCTTAACCAGCTTAGAAAGTAAGGTGGGATTACTGTGGTTTGTGTCCCTAACTTCCATTATTAAGATTGATCTTTACCTGGGCAATATCTCACCGTGACAAACTTGAAAAAATACCCAGGTATTGCACCCAACTATTTTCCATTGGCAAAATTCCTAATAAACCAAATTGGTGAGCCTTACAATGTGACCTGAAGGCAAACCTCGTGGTGGTGAGATCAGCAAGGAAGTGAATTAAGGGTCCAATAAACAAACATTGAGAGCACATTGCTTCCAATTCCTCATGTCTTGAAATTCCGAGCTGTTAACAGAAAGTGCTCCAGCAGAATCAGTAACTACTCATCCTCCAACAGTTCTCTGGTGTCCTGTGAAATGTGAAAACGTGCTTGGCTGTGCCACAACTGTGGAGAAGGCACAAACCACATAGTTGTGTTCTGATCACTCTGCGAGGCAGAAGTGTGTGCAACGTCTGCCCAAGCATTTTGGTGTCTTGTTTTAGGTGAAGAACACTGGGGGCTCCACAAGGCTTCCTTTTTTGCTGTGTCACTTCAGACTTCAGGATCTGAAGATATGCAAATAGTTTGGACAAGCAAACATGGTGCCGAAGTGGTATTCATAGAAAATCATGATACAGAACATGAGTTTCTGTTGCATTGTGACAGATTTTCTAAGAAGATAAGGATAAGCAGACTAAAATAGCAAAGCCAGCCTCTCCAAATATTTCACACTTAGTTTGCCAGTTTGTTAATAGAGAAAAGCCTCAAAGGCAAAACTACTCCAGTCTGGAAATCCATGTGTGAGTCAGCAAGGCACTGTGTGCAAGGTAACCTGCCCTGCTGGGGGCTGATTAGGGCCACCTCCATATGCTGGAAGACAGGGCACATTACATCAAATACTGAGCAGGGCAAAGCCAGCTACATGGCTGCCAGCCTGGAGCTGGCTTCCATTCAGACTGCTTGGAGCATAAGAGGAGAAGTTCAGGTTCGTATGCACATATCTGTACAGATATCTTCCTAAACCATCATTTACAGGTCAAGTTGGGAGTAAGACTCTGCTGGGTTTTGAAATTCTACTCCTTTTTTTTCCAAATGGCCTCAAATATCTGAAAATACTGGCACTGGTCAGCTGTGACTGAGAAAAAACACATTTTCCCTTCCTTTCCTCTGACATTTTGTGTTTTACTCAGGCAGGAATTGCAATGCCAAAAATGGATAAAATGGTAGTTTTGTTGGGGAACTCCAATAACAACAAAATCTCTTAAGGAAAAAGAAAGTATCAAAGGGAACATGATAAAACTACTGAGTTTCTCTGATTAAAAAACAAGCCCATAACTAATACTGTTAAGAAAGAAAACATACAAAATACCAATACAAAAATGTAAACTGGAACTTGTACACTTTTTCAAACGTTCAATTACAAAAATTACAGTTTTTCCTCCAAAATCTTCCATGGAAACAGCTAATTTCCTCCTCCAGGCTACATTTGTATACTTTCATCCATAATGTTGCTTACAATGGGTCTTTCTAATCCTTCCACAACCGAAATGTGTCTTTGGAACTGCCCATAGCAGTCTTCTCAGAGAGCCATCTTCACAACAAGCCTTTTCTTCTGCTTAACAGAATAGGCCTCTGTCTGAAGGACATTCCCCAGGATCCTGAAATGCCTCTGTTACATTGGTGGGCTCAGTTCTTCCTGTTAGCTGACCACTCAGCATTTTCTTTCTATCAAAAGACACATTGTGGTTTTTTTAATTCTTGTCTTTAATGTTTGCATTTTTTTACTAAGTTTTTTGGAGGAGAATTAGGCTTCATTTTCCTTCTGTTCTTTTGAAACTTCAAAGTGTGACCATCATTCTGTTTATCTGTTTTCTATTTTAATATTCAGCTATAGTATTTTAATCAGGAAAGGACTAAGCTTGATTTTTAATTTTTTGTTGGTAATGACAAGCATTTAAAATAGCACAAATTAATTAATTTCCAGGAGTTCCATTGGTGTGATTACTTTAAATTTATATTTAAAAAAGCAAAAATATTTTTTATCACAGTAGATCAACTTCTGATATTCACTAGATAAAGTAAGATCAGATGCTTTCAAGACCTATGATACTACTTTGGTACCCACACTGCTCTACAGCCATTTCTCAGACCAAACTTGAAACACTGTCGGTGTGGCAGAGGAAGGCGCCACAAATGGGAAATGGGATTTTCCTTTCCTGGGGCAACCTTGGTGTACCATTAACCAAGAGAGTGGCAGTTGTCAGGATGGCTGCTAATCAACTAGATAGGCAGGAAGTGGGAGAGCTGTGACGTGCCACTCTTACATCTTTCAGCTGCAGCATGAGTTCATCATGAGAGGACATCATCTCTAATTCAAAAATCACGCTCAAACATCTATGCAGTATGTGCATGTGGTTTGTCATTTCTCAGGCATTCCCTCCACAACATTTTTCCTTATAACTGAAAACTGCCAATTTAATTCTTGTCTTATAAAATGGTGTTGAAACAATGGGATTCTCCAGTGTCCCAGTGAATCCAATGTGACTGCAAGCAGAGGAGGAGTTCATGGAGGCTTTTGCAGAATGGAGAACAAAAGATCATGCAGAATTCTTGCTGTCATAGCTTCAAATGCAGTTCAGCATTTATTAAATTATTAATTAAAATAACCTCTGAATTTCACCCCTCAGACCTTTAAATACTCGTTGGTGTAAGTGAGTACGGGTCTTGGTGAAACCTGTTAGTTGTCCAGCAGGTTCAAGGCTAATTCTTTAAAAAGCAGGTATGGTTGAAACCAGCATTCCCCTTCCTCCAACACATTGATTCTTGATGACATTAATGTGTAGTTTGTCATCTTGAAAACTTGAATCCTCCATGGTGTATTTTTTTAGCTAAAAGAAACTGTTGACTATGTCTGTCCACCTGCATGCTGATACAGTATGCCTAAAATGAGTGTCGTGAACACAGGGAATTTTTACCTCTCAATAGTTGGCCTAATATTGCTTCATGCAGTTTACACAGGTTAATGAATATGAACAGCTTATGGATACAGCTTATGGATAATATTCTTGTCTTTGAATCTATAAAGTATTCATAAACAATGTTCCATACTAAAAACACAATCTTAATGATTGTGACATTTATTTTCAGGGAAATATATGTTAAGAAAAGAGTTTTGCAGGGCTTTCTTTGAACAATACGCTTACTGTTTCCACTTTCTCCCCTTTTCAAAAGAAGGTCTTTATCCAACAGTGTTTTAGATTCAACTGTGGAGTTTTCTAGGAGGAAATATTTTTACTTGTTATTACAAGATTTTATAAATGTAACATGACATTTCCAAGATATGTAACTCTCTTATTGACAGAGAAATGCCACTTCATGCAAGTGTGAAATAAAAAAAGATTGCAATTTCTGCAATAATCATGGTATCAGTAAGTAGGTAACATTTTACACTGGAGAAATAGCATTGATTAAAATTTTGATTTACATTCCATTTACATTTAATGTAAATTCTACTGAAAGAAAAAGTGAGACAAATAAGCTATTTTCCCCTGTGTTACAAAAATATCTGTACTTCTTTACCACAAATAGTCATTGTTTTTTTTGGTCAATGCTTTATTTCTGTTGAATGTTGTGGTTTATTTTTGTTTGTTGTATAGTATGGCTTAGAAGGTCCAAGTCAAGAGTAATCTCTTTTGCGCTTGGAATATTTAACACACGTAGCAGAAAACAGATTCTACCAGTGGCATTTTGAAGTGGTGTCAGACTAGTACTCAAACTGGTGCCAAGAAGAGGTATGCTAGGCTTGGGAAATGGGGTAAAAAGAGATTATATTTATCAAAGTTCCTGCAAAGAGACATATGCAAAACCACTCTTGAAGTGGCTCAGATACATATATCCAGAAAAAGCCTTGAGCAAAGTTAACATGACTGACTGAGAACAGTGAGAGTAAGGAGAGACAGGGATGGGATTTGCAAGGGAACAACAAATGTTCATTGTCTCTTACGTACTGTACAGAAATCCCTTTGAGGCATTGGCCTCCTTTCACCATGGCTACAGCTTCTCTAAAGAGTTCAGTGAAGAGTTTGTGCACCTCACATACCTATAGTTTTCTGGCCAATCCATTCTCTTATTAAAAATGAAACTTATTGCACATTTCCCAGATCACATCCATACCCTGTGTACCTTTTAGTACACAGGGAGTCTACACAGATAGTCAACATACTCTACACAGATTAGTTTACCTGTGTAGAGTATGTTGATATATCTGCTTCCAGATAATGTAGGCTATCCACTGAATGTCTGTCCCCATTAAATGCTTTGTAGTGTCTTCCCCACCATTACTATGAATAAATCAATTTGTAGCTTCTGTTGGTCCTAGCCTGTTATTTGGTGTCTGCATATTACACATCTGATTCCCATACTCAGCTTCTTCATACGCTTCTAATGGTGCCTTGCTCTCATGCAGGGGTTTCTTCCTGGGCTCAAGTTGTTTCACAGTCTTCCTTCCCTCTTAGCCTTGAGGCCAACCAGAACAGTCAGAAGAGATGAGCTAAGGTACTTTTCACTTGGCTGATTCATTGCACATCATTATCAGGTAAGAAAGTCCGACTCAATCTGATATTTCTCCAGAGGAAAAGAAAAAGATAAAATCTTAGATGAGAATTGTCAAATTCACTCTGTATGGATGGATGTCTGAGTTATATTAAGAAGTGGAAAATGTGTAGTCAGAACAATGAAGAAAACTACATTAGGCAAAAATGAATAAGGTGCCAAGGATCTTACATGAGGACAAATCATAACCAGTGCTGAAAGTGCAATGGATCAGGGATATTGAGTAATAAGAAGATAAGGATCTAAATACAGATATTTAACCTCTGAAGGCCTTCAAGGGGCTTGTTCTGTAAAAGCTAGATTGTAGCTATAAAAGACTTAGACATAAATGAACTCTGGTACAGTCAAAGAGTCTCTTCTCTTCTCTTCTCTTC
>VZDJ01004378.1:7524355-7536855 GCA_008694505.1 Cyanoderma ruficeps
TATGGGTGCTCAGTTCTCATTTTTGGAGCTTATATGTCAAATTTTCTTGCAACTAGCAGTTTACTAGGTTTGTTTTGATCTCAGCATCATAATTACCTGTGGAGAATTTGATCTGTTAAAATAGATGGTGATATACTTAGAATGTGTCACCTTATAGGACTCAAATGCAATTAAATAAATAATGTCATGTGAAAAGAGATTGGGTTTTTTTAATATCCCTTTTAATTAATTTCAAGAAGCCATATGTATAAGCATGGTTTGAATAATGGTTTGGTGACTTGGTAACTGTCTGAATAGGTGTCATGGGTTGACGCTGGGCAAATGCCAGTGCACCCATGAGTGTATAGTTTTTAATAAACTACTGTGAGATGTGGTCAGTCAGGAACCGAGCAGAGCAGGCCTGTCACTTGAAATGGGAAACATTTATTAACCTACATAATAATAACAATAGACAATACAAAACAACAGACAATAGACACAGGAAGAAAACTCAATCACCCGAAGGCAGAGAAAAAAAAACCTCCTAAAAACACTTCTTCTCCTCCCCCCAAATTCCATCCTTTCATGCTTTTAACAGTTGACACCAGTAACATTACTTTCATCTACTTGCTTAAACCTTCCACAACCCTGGGTTCTCAATCTAAATTATCATCCCTTAAAAAAACCAATCTTCAATCTACCCAAGGAGAGAGGAGTTTTTCTCACACTACAGACGTCCTAGAGGGAACACAGGTCCATCCTCCCATGTTCCCATGTCACCCATGGCCCCACCCGGAAAATCTACCAGGGTGACACCCTCCTTTCTATGTCCAGTGCTCTTACTACTGTCTATGGACCCAAAACCAGATAGGGCTCTTTTAAGGATGTTTAGCCAAGTACTAAAACCAGCCATTTTCTCTTATCGGGACCAGCAGTCCCCCCCAAATTCACCCCAGGGGCCGAGGGTCTCAGAAACAAGTCACAAAGTCCTTGGCTTCGAACCAGACAAACATCCACGCAAAATACAGTCTTATTTATATTCAGGAGAGTCAGGGTCTGTCTATGGTTAAATTATGCAAAAAAAGTCCAACCTATAAGGCCACTCCTCTTCATCTCTGGCAATCGGGAGAGATTCTTTTCATCTTCCTTTACCATCCTGGTCTCAGGCTGTTCTCTTTCTTCTATAACTACCAGCCATGAGGAATGAGGTGCATTGGAACAGTTCTCCTCTGCCTTAGAAAGAGTTAAAAGCTTCTGCCTTCCAACAAGGCTACAGGCTCAGGCAGTCCGAAACTCCCACACACCGCTCGCAGCTTAGCACCTTCTCCCTGGGGAGAGAGAGACGGGCCGGGGGCAGGCGGGGGGGGACAGGGACGGGGGACGGAAGGCACTTCTGAAGTTTTCTACTCCTCCATCCTACATGGGGCTGACCCAGCTCCCGTCCCGTTCCCCCTCTTTCCCCCCACTAGGGCCTGGGCCTACCTGGCTCCCCTCCCCCCGCCCAGCCTGCCACACTGAGCGGGGGAAGAGGAGTATGCTCCTCTGCTGAAAGCAGAGCCTGGAAAGAGAGAGGATGTCCGGGAATCCTTGCTTTTAACCTCTTGTGTCCTCAGAGGCGTGTCCAACCTCTCAATGGCCACCAAAAATACCAATATCCAAACCTGATCACTGATTAGTTTGACCTCACCTTTCTGAAAAACTCATTTCCTCTCAAACCACGACACTAGGCAGGTGTACAGCTTGAAATGTAAGCATTTTGAAGATGAGCATGTATTTTGTTGGCCACAACTACAGGAAACTGATTTAGATTTGTGAAGATTTTTCTTGCCCAGCAGTTCATAAACTAAGTGACCTCATTTTTCTTTCTCTTCTGTTCTTACCTGCTACCTTCTTTAGGAAGAATTTAGATGCTGTAAAACTCATCCCCAAACACATTCTTCCTCTCCCAGTATCATCATCTTCATCAGCTGCCTCTCCTCTTCCTTATTATGAGTTCTGAAGCAGTGTGTCTCTTAGGTGTGGAGCTGAAGCCTGGATCCCAGTAAACCTCTCCAGTGGAAAAGCCACTTGGGGGAAATTCCAGCAAAGCAGTCAAGCTCACACATCCACACCTACTATGTGGCTAGCTCAGCAAGGACAGGCAGAAGGGCCTTCTGTATGATAAAGTTCCAGCAAGGTTTATTTCAGTTGCTGAAGGGTATCAGGAGCAAAGACCAGGCTTTGTGCTGTGTACCAGCTTAAGTATGGGGTGCAGCAGCCAATGACCCCATTGGGTCACGGGGTGGTATAAAGGGCAGGCAGGGTCAGTGACCTATAGGGATAACGGGGCCAGTCACTGGGGTCCCACAACCAAAGGATAATCAGGGAAAGAAGAAACCAGGAGTTTTTGGGCATCAGGGAGAATGAGACTGGGGTAGAATCATATAGTGTCACAAGGCACCATGGGGAAGTTTTCTCTTTCAGTCTAGGTGGGAAGTCTCTCCTTCCAAGGCCAGACCTTGGGTATTACCGTGAGGGACTCCAGGGACTCCAAAACTCCCCTGTTTTTTCTTACTAAAAAGAAAACTTACCTCCCCAATGGATTTTTGCAGATACTAAACTAAGCAGGGAAACATGAGCAAAACGATAAAAACAATGATTAAAATCCAAAAAAATCTCTTTAACAAAGGATGAAACCCCTCCCCGTTGGGTTATCAATCCCCGTTGTCCAAAAAGTGCTTGAATCCAGTCGGAGTTCTCAACCTTCAATTCCTTCACTTGCTCCCTCAGCTTCTGGATGTTAGTGTGGCTGTTAATGTGGATGGACTCTGAGTGGAAGGGTTGAAACACCACATTCCTTCAAAGTCTTGGCAGGCATGTCCAGAGCAAGCAGCAAATAGTTAATTGCTTCCCAATTTTGCAACGTCATGTGCCTGGTAATCTCAGTGTCACAAAGCAGGTCACTGAGTGCAGAGGAGGCAGCATTTTCCTGCTTACTAAGCCAACACTCCAGGTGAGAAAGCTCATCGAGGGCCTTGGCTGTGGCCACCCAAGGTAAAAATAGTGAGAGCACAACTCTCTTTCCTTTATTCCAGTTATAAACTTGGCTATCGCAATTTTCATCAAATTCATTATATGATCTCTTTTGGCATGCCAATTTCTCTTTCTGCTTCCAATTCTGAGGTAAAGTTATGTTTGAGGTAGTAAGCTGGCAATCGCTACAGGTCCGTCAGGGGATCCCAGCCGATGTTTGGTCTCCACAGATAAGAAACACTCCCCGAAGCAGCACTTTGGGATGGAGTAGAGGAAAAAGAAAGTTTAGGGCTGGTGTAATTGCACCAATTTAGAGCAGTATAATTTTTGTTAAATGGGGTTACATCTTTCCTATGGGCAGACCTAATAAGTTCAAGGTGCATCAAGAGTTCATTGGGAGGTTGATACTGAAATTGAACACAATAATATGTTTTAGAGGACCCAAACAGCTCTAATTCTTGGGATTCTTCCCATGCTTGCAGGTAGGGTCCTGGTCCACTCATCCCAAGTGAGTTCCTCTCCTCTCACCATGTCCCTCACATCCTTCTGCACCTTTTATGTGGGAAAAGACAGGAGACAGAGGGAGGGATGCTTGGCTCCTAGTGGGAGAAAGAAAGAGACCACTAATATCAGTCTGAAGGCCTTCACTGCCACTGACTTAAACCAAAATACTAGAGAAAAGAAAGGTTTTCACAATGCTGGGAAAAACTGTGAATTAATTTGAGTAATGTTTATTAGTTAAAAAAAGAGGTAAAAGCCAACAATATGCTGGAAAAGTATAGATATGATTATTCAATAGGAATTTGAGGAAATTATCCTAGCACAGTCCAAGAGACTAATGAGTCCATATTAAGAAAATGGCACAGTGCAGGTCACCCTATTATAAAACAGGATATTACAGAAATGGAGAAGGTGCAGCTGAGGGCAAGCAGAGTGCCACAGCAATACAATGATCTTAGTTATTCAGAAAGGTTAGAGAAACAAGATCCATAAGCTAGGGAAAAGAATTAAAATTAAGACAGACCTTCAGCAAAGTCTGCCAGGGTATTTGTATGCAATAGGTATAACAGCTTTGAAGACAATACCTACAAGAGGATATTTGAACTCCTATCACTACAAAGTAATGGCATAGAGTAAGAGTTATGATAAAATAGATTTACGTGACTTAAAATATAGGCTAAATTATATAGATACTTCTTGTGGAATACCTGAACATTTTTATAACACCCCTTGAAATATGTGGCCTGATGAATCTAGCTATACTCGCAGTCAAATTTGGCTTTGGGATAGGCCAAACAATAAGACAGCAAATGTTGCATAAACACATAGAGGAGTTAAGCAGACAGGTTTTATGATGATACTTGTGTAATTCAGCTCTGTATAAAATAATAAGCTGATCTTTTTTTAAAAATACTGTAGCAGACAATGGATTACTGCAAAAACACAGCCTATGAATATAGACTTAGTGGAAAATATCTGGTAGCATTGAGTCAACAGTAAAAAAAACCTCTACCATATTGCTCCTTTACAAGGCATGAAAGGTAATTTTATTCACTAAAGGTAATCCTGGTTTCATGCATGGCAACAATTTTATGAATATAAAAACTTTCATATTGATTAGTCCAAATTATTGTCTACACCATTTAGAACAGCAATTGTTACACAAAACAGGTTTTTAATCCATACTTTTTCCGTCTATACTTTGGAGCAATGGTAGTCTTCACTCTATGGAGAATATGCATGAAGGACACAGATATGTAATCCTAGAAATACCATGTCAGTCCAAAGGATAAGGAGCATTCAATGAGTAGTTTCAACACTGCTTATTCAGGAAGCAAGTTACATTCTCTGTACATGCTAGATCCCTGATAATTGGTCTCGTCTATCTGTAATATGATCAAGCTACAGAGACTGAGTGTGACCTCTGGTAGGGAGAGAATATATTTCATTTGGTATTAAATTTGCAAAATTTTGCTAATATCATCACATATAAAATGTTCCTCTTAATAAGTTTTTAAAGTGTGAATGAGATAGCATTGTATTTAGAGAAAAAAATATTAACTCATCTACTTAGATGTTTCTGCAACTACTATCATTGAAAAAAAGCAGATTAAGAAGAATTGGAATTTCATTGTGTGCTCGGGAATTAGGTACCAGAAGGGTGTAGAAGTAGGTTTGAAAAAGAGCAAACCCATGTATTTGGGGAGAAAAAGTGATCACTTAAGAATCCATGGTGTGCATCTGAAAATCCCATTAGAGACTGTCAAGCTGCATTGGTCAGACAAAAAGAATATGAAATGGGGCCAATTAATACGATGCTGTTGAGTGCATGGCAATAGCTCCTAGTTCCTGATTTACAGAGGAGAATACAGTTGAGTGGAAATGATTTTGATACATTTGCATTTGTGGCTATAAGTCAAATTCTACATAAAGAGATCTAGCAACCACTGAGAGGTGACAATAGCCCCAGACTCCCAGTCCACAGCCTGGGATGATATTGCTGGTTCTGCAACTGATCTTTGTGATGACCTTGACCAGATCACTTCTCTTTGTAAATGTTTCATGTACTGAGTATTGTTACATCTTGTTCTATTAACGTGCCTATCTATGTTGATTGTAAGTCTTTAGAGTCGTCTGAAGAATGGCTTACTTACTGTGTTTGTACAGTCTGCAACAGAATGAGCCTGTGATCTTCTCTGGGGAGAATTTAAATACCATAAAATCATGCAAGCAGCAGAAGGACCATGACAAAGAAAGGGAGAAAATCAATGGGATTTGGGGATCAGGGAATTTTAAACTAAAGGACTTTCAAATATATCATTTCCTCACACTGAAATAGCTCCTAATCTGATTCAAAATTTGATTTATTTGCTCAGCATGTTTCCATGTCCTTGAAACAATTCATTTGTGACAGTTACACATTTTCATTGAATTTTCACAAACACTGAAAGGTAGGTCTCTAGTGCTACTAAAACCCCTGATATTCTTGATTTTTAATTGAGGAATAGTTAGCATTCTACCTAAACAAAAGCGGTCTCATCTTGAGAGCTGTATACTCTTATGCCAAAAACATGGTGCAAAGGACTCTATCCTCAAGCATTGGCAAAAGAGAAATTATGTGTTAGCCCTCTTCCAGGCTGTCTGGACCTTTCTTCACATCTTTTGTTATCTTCTTCATTTTTTATTATCCAGTGTGGCCAAACATTTGATCAGTGTTGAAATTACCACACTGCAAGGCTTAAGAGGCTATTCAACCAAAGATTATGGAGCCCCAGGCACTGTCACCACATGTACAGTAAGTCCATTGTACAGTCCCTTCTGTTATTGTACTGTAGAGGAGGGAAACCTCAACTAGACAGCAATCTAGTTTTCACAGTAAGGTGCCCAGGCCAGACCAATAGCTCCTATATTTTAGCATCTTCAGTTGATTTCCAGAAAACAAGTTCTCCCAGGCACCCATCCCATTGAGATGTGTTCCATTATAGCTCCAGGGTTGTCCCTCTTGGGGAGGCCTCCTGTTTTCCAGTATATGGCTCTCAATCCTGCATGGGCACTGCCATGCAAAATTCCCATGGGATGCAGCTCAGCCTGGCAGAATCAGAGTGAGATTAAACCACATCATATTCAAAGGGTTTAATTTTAGTAACAGATAAGGAGCCTTTTGCTAGGGCAATATACCCCATCCCTTTCTTTTATGTTCTCTTTTGGAGGGTTAGTGGATGAGGAGGAAAATTGCATCCAGACTTTCATTTATCAGAGCATAAATTGTTTTCCTATGCACTATCATAAGTGCTCAGGAATAGTGAGCCAAAGGAATGAAACCAGGCTGCAAGCAGTGCTTTCCCTAAAGTCTTTCCCCCATTTTTACAGCTTCTTCTGTTGACTAGTCTCTACAATATGACAAAAGATCATTTTGGTCCTGGCATTAATAGAGAAGAAAAAGGGATTTATATGCTATCTGGTTAAAAAATGTTCTAGTATTTATCAGCCAGCAGCAACTTTTAAATTCTCTGCTGAAAAACAGTTTAGTAGGCTGAATTTATCTGCTATGCAACACTAGAAGTAGACTAGGAGAGCCTAGAAGCGGTAAGGGTATGTGACAGAATAATTTTTGCATTAGTAGGTCTCAGGTGATGATCAGATAGATAGTCTACAAGCACTTCGTAAAGAAAAATGAAACTCTGACGACTATATGATCAGACATCATGCTCTTTCTGCTGGGCCAGTTAACATCCTATTTTCAGTGCATAAATTCTACATCGTACCCTTTAAATGCACTCAAAAGCATGTAATGTTCATTCTTCCCTCTTCTTCCCAAGTTTACAGACCAGCTTGTTGATTCTAAACACTTCCTTCCAGCTGAAGTGGGACAAGATTTGTTTGGAAGAACGAAAAACACAAGGTGGTTCCAGTGGTTCGCCATTTTATGCCTCACTAATGAGCAGGGGTGTATTCCAGGTTCTGCCATCAGCATGAAGCTTTATGTTTTTCACACTCACTTCATAGCTACATGTTTTGATGCTCAGGCTTCATAGCTACTTGTTTTGATGCTACAGGTTTTGCGATGTCATTATGTTTCTTGTATACATGGGAGAGAGCCCATTTACACTTCCGATAGGTGACCCTTGTTTCTCTGGGTAAGTCAGCTGAACAACAACAATAAAAAACCAAACCATATAATCCCGTAGTTCTAAACTCCAAAGAGATGCATCACAGTGTTTTCAGGCTGTGTCTTGCACTATTAACATGAAAACAGTATGACTGTGAGAACAAGTGTCCAGACTCAGACTGAGAACACCTGTGTTGGCACAACACGTGTTTTAAGCCTCACTCGACAGCAGGTTGGGTCTCTCCAAACTATCTATCTGTAGGGTATCATTCTCCATTTCCTGCACATTTAATGAAGAAACACAGTTTACTTTCCAAATAGTGTTCCTTTTGACTTTTCTAAGTAAAGGTTAATGGAAGATATTAATGTTAAGCCACTGACAAGTTAAAAATGTGACCATCATACCATAGTTATGAAAAATGCAGTGAAAAAGTAAAATCTCAATAAAATAATCATAAAATAAATAAAATAAAAATCTATGTAACCCCAAGAAAATCAACCAAAACTAAAAAAAACCCAAACAAACTGCAACCTTATCACCAGTTCATATTTTACATCCTGGTATAAACTTCTCCGATGTATGTGAATTTGTTTTCAACATCTGCAATTGCATGACACTGATTTATTCCAACTGGTGGATCTAGATTAAGGTCTTCCTAATTGTCTAATCACTAGGTATTTCCTGTGTGGAGAGATACTGTCCCAATTACATTGGATGTAAGGCCTGTAGAAACTAGTGCTTGGAGGTGAAAAATGACAGCCCTTGCCCACTCACTTCATTGGGCTTAATTTTGCTTTTCCTGCTAGTCTCTAACGCTTGGCTGTCATTTGGCGTCATTAACTAAAAAGTACTGGACTTTAAAAAAAAAAATCAATCTTTTTTGTTGCATTTTTAAGCAGTAAATATTTTAGTGATAGAATTTCATTTTGAATGAAAGGGAAAAGAGATGTTATGATCTTACTGCACAAAGGAAAAGAACTTATATATAGAATGTGCATCTTAATGACTAGAAGGTGTTGATTAGCATCATACTTTTATTTCACACAAAGATGTGTGAACCCTTCATAATAAAACTTGTAAGAAAGCAGAACTTGTCTCATTCATGCATTTTTTTTTATAAAAGTGAAACAGTCAGCAGTTCACTTAAAGTCAAACTAACAGAACACCTCATAGCCTTGCTGGACAGGGCAAATGAGTTTGGGATCTCACCCTTCTCCTCCTTCCCTCACCCCAGCCCTGCCTCCAGCCTGCCTGTTGAGCATTACATTACATATTTTGCTACCTATTAAAATAAGTTAGCCTTTGGAATAAGCAGATTGCTCAGGTCTCCCTCAGCCCTGAGGTACAGCTTGGAAAATGGCATTTTTTTCTTAGCAGCCAGGAAAAGGCTGAGCTGATGAATTGCTCTGGAACTGCTAGGGAGGAGACACATCAAAATAACTCAAGGAAATAAATAACTGGGTTACTGAGGCAAAAAGGAATGCCACTCACATTCAGAAAGTATTTTATAAAGGTGGATTTTTGAAACAGTTCCCTTTGTTTTGCATAAAAGTAAAATTGCCATCTCAGCTCTACTTTATCCCCACTTTGTGACCGCCCAAGCTGAGTTTGTTTCTGTAATTGCAGGGAAAGGCTTTTCAGAGGCATATCTGAGAGTCAGCTGGAGAAGCTGAGGAATTCTTTTCTTTGAGCTTAAGTGGGCAACTGTGCCGGTAATGGGTATTTCAGATGAAATGTGTGGTTCTGCATGCTTGTTTATGCTGTGTTGAAGATCCTGTTATTGCTGTTGTTGGTGGATAATTTCATTTGACAATGTGCTGCAGATTCATCTTTATGTATGAATTTACAAGTAAGGAGTGAGAAGCATAAAAAATAATACAGAACTGCTCATGCAGAGTCACAGCACACGAATTAGAACATTCAGTAGTTCAAAAATGCCACAATAGACAACTTTCATCTTTCAGAATACCTCTCTATTTGTAAAGCTATAGCTTTTGGTCATGATGATGAACATGAGGAAATCAAACTTACTGAATAAATGTAGAAAACTTGGTTGCATGAGAAAGCAGAAAATATTGCCCACATTTAACCAGTATTCCTGTAAATGTGTAATGTATTAGCAACATCTGCATTCTCTGTTCTAATTTTTACTGTATGGTAAGGGAGTAAATGAAAGTCTTTCTGTAGTGCTCACCCATGTCTGGGCTAAGTTAATGTTTGTATGACAGGTGATGGACAGGTGAAATGCTGCCACCTCCCAAACCCTTGATAGTACCCAGTAAGTTTTAAGAGATATTGGTTAGTTTGGTTTAATAAGTCACTTTATGCTCTCTCTAGTTTTTGGAATGCATTACACTTACCAGACACCTGAATAAAAAGGCATAATGAAAACATGAAGAGTTGGTTTTTTGTGGTTTTTTTTTTTTTTTNTCCAGTATTTCTTTCCTGAAGCATTTTCATTAGTATGATAATATCATCTGAAGAAGGAACAGAGCAAAATCCCACAATGTGATTAGAATTTTTCTTCTCTTTTCTCTTTAAATTCTCAGGTAAATGAAATTTCTTCTGGTTCATTGTCTTAATTAATTGGTCCTACTGACTTTACTAATCTTCAAATGCCACTTCTGATTTTTCCATCCCACGGTCACTACTTGCTCTCAGCAATGTGAGAAACTGGACTTTATGGCTTTATTCCACTATTTGAAATTATCCAATCTGCTGTCTCTTCCCATCTGATTAATTTAACAAGTGTCCCACCTCCTGAAAGGGGGAGGAGAGATACGCTGCTTCACATCCATTTGGAATCAATGCTGCAACTAGGCATGCAGTTTTACAATAATTACTAGAAATCAACACATGTTGGGATGTGCTTGTTACACATTCCAGTAATCAATAAGATGTTATTAAAATATTTATTTCCTTATAGAACATGAAAGTTGAAGTAAATTCTGAAAGGACTACTACACATTTTTACTAAGATCTATTCACTTATCAACAAGTAAAATTACATTAACTGACTGTCAAACATAAGAATTATCTAACAGTGGAATTTGGAGTGGCTTCCTAAGCTACATAAAGATGGAAAACCAGAACAAGTTGCCAGAACAAGTCTTGAGGTAAGAAACTCACAAAATTTCAGGAGTTGCTTTTTACTTCATATATAAAATATGCTGGCCTTTTTCCCATCTAAGAAACTATTTAAATAAACAAGATGGTAGAAATAAAATGAAAAGAGTTTTCCCACAAGAAGGAAACCTGTAGAGGAATGATGCCCTGAAGCTAAATCGAAAATGTAACAGGTAGCTGGAGAACCTCTACCACGGCCCCAGTACTCCAGCTTGTTCAGAGGGTAGTCCTGCAAGTTGTGGTCATAAATAAATACCCACAGATGGACTCCTGCATTTATTGAATCTTAGTATTACCATGTGGTTCTGCTGGATATAAAGTTTACTCAGAAGTTACAAGTTGTGAACTCAGGTATGATGGTGATATGGTGATAAAATATTAGGGTTATTCCTGATATCAGAAAATAAAAATGGGACAAAAAGGTATTTATGACACAAATATTTAATTTCAGTGCCTGGCCTATATCCTTGTATAATAAAAAAAATCAATCCTGAAACAAGGTTCATAGAACTGGCTGTTTCATGAAGTACAGGTTTCCCCACTACACTGTACTGGATCTAACTATTCATTGTACAGGAGACAAGAAATATGACAAAGGAAGCAACAAAAACACCTTGAAAATCTTAATCTATTTTTCCTTTCACAGTAAGAGATTTCTTTAAAGACAGGAAAGATGCTACCGAAATACAAAATGAACCATAAAGCTAGGCAGTCTTGCTTGATCTTGTTTTGACTCAGACAAAATAAGTTATTGTGAAGCTACTTATATATTTATCTGCACATATATATATATAGATACAGTCATTAATGCTCAATGTATTAAAATATAATCTGTTTGATAGGGACTAGAGAAAAATGAGATAATATGACAATATTTATGTGGAAAATATGAATTGATTTCTGTTAAAAATAAAAAGCATAAAAACCACTACAGCATGACTTTATTTGTCAGACATTTGCTGTAGGAATGTTCAAAACACATTGATATTGCAGACTTTGGTAAATAGCACCCATCCTCAGTTACCTGTACTAGGTGTTCTAGACCTCAGACAGTTTGAAAGCCATAGAACCTGCTGAAAAACTGATCATACACAAAAAAATAAAACAAAAACTTACCTTTAGCTTTTATTTGTGCTTAAGCTTTGCTATGGCACAGGGGGAGAGAATCTAATGAGAATATTAGACTTTGATACAACAACTTAAAAATGTTCTTAACCTTTATTAGTATTTTGTCCTTATTGTCTGAAAGAAATATTATTACCATTTGATTTCCTCATTCTGATCTAAGGTTCTTTCTATCATTTAGCTGCACACTATGTCTATGCCATGAGAGACAAACTTCCCTATGAAATAATAGTTGACATATTAGTTTATTTGCCTACATTTTCAAGGTTTTTTGCCTTCAGGTATCTTCAAAAATTTTACCAAAATAAAGAGTATCACTAAAATAATTTATGGCCACTGTGTGCTTTTGATCTGCATGAATACTTTGCACAGATTTTACTGATGTTTCAGGCATAGGGTGTTAAACTGGACAGTAAAAACAAATGCGTCCCCTTTCATTACTGCTTGACTACACAATAGACAAAAAAAAAATATTATAATTCTTAAAAGTTTAAACATTTTTTTCAGACTAGCAGTTTTTCTTCTCCCCAACCTTCCCATCCAATATGAATTTCTTACTCTGATTTTTTACTTCTGATTCATTCAGTCTTCAATAGCTTCAAACAGAAATAGTAAAACTTGCAATATGATATTTTAATTTATATTAGT
>VZDJ01004378.1:7546855-7564325 GCA_008694505.1 Cyanoderma ruficeps
TCCAACTTATAAATAAGATACAAAAACCAAGGGTTTTTTGTTTGTTTTTTGTTGAAAGAGATAAATGAAATAAAGATCTTAATTTACAAAATGAAATACAGCAACGACATGACTAGTTGTCATAGATTGCACTTTATAGATTGCACTTCATGAATGGAGTATACAAGATATACTAAACAAATATTTAGCAGTCAGTTCCAACACATGACTTCCTTATAGCTAGTATACAATAGAAAGTATACTATCCAAGGATTACTGGATTACTATCTGGGTCTGTATCCAACGTGCCACTACATAGTAATTGATAAAAGAACAAACCCCAAGATTCTTCTTGCAAAGTTAACCCTGCTGTAATGATAAAAAAAATTAACCTAATCTGCTATGTCTCTGTTGTTTCCAGCAGACACCTGAGGTTTGAAAACACCACAGGGTGATCTGAGGTCATGCAGTATCTTACGACAGTGTAGAACTTACTGAATTTGAAAACAACGATTAGGACCCACAGGCGACACGGTGCTTCAGACTCCAACTGAATGTAACTATATTTGTTCTTATTTGTGTGGTAGCTATGTTGCAGGTGAATGTGGGGTCATTTAGAAATTACTTTTATCATTGAAAAATGTTTGAACAGTGTATTCTGGAAGAGAGATAAAAACAATTCATACCTTTTTAAGGCAATACAAGTAATTGTGTGCCTTGAGATTTAAGGCCCTTTCATCATGTTTGTTTCTCGTTTAGTATCTTTTCCCAAACATTTGCAAGTGGTGAAGAGAACTTCTGAACTCCATTAAGCTTCCAATCTCAGATATTTTTTTTGGAATTGTAAGTGACTAAGTTTTTGATGCAAGTCTTCAGTGATTTTTAATCACGCTATATTGCCATAATAATTTTCTCCAGATGCTGTAACACTATTATCACAATTCTGCTCCCTTTGTTGCTCCCAAGAAATTGCATTTTGTGCACCATTATACCTACCGCATTACTTCATTGTTGGTGTTTTTTAATCATCTGTACTGGGACCAACACTATTGAGTATCTTCACCTGTGACACACAGGGGGATTTGTTGAGTGCACCTTCAGCAAGTTTGCCAGTAACATCAAGCTGAGTGGTGGTTGATTTGGTGGAGAGAAAGGATGCTATCCAGGGGCACATTGACGGGTTTGAGGAGTGGACCCACATGAACCTTAAGAAGTTCAGTAAAACCAAGCATGAGATCCTGCACCTGGATCAGAGCAATCCCCAAGACCAAAGAGATTGCAGGATAAAGGGTTTGAGAGCAGCCCTGCATAGAAGGACCTGGGGATAGTGGTGGATGAAAAAATGGGCATGAGCTGGAAATGTGCACTTGCCACCCTGAAAGCTAATTGTGTCCTGGGCGGCATTAAAAGAAGTGTGCTTAGCAGGTTAGAGAAGTGATTTGCCTCCCCACCCCACTCTGTACTCTGCTCTCATGAGGTCCCCCCTGGAGTTTGCATTCAGCTCTGGGGTCCCCAGTATGAGACAGACACAGACCTGTTACAACAAGTCCAGAGAACGGCCACAAAAATAGTCAGAGGAGTGGAACACCTCTCCTGTGAAGAAAGGTTGAGAAAGTTGAGATTTTACAGCCTGGAGAAGAGAAGGCTCCAGGGAGACCATTCAATACCTACGGGGATGTATAAGAAAGATGGGGACTTTCTACCAAGGCCTGCAGTGACAGAAAAAGGAGCAACGTTTGTAAACCTGAGGAGGGTAAAAATATTTTACATGACGATGGTGAGACACTGAAACAGATTGCCCAGAGAAATTGTGGATGTCCATCCCTGAAAGTTTTCAAAATCAGGTTGGATGGGACTTTCATCAGTTTAATGAAGGTTATCCCTGCTCATGGCAGGGAGGGTGGAGTAGATGATCTTTAAATATCCCTTCCATTCCAAACCATTCTATGATTCACTGCTATGCTTTTGTTTCCATGCCTAAGAAGTTCTGACTACAGAACTTTTTTCTCAAATGAGTTCAATTCTTTTAAGGGTGGTGTCAAGGTTGCTCTTACTGCACTTCAGTGGTTCGAGTGAAGCCACTGTATAAACAGAGAGGATAACAAGAAATGGCCATTAAAAATGCACTACACATTAAGATATTAGTTCCTCTTGTTTTGTAATTTTTTAGTATTGAGGACCGCATCTTTGTAAGGACCGTCCAAAGATTATTTTGATGACTAATCTGCGGAAGGATTAATATCTTAAAGTACTAATCACGATACAAATTTTTTCATTTTTTTCAACTATACTTTCTTACAGATTAACAGAAAATCAAGACTAAAAATCAAGCAGTTCAGTTGTCCACAAAAAAATAAATTTCATAGGCTGTTCTGCCAGAACCTTAAGAAAGCTTTCTAAGTTTTAGAAAACACTGCTAAACAAGCATCTCTTTCTGGAAGTGTAAATACAAGGAATAACCCACTGGCTCTTGAAACCAACATTTCTCTCATCTCTAGAGTTTGTTTTTCAAAATCAAAGGTTGAAAGGCAAAGTTCAATCATGTTGGTTAGAGACATAAAGGATCTTACACATATAGTATTTTATATATGTTCTGAGGAAGCAAATATACAAGATATGTATGAAAACCAGAAAGTTTTTAATTTTCGTTTCCATACGCAAAAGATTTGAAGATTTGTGTATATACAGATAGAAATATATTTAAATGGGATTACTTGCAAAATTTTGAACTACTATTTATTTGTACAATAGGAGTACTCTGCTAAGAACAAATTCCCATATGAAGTACTGAGTATTTCAACATAAAGTCTGAATAAATATTTCTCTATTCCATGACTACTTATTAATAGATATGCTACTCAAATCTGAAAACATACCCTAGCTAAGTGATTTCGGACTTGTGAGCAAAACTTTCTGATCTACTATATAATTGGAAACTGTATTTTAAGAAAGTTTAGTATCATTTCACGATGAACAAATCGTGTTCAGAACTAGTCAATACTTTTAATTAATGACAATGAAGATAGAATGAAGAACACCATTATTAACTTTGCAGATGTCAAAAACTTGAGAAAACCCTGGTAGAGGATTAGGAAATAAACTCTTACATGATGAAAGGTTGAAAAATGGATGACTTAGAAAGAGCAACTGGTCACATGCTGGAGTTAAAAATTAGTACAGACAGTGAAGCACTGAACCAGGATGCCAGGGGAGGCTTAGAGTCCCCATGTTTTTTGGGCCTTTCCCAAATCATCCTTGGAGTTAGACACACATCTGTGAGAAGTATGTTAAGTCCCTGCTAACTCTTTGGGATAATAAAGGCATGATGGAGACATCTCAGCAAGTGCTGAGACACCATGTCCAAATGTCCTCATCAAAATGCCTCTCTCCTTTGAACAAGTGCTGAAAAAATACACCTCTACCTGAGCTCTACCTGAGCCTTGCACAAAATGCAATGTTTGTGGCATTGCATCCCTGGGGCAATGCAATGCCACAAACAGAAAGCAAGGAGATGAACACAGAAGCAGCGAAAATAAAGTACGGCTATGCTAAATTATTTCAAAGAACTTTCTAGTAAAGATGAACATCCTCATTTCCATGGATAACGTTCTTTACAATTGATGGATTTACAATTATAAAGAAGACTTTTCCTGTATCCCAGAACTTTCAAAATAATACTCTGTGTGAGAGATGCTTTTAATATAAAAGAAGGATTCTAATATCTTGCAGATCTGCCTGCTCATCTCAATACATTTCTTTTTCTTTGCTCATAGATCGGAGAACATGAAGTTCCTCTTTCTCTGTCTGCCTCAAACATTCACTTTTCTGCATGCTTTATAGCTTTATATGAAGAGTTTTCTCTGACTCCTTGCAACTAACTGGCAAATTAAAACTGCATACTGGATCCTTAAAGAAATCACCATTTACTACATTTAACTGGAATAACTGCAAGGAGACAGGTAACAGTTGCTAGACACTTACAAGGGCGTTATGAAGACTGTAGGCTTTTGGAGAAGAGCTTTGTAGTTTCAGAGAATAAAGAAAGGTAACAGGACAGGCAGCTGAGGGATAACTATCTGCTAGGAAGGAATGTGTAAAGTAACTTCCAAATATTTGTGGAGGAAGCCAAATTCTCAAAGCCTGCAACAACTCATCTGATGATACATGGTGAACTTGTCTTCTGAATTTTGCATAAGAAAAGCCTGTTCCTGCCTTGTGAAAATGTGTTTACTATGATAGCTACTAAAATCCTGCTAAAATCTAGACAACAGCAACAAAACAAGTGTTACATTCAACTCCTAAACATTAGAATGTGTGCTGCTGCTGACAAGAAAACAACCAGATCGTATAACCAAGTACACGATTTCTTAATTAAATTGAGTTGAGCTGGTGTCAACAAGGAGAAAATATACTTGATGCAATATTCTCAATTATGAATAGCACATTTTCTACAGTGGATGCACTTCACATCAACTTTAATATAAGAGTATACTGAATAAACCAAAACAGCAGTGAGAACTCAGCACAAGAAAATATAAATAATTACAACAAGGTTTAGATTTTTTTTTACTAAAATAATGCTCATTCTAAGCTTTGAATAAAAGATTCAATTTTTCTTTGGAAAACATACAGAAGCAGACAATGCCTTTTACAACCACCAGCATTGTGTTACTACAGTAATCCTTTCCTTCTTCCAAATGAGAGATTTAACAATTTAAGTTTCCCTGTATATCTTTCATGCAATTCTATAGAAGGGAAAAAAAAAAATAATTAGTTCATTAATTCATTTCTCATTTGTATATGTAAAAAAGAAAAAAAAATGCAAGAAGTTCAGTGATTAATCCTGAAAGCTGCCAGGAAAATTCCAGGTTCCAGGATTCAACCCCCTCTAGGATTGCCAGTGAACAAGCTCCACAGTTCAGATCTGGGTCATTTAAACATTGTTGCCCATATCCACCAAAAATCTTTAACGTTCTGCTAAAATCATTCACGAAAAAGTGCTGTGGGACATCATGACGGAGAGAATGAGTCTCCCAGGCAGTTAAGTCAATGTAATGACTGGCAGGGAAAATACTTTGCTTTTGGCTTTGTATCGAAGCAAAGATTCTATTGGTGGTAGATGTTGAGAGAGAGAAGCTACCTAGGTCAATGTGCTTACTGTGAGCTTTGTAGCCAAGAATATGATTTGCAACAGGTCATGTAATTATTTTAAGCTCTTTTGGTGCCCTTTTATTCCACTCAGGGGTTGCAATAATCAGTCTAAAATCATGAAAGGATAATCTTTTTGCTGGGTTGCAGCTGGAAGTATTTTGTATTGCTATGGTGACTTAGGCACCTAGTAACACTAGGGAGTTTTTTTACTTCGGTATTCAATGGCACAAAGGGCAATAAATTACATCATGTCTTGAAGTCCCTCCCAAGCTTATTTTGTATGAGACTTTAATTTTGATACTATTGACTCACTAGCTTTCCGAGTGACTTCATATAGAAGTGTGTAAAAATGATGAATTTTCCAAAACTTAGATGAAGCAAGTTTTCCCAGGGGAACCTTTGGCACTGAAAAATTTCTAAGCCATATGTGTCATGGCAACCTATGTCGATTTTCTTTTAAGTTTGTTTGCCCATTAAACAAATAAAGATTCTTAAGAGTTTAAAAAAAAAAAAAGTGAACTAAATAATTAGGTAGCTCTCAAGCAACTTTAACTATTTCCCAAACCAACTCATGCTCCATTTGATCCATTCTTTCTTCTCAGTTCTGTAGACAGCCTTAAGCCCACAAACATTATTTCTTCAAAATCAACTGGTTAGTTTGCAAATATTCCCTCAACTGTACTATCTATTCACTATCTTTACTTCATTGCAATTACTCTGCTTCAGCATACAAAAAAAACCCAACAAAAACCAAACAGAATGTTATCTATGTGTAACACAGTATCTTTTATAGACCTTCCATTTCCAGTGTAACTTTTAACATCAGACACCTGCATTTATTTATTTAATCATTTTTTATTACCAATAGGTGTCCTCAATTCTTTTATATAGTAGGCATCCTGACCTACAAGGGTGATTTTGATTCAGCTACACAGTGTTCCAGTAAATGCTGGGAGAAAATCCACAGCTACAGAATTCTTCAAACTGTAAAAGTTTTAAAATATTTGTGTCCAAGCCAACAAGGTGAGATATTAAACTCAAGTAATACTGTGGTTAATCTAATTTTTTGTGTATGTTTTCATATTTTCATATGTGAAAAAGGTTTCAAATATTTCTTTTTATCTGAAGCATTTTTTGCTTTCTAAAGATTTCTTTGCATTAAGAATTTCCCAAGTTTAACCTGTTGAAATATACTATATACAACTTCTATTGCTGTCTTTTTTTTCCTAAAAGAGGTGAACTAGTATTTCTTCAGGAAGACCTATATTACATCTTGCCAATATAGCTATAGATCTGTAGGACACCATATGGCGATTGTGAAAAGAAAGAAAAGCTTTCTTTTCCATTCCACTATTTCAGATTTAGAATTTTTATATTTATATTTTATTTTTGTTTTGTTAGACAAATGGAGACAAATGGACAAATGGAGACAAATCCTCAAATCCTCACGCTATCTAATTCTTACTCTTTCTACAATTTTATGCTATTTTAAACAGTTTATTATTTCTTCTAAGTAGAAATAAACTCTTTATTGATGTGAATATGTACAGCCACATAGGGAGATACCATTCCAAATATTGAGAAAGGGATGAAAGTACTATATGAGTAATTAAATACAAATTCAGTAATGCTACAACACTCACAGAATCCATTATTGTTTCTCCTTGAAGATCAAAAAACACTTCCCCCATCTATTTATCACATATACTGAAGTGACGAAGTGGCATTATTTCTAGACAAAATAATCTCTATATGCAAATCTCTGGCTTTAAACAAGAAAGAGAGGAAGGTCTTGTCATCACATATCCTTCTCAGGAAGCTGAGGGTGTGCTTGGTACCTCATTTCACTAAGGAGACAGTGAAGCTACAATATGGAAGAAGACAAGAAATATGATTCCTATAGAAGCACTGCTCTTCAGTGGGGGTGTTTATGGATGTGCTTTGTCAATCTGCCACTTTCAAATTAGACCCTTACACCCTGGACCCTCCAAGAGCCATTTTGAGAAACAAATTGGAAGCAACAGCCTTTTATTTTCCAAAATGCAGCACTGAAAAACTAATTATGCCTTTGAAATGTACTTATTTTGATATTTATGATTTTATCCATCAACAAAGTTTTCAAGTCTACCATGGTGGAGTTGGAGTTGAATTGACTTGGCAATGGAAGGTAGAGGCAACAAACAGTCCTAGCTGGCAGGTACTGCTGCAGAGGCTGACAGGAGATAAAAGTTCACAGAAATAATTAATTAGACCACTAAAGTTTGTCTTTTGTTCATCGCTGGAGGAGATGGCATAAGATGGAATTAATGATCAATGGTCACAAAGCACCTCTGGCACATCAAGTAAAGTAGGAGCAAGAATGGATGTGTTTGTATAAGTCCATTATTGCTTTTAACCCTCTAAACTAGACTTTCCTATTTATAGTATCTGTTGATAAAATTTTAGCAGCCAGTGTAGAAGCAGCTAGTGTTCTTCATGCCCTCCCCTCAATTACGGTAGAATAAAAGGAAGGTGAGTTCCTTGGCACAGGGATAAAGAAAAATAATAATCACAAACCCCATAATTACCAATTGCACAAAACTGGTCTTGCAAGCACAACTTTCTTTTGTAATAAATTAAAAAAGATGTAGACTCAGTTATTGCTGTTTCTAAGGTCCATCCCTTTTGCGAGCACACAATATGACTTCACTAGTATCTGTAAAACAAGATCCAAAGCATCTTTCTCTTTAAGCCTGATTGTTAAAATTGCTATGTGCTCACTCTCTCAGTGGTTCTGTTTTAAAGAAAACACACTCTAGGATCACTGCCTAATGCAGCTTAAGGGCTCTAGAATATCTCTAGGTGAAGCCACTGCCTAAAGAAGGCACAGCTAGAAGGTCACAACAGATTGCTTAGGATTTTATCCAGTCAGGTTTGGAGAACCTTGGAGGATAGGGACAACACAACTTGCTCGTCAACAGCCCCATCAACTGCCTAACTGTCCTCATGTGGACAGAGGATATATATCCATATATCTTTATATCCAGTCTGAAACTCTCATTTTAACTTATGCCCTCTGTCTCTCATTCTACCATGACAGTAAAGAGCCTGGTTCCATCTTCTTGCTTATCTCCCTGTAGGTACTGAGAGTCAGGTCCCCTCAAAGCCCTCACCTCTCCAGGCTGATCTAGTTCAGCTTGCTCTGGCTCTTCCCACAGTGCAACTGCTTCTGCTTCTGACTATGTAGGTAGAGTTTTGCTGAACTCACCCAGGTTTACTGCTGTAATTCTTAAATTTGAGGTGCCAAAACTGGACTCAGATGGGGATTTTCCTTCCTCAGTGCAGGGCATGGCATTTCATAAAGTTCCTCTCAGCCAAATCCTTCAGCCCACACAGGTCCTCTGAATGGCCATCTTACCCTTACGCATATTGACTGTTCCCCTAATTTGATATCATGTACAAACCTAATGAGAAAGAGGTCCATCCTGCAGGACATCAAGTAAGATGTAAACCAGGACAGGTCCCAGCATATTCTTACATTCCAGAAGAAATCAGAGAATACCCAGGTATTGCAAATGTAAGACTAGAGTAAGAGTCAAGAACAATTAATAACTGGAGGTGAAGATCTAGCATGAAAAAAAAGAGTAGAGGAAAGCTACTCTATATGAGTGTATGTCTAATGTTAGAGGGGAGTGGGACAGCAGGAAGATACTCATTATTACCTGAAAATCTGAACTAAGTGAACATATAGGGCTATTTTAAAGAGAAGAATATACCAGAAGCTATATAGAATGTCTAGAAAGGAAGTACTAAGAGGGCTGTTTAATGAAGAAAAAAGCAAGAAGAAAAAAAAAAAAAAAGGAGTGATTTTATCTATACCTTTTAGTTTTAGGGGAATATACATAGCAGAAAATATTAAGACATTACAGTTATATTAGCAGGAAAAATAAAACCCAAGCCTTTTTAAAAAACACTTACAAACTTATTAGTTAACAGGGCCTATCCAATTAGTCCTCACAAAACTGAGAAAATATTTCTTTCTTGTATTTGCATGGATAAAACTGTTCTGGATTTCAACATTAGTGATTTTGCTAATGTTATAGACTAGTAAGAGTGCAAGTTTCAAAGACCTAATAGAAAGATTTCAGATCAGGAAGAGCTCCTTGTCTTATTTAGAAAAAAAGAAGAAAAAAGGGAAAACAAAGATTAAAATATTTTGAGAAATTGAAAATGAAAAATGGTATTGTAAGAAGGTACAAGAAGTATCAGATTGAGATTAGGAATGATTTTGAGTGACTGAAGGCAGAATAAGAAATGAGGGAAAGCCAAAGACATGAAGACAAAGTTTCCTTGGATGAACTCCAGACCTCATTTAAGTCAATGGAAAAATTCCCCTTCACTTCATTAGAGCCATGATTTTGCACCTGAAGTTTATTCACTGAAGATGTAAGTAAAGTATGTAATGCATCTGATAGAATGCTTGAGGAGAAGAGGGAATAACCAAAGCTGAAACACATATTTTTCTACCAGATGACTGAGGTGGAATAGCAAGTATTTGTAAGACCAGTGATTTTACTTGCTCTATGAGCCTTCTAAGAATAATGCTGCAGTAAACAAGGAGAGCAGATTGGTGCATTTAAATTTGTGAATTCCTGTGAGAAACTTCCAAAAATCTAACTCATACTAGAAGTAGACACAAAGATTTGTCAGTAATAAAAGCAATTAGATGAAGAACAAAAGATTATATCACAACATAGAGGTAGGTTAACAGCAAGAAATCTCTAAGATCTTACATTTGATTTCTATTTTGAATGTAATTACGAATAGCCCTGAAGATATTAACAGAGATAACAACATGATATATATAGATTAGTTATATGTGAAGTTAAATGTGAAAAAACCCCAAAGCTGACAATTCATGGCAAAATCAATTTACTGCTGACAAATAAAAGAAAGAAAATAAACTACCCATATACATTCATCTACTATAACCGTTTGGGAAATATATTACAAATCCTTCAATGGTGCTTCTGCTTCACTATGTTAGACTAACTAGGAGAGAATAATGCCAATGAAAATTATATAAAACACATTCATGTATTTGTAAATAGGCCCTCACTTCAACTTCTATATTCAATGTACCTGACTACCCTTTAGCTATTACTCACTCATCCCAAAAACCATATAGAACAATCCAGGAAAGTACAACAGAAGTGATCCATGGGATGGGAAACCTACCTGTGGGGGGAAACTTTGAATTGATTGAATTCAGCTACCTCTGAAGTCAACACAAGAGTAGAGGCTTGGAGATATGAGAAATAGTAAGATACTAAAAGTATGGAAACATGGAAATTATAGGAAAAAAGGACATGCTCACCTTTGCCTTACTCATACTTAAGGGTCACCCAAATTTATATGGCAGATTTATAATAACTTTATCCTTATAGTTATCACACTACTAATTTATTATAAAAAATAAAAAGCATAATGCTACTGCAAAAGAGAAGTTTCTAAAATCCTCAGTAAGTTACGCAATTAATTGCTCCGATTTTCAAAATTATTATATATTTAAATCCTATTAAAATATCAAGTATTCAATAATTCCAAGATGCCATCTATTATTAATCTACAGGAAAAATGTTTTAATACAAATTGACCTTCACACTGCAAAAGCCAGCTAGTCATTAATTCATGGACACTAGGAGCAAACCTCTTGTTTTTCCTTTCTATAGCATATGCAATTCCCACCTCAGGGATGACTTATCTGCTTATCTACAAAATACACAAATACATTTGATCCTGAAGAGGCTGGAGATGGTGCTTGGTGCTTCCTGCCTATCAGTTTGGGCCTGCCCAAGCACATACAAATATCAACTGCTTCTCTTCAAATTATGGACAGTTAAAACATAGAGATTCTTTTCAAAGGAAAGTTAGAAATGGCCAATGGTGGCATACCAATATTAAAAGGAAAATATGCAAAACAAATTCTTGAAAAAATTCAGCTTTATAGTAAGGAGTCTCAGTGGAAAAAAATGTTGAAAATAATTAAAAAATCCCCAACAATCAAACATGTTTTCTTCTTCCTTTTAGCTTACTACAAAGAAATGAGCATTGTATAGAAAAATTTCTAGAGTATAAATTGACAGTTTTAATTTGACATTTTAATTTTCCTTTGACAAAATAAAATATTTTGTTGATTAAAAATAGGCAGGGAAAACATACAGAGGGTTTTTATATATTATGAAACTTATAATTAAATTGAGCAGGTCTTGGTGTTTTGTCTATTGTTTGGGGTTATCTTTTAAAATTATTATTTTTTTTTAAGACTTGGCAATAAAAGGCAAAGACTATAAATATGGATACTCTATTTGCACCAGTATATTAAATTTTGAACATAGATAAAGACATTATCTTTCTGAAAAACTGGCATATTAAGAATGCACTTTCCTTAAACATAAAATGAAGCTTGACGCTCACCTACAATTAGTCCTTCTTACACGATCAAAATTTTTAAGAATCAAGTTCTGACTAAGAAGATGACATTAACATAGATTTTCTGATTCTAGCAACTCTTACTAAAATTCCCATCCTTGACATTTGCTTGCTCCCTTTGGTGTCTAAATAAATGTATTTTCTCTATGATAGAACCACAAGAAAGTAGAGACTTGACTAGAAATTAGCTTAGGGCACAGGCCTCTAAAGTCTTTCAACCTGTCAACTGCATCTAGTTCAAACGTCTAAAGTTAACATGCTAAACAAAGAAAAGTATTAGGGAGAAAGAGCACAGAAGTTTTTAAGGCAAAATTTCAAAGCAAAACGACAAAGTACTAGAGATTTCAGTATGAATATTTTTGGGGTTATTGAAGAACCATAAAAAATAGCAAGCCCAGAAACAACAAAGTTCAAGACAAGAGGCTGTGGATCTTGCATGCTCTGTAGTGTCTAATGGTTGGGAAATTTTTAGTATCTAATGGTTGGGAAATTTTAAAAATTGTACGAGCTACACAGAAACCTAGCAGCAACAATTAGGTACATCACTGCTATTTGTGGGTTAGAGCCAATAAATATTCTCTATGCAAAATCTGGAAAGCTTTTCAATGATCCAAGGAAAGCTGAGGGAGAATCTGTACTGTGCTCTATGTAGGGTTTGTATATTTTAATATAAATACATGCTATATACAATTGTTTTTCTATTTTTGTTGAAAATTTTTACATCAATAAAACTCTTGGGAAACAGAGCTGATCAGATAAATAGTATGGGACAACTCCCTCCAGGGAGTTGACAGCTCCTCCAAGTTTAGCGTAATTGGCAAAACTCACTCAGTATTCCTTCCAGTCCTGCATCCATGTTATTCCTGAGGATGCTGAAGAGCACAGGCCAAGAATAGAGCCCTGTGGAACCCCACTAGTGACAGGTCAACAGTCTGATGTCACCCCATTCACTGTAACCCTTTGTGCCTGACTCACGAGCCAGTTGCTCACCCATCATGTAATCTGTTTATCCAGCTGAGTGCTGGGCACTTTGTCCAGAAGGATCCTGCTAGAGACAATATCAAAAACTTTACTGAAGACCAAAAAGATCATATCTACTGGCCTTCCTAGATCAATTAGGTGGATTATCTTGTTATAGAAGGAAATCAGGTTTGACAACCTAAACTTCCCATTCATGAAGCTGTGCTGGCTGTGACCAGTGACTGTGTCGTCCTCCTCTTCTTCTTCTCAGTATTTCCCAGAATAAGGTCTTCCATGATCTTTCCAGACACTGAATTGAGACCAACAGGCCTATAGTTTCCAGGGTGCTCCTTCCTGCCTTTCTTAGAAATTGGGACAACATTTGCCAGTGTGCAGTCAGCTGGGACCTCTCCAGATTACCAAGACTGCTGGCCTAGCTTGGTCTGCTAGAACAAGCCTGGAGAAAGGCCAGCTCTTCAGTTGTGTTTTTTTGCTAAATAGCTGATGGTAGCATATAACAAGTGGAATGACACATCACACTCAACACAGACAATTGGGTCAAACTGACCTGTTAAGGACTTTCTGCACTATCCTTGCTGACTTTACTCATATTAGCTGAATTTTATGCACACTGTGTATTTCTGCATGAGGCCAACTTTCAATTCTTAAAAATAGGAGTTCTTAAAAGTATTAAGCAATGATAGCTGTTCCAAATTATAAAATAATAATATGGATATGGAGAATTCGGCTATCTTTGTAAAACATGGCATACATGAAAAAGCCCCTACTTTTCCAAGATTTATCATACGGATCAAAAGAAACAGGGCTACAAAGGACTTCAAGAGATCATAAAGTCTCTTAATTTCTCTTCCCTACCCCAAAGTAGGATCATTTATACTTAAGTCATTTTTGACCACTTTAATTTATTCTTAGAAGCTTCCAGTATCAGTGGTTCCAAAGACCTCTCTGCTGGTACATATATCAGCACTTTATTACCCTAAAGTCAAAAAGGCGGGAATTTTTTTCTGGTGTCTCTCTTCTTGCCAAAATACCAATCAATTATTTCTTGTCCCATTCCAAATGGACATTCTTTCCCATCTTCTCTGACGGCTGTCATCATTTCCCACCTAGTTCCTCTCTTCTCAAAAAACCTAGTATTTTTAGTCTTTCCCCAGTCTTCAGAAAAGACCAATCAGAAGAACTGCATGGAAGACAGAACTTTTATGTACAACATTCCCGTTAAGTATGCTCTCAACAATCACATACCTTTGTCAGCACATAATTGTCACCAGCTTCTAGTAGTGACTGTGCATCCAGTCGTTCTACCTTTTTTCAGAACATTTCACCAAACTGTTAACATATGAATATTAATCACGCCTCCCATTTTTATACTATTGCAGATTTACCATTTAGATATGAAGAGCAACATGTTGCATGAATATGCTATATCTGCATAATTTCTGCAAGAAAACACAAACACAGGCAGACTGCCTGCAGACTGAGCTGATTAGGAAATATCTGAGATATCACAGAGCCTAGATTAACATATCCTGCCTCTTAACCACATACTTTGGCCTGTGCTTAACACAGACTTCAGTTTCACAGAGCAGTGTATTCCTGCTGAATGAAATATATACAGTGCAATACAATTGTCAATAATACATCTGTATACATCTAGCTACAAAATAAAAATATATATGGTTTAAATTGTACTTCCAGTAGCTTCAGATAGAGACAAACACATTATCATTTCATTCATAATGCTATGAATTAAAGGGCATGCATGGTAACAGAACACTCCTTGATGGGTGCTCATCTCATGGTACGTCACTGCCACCAGGCATGGTTTGCCTTTGGGCTTTATGTATCTACAGCACAGTCAATGGCAACTGGCTTTGCGTCAAACCCTTCCTTAAATGAAGTGGTGCTATTCCACAGGGGGACAGAAGTGTAAGTAATATACACCCTCTATTCAAACTACATCTGAAGGTCCTTCTCAAAACCCAAGTAATTCAATTATTACCTAAAGACTGCAAGAGTTTGGGGCAGGGATTTGACAAACCTTTTTGTTTTGCCTTTGTACAGCACTTTCCACAACAGGGCCCCCAACCCACCCATAACAGTGTATATTAAAATAAACCATAACAGTTTAGCTGAATGTAGTTCAAATAAGCTTTTTCCCCACAGGAACAGAGACAAAGAAGAAATACATTATATACAAGCACATCTGGAATTCTTCAAAAACCTGTTAATACCTACCCACATAACTAAATCCAAACTGAGTCTTTTTGTGGAATGGCTTGTAGACACAAGGAAAATGAGGAAAATGGACAGTCTGCTCTATCAGAAACAGTCTGTTTGGTCTACAAAACAAAGACTCAAAGCTCACAGTGTGCTCTCTAGAATACATTTGAGAAACATGAGGAAGAGTAAAAAAGACTCTGTAAACTAAAATACATATCAGCGAAACTAAATTGGAATATATTTAATCTGGAAATTGGAATGTGGCTTATGATCATCAAAGGTATGAAGTTTCATGATGTGTTTCAAATTTGAGATGGACTATGATAATTTTAGGAGAGGAATTGTAATATATGGTTGCCCACAACATGATGCTTATCTCCTGTGCTTTAGTGCAAGAGGAGATAAAATCTCAGAGGTCCTTTTTTCAGCTATGATGTCTGATAATGCCAAATTTGCAAGGAATGAAGAAAAGGAGGGAAAACATGAAGAGAAATAAAAATCAATTTTGGGGGAAGTCCCTAATTACCCTGACTACTACTATCATAGCATAATACTGCATCAAATAAACATGTCATATCCCCTTATCCATATCAATCAGAAGTTTATTAAAGCCTTTGAAAAGCATCAGTGGAGCAGTCACAATTATACTTAGATTCTGCAACAACATGAAATCCTTATTAATGGGTACAGTGAAACAATGAACTTGGTAAAATCTTGGTATAGGAGGGAGACTACTGGATATGTTCAGCCTAATTTAAGATACACTTTCAATGTTTGTTGCTTACTTGGAGAAAACTACCAGAATACTTGCAGGTATAACCCTAACAGAAAATTACATCAGGGTTGCACCACACATAAATTCCCAGCACTGATCTAAATCAAAGGCTTTTGTTAGATGGAACTGCACTTCGCCAGAAGATTGGGAACTTTGCTATTACATACGGGCTTTACCAGGTATAATCACATCTTTAGGCATCTTGAGATTTAGTAACTTTACTGCGACCTACACGTGAGGTTTTACATGAGATGAAGTCTATAGAAAGTCTTAAAAAAAACCAACCCTGAATTGGAACTTTTAGTCTTTTAAAATGTGTAAGATGCCTAGTCTTCTACGAATTCTAAAGATTAAACAATAGTCAAATAATAATTTCTCAGCATAGTGTCTTACATTTTTCAAGGAATGCTTGGATTTATGGATCATAATTGAAACTACCAGTATAAGTGTCATCAATTGAATACAATTGTATGTTTTTATTTTATGTTTTATGTGATAAGTAAGTTTAAAGACACATTTTGAACACCTGTATTTAGGAAACAGTATTTAGAGAGTCCACTTTCAAAAAATTTGGCTCATAACATTACAGTTACTTAAAAAATAAATCCAATCATCAATAGTGGATAAAATTTGTTACTGTCTCTCCAGTTTCAGAAGTACACTTTAACAGCACTGTCACTTCAGCTTGTGCATTGTGCAAAGACAGGACTCTCTTATGAACTAATTTTAGGAGTTACAAAACCACATTGCAGAGAGATTTAGTTGTGAAATGTCAAACAAATTTTTAACATCTGCAACAACACTTAAGATGCTGCTTTTTCTTATACAGACCTTTTATGTGAAAAGCAAAAGTGTCTCGTCCATAGACTGAGAATTCATGATAGCAGTAACACAAAGTTTTCAGCAAGACAGCTTCCAAAAAGATTCTGTGAATCCCCACAGGAGCCTACCAACTTCTACAAGCCATGCTATGGGTATCTGACTCTTTTCAGCTGAAGGCACTGTATCTCTGGAGTGATCTTTTTGTTAAGAGCATTGGGAATGTACTCTAGAAGTGCAACAGCTGGGGCTGGAATAATGTAAAAAAAAAAATAGCAAGTTCTGATCAAAAGTAAGACATGCAACATTCAAGAAGCTAGAAAGGAAATTATAAAGAACTGGACCATCAGTGTTAGAAAATAAGTAAATTGATGAATAGAAGGAAACGTAGAGTACAAATGGATTGAAAAGTAAGGTAATGAAAAATAAAACTTAAAAAAATGGGAATATAAATATTTTCGGAAACATTCAAGTGAAAAGCTGTTTCAATGGGAATGGTGAAAAATATTATTAATCAAAACATCATTGCTTATTTTTTCACTAGTGTCCACAGGTAAATGGCTATGTACAAAAGCCAAAATTATTTCACTGCATATTCTCACAATAGAACTTCTTTCAATGGGAATATGCTCAGAAAAAAGCTATAACCTTTAAGATCACATTTCCTAGCTGCTCCTCTTTTCATATAAAAATAAAAAGTTGTCACAAAGTCTCTTTGCCCATTATCATCCTTATGTTAGATTTATGAATAAAAATGTGTGAAATTAAATTATACAGGCATTAAAATATCATGTGATTAGGTGAAACGTTTTTGATGAACAAGGATACCCAGAAATACTGCAATTGCTACCACATTCATCTGCTCAATTACATGCTTCTCACCTATTTAATAATGCTTGTTACATCCCTGTTAATTGATGTGTTTCGCGAGTTTATTTTCTTATACACTATGTCAAGTTTTATACAATGAACAAGAGACTTGGATCATAGCAGTCCCCTAGAACAGAACAAGCCTCCAAGGTAAATGCAAAGAGATCATGAAATGGGACAATGAAATGATAACAAAAAAAA
>VZDJ01004378.1:7564333-7571833 GCA_008694505.1 Cyanoderma ruficeps
AAAAAAAAAAAAAAAAAAAAAAAAAAAAAAAAAAAAAAAAAAAAGGAAGAAGGAAAGACAGGGGATTGGAACATTATGAAGTTAAAGAAACAAGGGAATGAAAGGGATTAAAACTGGAATGATAGGTAACCTACTGTAAGTGGTGTGAAAGCTTAACAGTGGGGGACTGGAATAATCAGATATGGGAACGACCTGACAATGGAATGCTTTCAAACTGAAGCACCTCAAAAGTAAATGATCTTAGAGCAGAATAATCATATTTGCCTCTGGGAATAAAATTTAAAGATAAAAAAGTTTGAAAAAAAAATAACAAGTTTGATGATTATGCAGATAGAACTGCAGAGAGAAATGATCCAGTCCAGGCAAGAGTGAGAAAAGGTAAAGGAGTAGGGTTGGGAATGACAGGAGAATAAAAAGAAAAGGTGACTGAAACCATAGATGTTTGGAACTCACTTTTTCCACACAAAATCGAAGACGAAGGACTACACTGGATAAGGTCTTTTTTTTTCTTTTTTTTTTTTTTCAGATTGACTCTTACCCTTGCTCATTTGGACAAAAGTTATCCTTTCTCATAACAACCTACCATAACATTTTCTAGAAACAGCTTTAAAGATCATCGACTATATACGTGTGTGTCTTGACATTTGGCTTCAAACAATTCCTATCTTAGGGAGTACAGCACTACAACAGCTGAACATAAAGACTCACATAAGAGACGATGTATGAACTCACTTTTTGAGAAGCAACTCTAAAACCTTATTTCTTGTTTTCACTTTTCTAAAAAAGCTGTCAACAACTAAAATTCTAGAAATCAGAGTGACATTAACTCCCGGATTCTGGATCTGCTGTTAGGAACTAGATTTTTTGTTACGTCAGTTGAGAATGAGTTTGGTTGCATTGTCTTCAGTCTACACTCTCACAGAGCGAGCAGGGAGACAACGATGACAAGCCCCTTCCTCCAAATCTCACCAGAGGGATATGTGTATGCTGGTGTCCGGTGCAGCTTTACAGGCTAGCCTTCTCACCGGTCCACATATGAACAGTACAGCCTTGTACCTTTGATGTTTGGTGGGTCTGAACCTCAGGCTGAGACGTAGTAAATGGCGTGGAAGAAGGAGGACTCTCACATGGGTTTTACCAGGCTTTATTCTGCCCAGAGACCCACCTGAAGAGTGGCTCTCTGGGCCTCACGTTGCCCATTAAGTACCAGGGGTGTCTCCTGGGCAAGGGGATACCTAGAACCAATGCCAGGGAAGGGGGGAGTGACCAAGAACAGGGGGCAATTGGCAGGGCCATCTATGAACAGAAAGGGGAGTGGGCAACTTGATCACCCTGAAGCTTCAAGATCCATCACCAGGGAAAGACCACAGGGGATGTGGGGATGGGGGGTGCAGGGATGAACCATTATAAAACTAATAACAAAACATATAGAATTTTGGAACCCAAAATGCACACCACAACACGTGTGTTTACCCTATCACCTTTTCTAACTCCTTCCACTCCTTATTTAATGAGCTGCAGTGAGTTTTAATAGAATGGTATAATCACCCCATTGTATCTTATGGTAAGATTACGTTTTCTCAGTCTGCCATTTTCCTTGTTTGCTCATGACCAATTTCTTTCAGTTTCCTCAACTGCTATGAAGAGCTTTGTACATTAAAATTGTACCTCCCCACCCCCCGGTCAAAGGATAATACAATGAAGTAAAGTGGCATTTTACATGATGCATTGCCATGACCACTGCCATTGCCATGACCATGGGGACAAGTGATGAGCTAAGTATTCTTAGTTATCTTACTTAGTTTTATCACACGGGTCTGTTCCAGTAGCAAAAATCACTCAAGTATAATCAGTTTAGTAAAAATGTAGAGACAAACACCAGAAAAATAGTTGAACTTGATTTCCATCCCTTTTTTGCCATCCCCAAGAGTGAGAACTCTCAAATGTATAATAGAGACAGGAAAAGTAACAGCACAAAGTTGATTTCATTATGATCGTGACATTCATTTAAAAATCTAAATTTATTAGTACTGAAAGAACTGACCTTCAAATACCACCAAAGCTCTTCAGCACTATGCTGTCTATTACATACAGGCTAAAAAGAAGTTGCATTTTCAGTAATGCTTGAACTGTCATTACTGCTCCTAAGCATCATCTCATGTCTCATCAAATGCTGTTGTTTCTATAGGAATAATACAAGTTTTCTCCAATGTTTCCCACAACCCAACTTTAACTGCACTTGTCTGAATTTGTTTTCTTTACTTCAGAATTCTGCCTTTGTACTCCAAAGGTGTGTACTGTGGAACTTACAGCTACATCCATGTACAGGTGTTATGTAAGATTAGCAGCACCTAATTTTACATAAATAAATGAATCTTTGTGCATAAAATATCTTCAGTTCGGTTTGTTGCTTTGAATCCTGTTGCTTATCAGCTCTAACTCACATTAAGTTTGGAGAAGTAGTCTATGTGGAAATCATGAAAGAAAAAACAGTCTTAAGCATTGACTTAAAATATAATTGCCTGATACTGATTGTTGACAACTGATCTTAGAAGAAATTTAAATTTTGAACAGAATATATACGCCCACAATAAGTAACAGATTTTCTCACTGAAGATCTATGTCAAGGAAGCACTCAGCGCCTACATACCAGGAATCAGATTTGAAAGCCAGTCAGAGACTGAACTTGGATTTAATACTGTTGAAATACAGAAAGAAAACCTAGGACTTAAGATTCCACTACTTATATGCTGCATCCTGGATCATGGAATTGCCACCTTTCATCAGCTAGAGAAAGGAAACTGGGAGGCACACAGTATAAAATTTCAGATGCTTTATGTAATAATTAATATAAGAGTTACCTCAACTACCAGAACATGGTTATACTGATCACCTATAACTTACTGCGGTATTTTAAAGTATTCAGCATAAGAAATGGAGCAGATTATATTTCATTACCTGAGGCCAAAGTTTTAGAGGTTTTAAAGTGCCCTAAATACACTGGCTGGGACTCACTGCACTTAGCAAACATTTAAGTGTGATACAGTTACTTGAAGTTATAGACCTCCTGTCTTTCTGTAGTCAATGAACAGAGACTATTTTCAAGTTGATTGGCCTGCCTATGTTAAGATACCTGGTCACAGATGGGTAAATTAATGACTCTAACTGCTCTTACTACTGTGTTACGCAAAACCAGATGTGAAGTACTAGGTTCATATCCAAGAACTGAAACTATTTCCCCACTTTCTGACACTCAGTAGCTGAGGCACTACAATAACAGAAATCAATGTCTCTGATAACGTTTCAATGCTCAACCACAGATATACTCACTTCTGCACATGTACACACAAAATATGATAAAAAGATTAATACAATCATCCCAAAATAAGATGGTTTTGCTATCATATGGTTTTATCATATCTGATAAAATGACAGTCAGTACAATTTCAACAACCAAATGCCTAACTAAGATGCTTGACTTTGACACTGTCACTGGGACTCTTCACATTTCCTGCTGAAATACCAAACAAATGCCTCTCTTCGGTAGCTTGTCTAGAATCCAAACTCTGCACTTTCTCAATTGAATGGTTTGATCTCTAAATTGCACATAACCTCTTGCCTCTTTCCCTAATACCTTGTTCCACTGTTTCTGTTTGTGCCACCTACAAGATGGCAGGCAACACTGCTCAGCATATACCTGCTGTTGTGGCTAGTGCATTTTCCTGGGAATCAAGAGATGGAGGTTTAATCAACCTGGAGATTAACAGAGCCTCCAAATGCATAGGTGAGTGCAATAGTTATCACACCTCAACAACCCTTCTCTAGGGGAGAAGCACCTACACTTCCTGGGTGAACCTTCTCAGGAGACTAGAAGTAAGTAGGTGCTTGCGCCAGTAAAAATACTTTACTAGTTCATCAACTATTTTTCAGTTTAAAAAAAAGAGAGATTATGTTATTTTTGTAGGCAATGCAAACATTAAATTGTGTCTTCATTGTTTTCCATATTCCTCACTTGTTCTACTTCTGTTTTGCTTTATCTATATTATTTTCTCATTTTCTTATGTAATGCCCTTTAACAAAAATGAGGGTCCCTAACCAATGTCGTGGAAGTCATGGAAGCAAGGAAAAGGTCTCTTTTCTTCCTTCGTCCTCTGCCCCCCATGCAAGCCTCTCTCTACCCTGGCCATTCCTTGCAGATTGCATTCATTCCCTTTTCCCCCCCACAAAGAAAAGGAAACAATGTCACAAGTGAGTGGGCATCTAGCTTGTATCTTTTGTCTGATGGCTCATGGTCTCACAGACCCCCAGAATTCTCACACTAAGTTTGGTGCAAGGGATGAATGTGCATAGATTCTTTCTCCAGTGGTGTCTCAGGACATTTACATTCTGATGCTTCAGTCTGTCAAGAACTGAGTAACATTTCCTCACGAATTTCAAAGAAGTCAACATAGCAAGTCCTGAAAATGCCTATTTTGACAAATGACACATCATGAAAATGAGAGAGAAAGGCTGAATCTTGAGTTAGGGTGTAACTGAAGGTATTTGCCTTTGTTATGGGTAAAAATTACTTCAATATGCACTATTTTGGTTATAAACACAGCTATAAATGTAGCCATATCTACATAATCATATGCACAGATATCACAGTTTATCCAGCAGAATGGCAGACAGAACATAGGATATGTAAACAGATCTGCCTAACACTTACAAAACAACTTTAATAGCAAGTGTCATTCTTTTCTGTAAAGTAGCTGTTTTTAACACACATGATCTAACTCTTGTTTGCTCTTTAAAGTTTTATTGTCTTGGCATTTTATACAGGAAGAGAGCATTAGCATACTCAGGAGAACTGCTAAAAGTAAAAGGCCTCAAGCTACCCACTGCATGGTTGATAGCATAAAGCATGGGATATAAAAACTTTTGTCTGATTGCTCACTTTACTTGTTTTAGAGTAGTGTTACTCTCAAGAGCTTATATTCATGTTCTTTCTACTTCAAGTTTTATTACTTCTTTTGTATTATTTAATACATCTAAAGACACTTCCAAAAGACAAATTTTTCCATTTTGAAAAAGTAATGGTTTGGAACCTGATAAAATACATGAATGTTCACAGTGTATTATTTTCAAAGGCAAGTAGAATAAATGTGCAATAAAACAATTAAATGCATGACAATAAACATTTCTATGTGATCACAGATATATTAACATGCCAAACAAAAGAAGAAAAAAATCAGTAAAATATTTTCCCTAAAAAAAAGGTCAGATCGAAATGGATTCTTCACACTTCAGAGCATAAGTAAAAAAGGGAGTCTGGTCTCAATTACTGTTACTGTTAAATATCTCACTCTAGCAATTAAAATGAGCATTTAAAATGTGAAAGAAAAAATGGAATGAAAAATGGCAAATGAGATCTGCTTTTTAAAACATAAAAAAAAAAGATACCATAATTTTAGATACACTTAAAAAAATCATCCTGTAGTAAACTTAAAACTAAGTCTACTTACATATCACACTGCTAATTATTATATAAATAACCTGGGAAACAATACCTCCAAGATACATGTTTTACTATTTAGTAAACAAGAAACTGCCATGTTTGACACCACTGATTAAGGCCAGGCATTTCTAAAGCTTCAGACACATTTCTGAAATCCACAATACATCAATTTTTAATACTTCCACTCTCTCAGCTCCATTAAAAAGATGGTAGGGGAAAGAATTTAGAGTAATTAATGATATAGTTAGCTGCTAAATATTAATAGGAATCGTAGTCTTGCATAAAATATAACATATAAACCTTGCCAATACAGACGCACCAGTAATTAAACTTGAATATGTAATTACACTGATTTATATGACAGGCAAAAAGTTACACTTTACTGGCTTCTATGTAAACTGTGGGCAACAGTTAAACTTTGCATTTTATGGTTTATATAAACGGGCAATATCTCTACTACAGTTCATAAACGGTTTAGAGAGTCATAGTTAAAATTACAACTAATTCCAGCGTGAACATTCTGACTATACCTTACAAACCAGGCTCTGAAAATGACCACAGAGATCAGCCTCCCATTATGTTCAGAGCTTGCAAGCAAATTGATGAGATTTTAAAAAAAGAAAAAAAAAGGCAAAAAAAGGCTTATAGCAATCCCTACAAAGTAAATGAAGATTCATCTATTTAAATGTTTTAATATAAATGTTTAGTTTCAAATATATAGCTCCAGATATTTCACTTACCACCTTTCAAAGCCCTTTTGAGTAATATTGTGTCTTAGACTAAGGCATTTTTTCTTGAAAGAAAGCTGACTGCACTTACATGTGAGGCTGAGGAGAGCAGCCTGGACTGCTATTTCCATTACTGTCAATGTGATCCAGCGAACCATTGAGATCTTCATGGACTGCCTGCAGTAAGCCACTGGATGCGTTATTTATCAGTCCTGGGTTACTTAGCAATGGTAAACTACTCTCTGCCAGTGCAGCCTACCAAAATGAAAAGTAAAACCAAAATTATTAGTCCATACATACACATAGTACTCTTACATGTATGAACATTTAGAAATATGCACACACAAAACAGCTCACTTTGAGTATTTGCTGAGGTGGTCAGAAGGATTTTGTGCATTTCCAATTATTTTCACATTTTGAATATAACAGCATTTCTACTTCTGGTTTACTCTTTCTTTTGCTTGGGTTTCATTATTTTCCATTATTAACTATGTTCTGATATTCATGGCACTTTCTAGTTTTACATCATTTTTTGACTTTGAATTACACTTAACCCCTTTGCCCTTCCACACAATGTATGGCTCCTTTATAATGCAGGCAGCTGCTATACTTTAAAAAAATGACCAGAACTTAACTCAAAATAAAAAAGTCCTGACATTTGCCTCTTCTGCATAAAAATTATATATTATAATTAAACTTTAAAGTTTTTGCCATGAGCACCATGTTCCCCAACACTATGATGTGAAATCATTTATGACAGCTTGGATAAATATTAATGCATATCCACATGCATTTGCAAAAGCTTCTATCAATCTAACATTTGCAGCAAAACTGAATGTTCCAGATTTTGCCACAGGGTGTCCTTCTTGCCTCTTCACATCAAAAGTAGCTCAAATAAGAATTACTACTTGCAGTGCTAGGTAATACAACTTACTTGGATGATAAACCCAACTATTTAGAATGACCATCAGGTCCACATAAACATAACAGGTAATTCTATACCAATGTATAAGCAGAAATAAAATACATCACACATAAGACCATAATCAGTGTGTACAAAGAAAGAATTATTTAGTATTTTTTACCTGCAAGCTTGCATTAAGAGCTGCTCCGTAGCCTAAGCTGGTGGGTATGTTTTTCACTAACGTTGGGCTTCTGAAAATAAACGATTTTTCAAAGTTTAAAAACAAGCAGACATCCTGTCTGGCTCATTTGGCTAATGGATTGGTTTGTCAGCTCAGAAGACCAGTGTTTAGAAAGAAAAAATGAAATGAA
>VZDJ01004378.1:7579333-7586833 GCA_008694505.1 Cyanoderma ruficeps
TAAATCGCTCATCTAAGATTCTGTATTAATTGCCCACCATCAAACGCAATTAGCAATTCTTTCATGTGTGGTTTATGTAATGTAATACTTCAATTACATTATTCATTCAGGTTCTGTTTTGGATTATAGGCTGAAAATTCTTTATTAGTGTAGATGTAACCATGCTGCTGGAGTTTTAAAAAATTTACTGATTGAATAATTAATTGGAAAAGAACAAGCTGCAGATTCCTGATGGATTTATGAGACAATTATTCTGTCTTGTGATTATCTACATTATACTATAGGAAGGAGTGAGAAAAATAATCTTATTGAAATAAGACAGTCACTTTAAACTCTGAAGAAACAATATTCTCAAAATTTTGATAGACTACAGATCATCTGGGGTTAAAATAATTAAACAGTAAAAATGTGTTTTAAAAATCTTTTCCCACACAGTTCAGCAGGATTTGGTACCTAACCTGAATTGCTCAAGAAGCCTGTATGACAGAAAAACTTCATAGTGCATGGAAATGGAAAAAGCACTCAGGTTACTTTATTCATATATGTGCCACATATACTAGAATTTAAGTTTCCAAATGATTTTCCTTAGTAGATGACCTAAAAAAAAATTTGAATTTAGTTAGGCTAATGAAAGCAAAAAATAATGCATCTAAATTTTCTCTTACAAAGGCAGGGGTTAAGGAAATGCTAACACTTTTTTTCATTCATCATCAGGTTATAAAGTGTGCCCTCAAACAAAGATTTTCTTTGAAGTACGAGGAGCTGAAAACACAAGAGACAGTGTATGCTGTCCTTCTACGTAAACATTTGCTGGCCATGATATGCAAGTGTACTCTTTAAAACAGATTCTTTTCCTTCTGCCTACATTTCCTGGCTTTCATAGCCACAGATTTGCATCGATACCTCAGCACTTCATCTCCAAGTACTACTACATCCTTTTAATATTATACATACAAAAGTTACCATCACAGATAACATAAATGAACACTTTTCACACAGCTTCTAGTATGAGTGCAGTGTACTTAAGCACAGTAAATTATAAGTACTACAATGCCTGACACCCTGATAGTACAACACTGGACATGCCTCAGAGAATACTTTCACTTACATGAAGCCACACAGAGTTCAATGGAATTTGGATCTGAATGCAGATCCAGCTGCACAACTGTTTTGTTCCCAATGCAGTGCCGTGGAGCGGCTGGGAGCAACAGTGACTTTTCAGTGCCTGTACCAACCCCAACAACATCACAGTGGATGCATAACAATGCAGTCTTGCCAAAAATGAACACAACAGCCCCCCCATATTTACAATTATTTCAATTCACTGCATAAAATAACATTTTTGTTCATTTAAGAATAACAAATTGTTTACTTGTGTCTCTTGTAAGCAATTTGCGAAATTTCATAAGCACCTAGATTCATGTTACATTTACTTCTTACTGTCAATGAACTTCAAATCTTTCAAAGTGGATTTCCTTTTAATATCTCTAAACCTATCACAAAAAGATATTTTCTCTAGTTTCAGTCTCAAGGCAATGATTTGGACACTTACAGGTGTACTTTGTTTAGTGTCACCTACGGTGTAGATTGGATAGATTTTGCAAAAGATAGCATTACTTTTAAAGAAACATACAATTTGACAAGATATTGCATTTTACCTTCATTTTATTGCCATATTTTTCATCACACTCATTGTTTTTCCAACTGTCACTAAATTGTTCATTTTCTTAGCCTGCTACATTCATAGACCTATTTACTGTTTATAAAGCAATATGCACTTACAGGTTTTGGAGATGGCTTGGGCTCCGAGGGTCGCATGTGCAAGTGGGTCATCATTGCTTGAAGACGTTCGCGTTCTTTAGAAAGCTGTTAAGAAAGAGTGGGATCAGAAGCATTTTAGAAATGACTGATACAGCTATTTCACTGCAGTGATACATCTTATCATTGCACTTGTCTTGGTGTAATGATTCCTGCATATAAAACTCTGTGTCAGTAGAAACTTATCTAAGAGGAAATGCAACTTTGGGCAAAGAAAGAAAGAAAGAAGGAAAGGAAGGAAGGAAAAAAAAAACCCAACAAAAACTTTTATAGCCTTTCATATGTTAAAAGGTCAGAGAAAACAAATAGCACTTCATCTTTTTGTCAATAAGAGAATTGAGGTCACGGTTGCCTCGACAGTAACAAGTTACTAAGACCATAAATTAGAAGGCCCATAGTGTCTCTTTAAAGTCCTGTGGACACTGTTAGCAATGGACTAGTGCCAACAGCTGTGAAGGGGTGAAGGGTCCTCAAAGCACAGTGCGTGCCAGGATTGACTACACACTTCATCCTTTCCCACTGAGGTCCAGTTAGTGCCCCCTGCAATCTGCCATCATCAATCTAATTCAATAGAGTGACAGAGCCCAGGCAGTGTGAAACACTGAACTCTGCCATCAAGTCGGCATCGACACTGCACTGGGTCTCATTACAACTGATGGACCCTACTTCACTAGCAGTCAGACAAAGCAAAAAATGGCATAATTGGTCACACTGCAAGCTAAATCTTCACTTCAACTGTTAGATTACAGCCTAGCCTTTGTAAATGGTAAACAGTCCCTTACACTGCCTTTAAAAAAATCATGTTACTTAAACCTCTACTTTTTCCTAACTGATACCATTTTCTGATCATACATTATGTAAATATTTGCAGTTTCAGATTCAAACAAGGTACCAAATTAAAGGAAGTGCTTGAAATATACAACTTGTTGATAAGAAAAGCAGCATATAAAAGAGGAAGATGTATTTTACAACATGAAAAGGTTTTTTTTTCCCCACAAACTAGTTTAGAAGAAGAAATGTTCAAAATTTTATCTAGTGATTCGGCTCTGGCTACCTTCAACATGAGTTCAATATTATTTGCAATAAGGATTAAACTTGGTGTTTAATACTACCATTTTCCAAGAGTTCTTGCTCTTACACCTGTAGAGTGAGACTGCACAAAGGAAAACAACTCATAAGTAATTTTAAGAGAGGGAACTATCTTTAGTACTGCAGGTATTTAATTTGATCAGTGCATCTTAAATTAAAGAACATTTGAGGCAAGGGCTGGGAAGAAGGTTTCTTCTTCATATAATGGGTAGCTTCGTACTATGTGTGTGACAATTCAGTGACACAGTATTTGCCTTGACATAAATTCCTAACTAACCTAACAAACAAATTAAGCTAACAGTATTGTGTAAATAACATAAATGAAACAGCAGCTTTACCTGGGTTTAAAAATAATTCATTTTAAGTGAATTGACAACAAATTACATTACTGTACACTCTTCTCATTGTTTTCTATTTCCAGCATTAAAGTAAAAAAAGACTCAAAAAAGCCTTGGCTGAAAGAAGTGTAAGTATTCTTATGTGAAAGAAAGCTGTGAGACAATATTCCAAAAAGGTGACAGTTGTTAGCCTTCTTTCTCTACACATGGCAAGAAACAGGGACAAAAACCTTAGTCCCTTGCTGCATCCCTTGAGGTCCTCTGAGCAGTCCCAAGAGGGCATGGGACTGCTGAGACACGCCCCCTGTCCCATGACTGCTGTGTGGGCAAAGAGGAGACAGCATGGTGCAATGTCCTGCATGGTGATTCCTGAGGCTTGTGCCCAACCTCAACAGCCTGTTAAGTGTAATCACGATACTGGGAGACCCCAGGGGTACTCCTCACTCCCTGCATAAGCAGAAGGGAGCATTCACATACATGCAGTGACCTCTAATGGTTAGAGCATGCACAGGGCACGGCAGGCCTGCGGTCTGAGGCACGGCACTCCCTGGGGACCTCCCTGAGTGGATCTGACATTCCACCTTCTTGCTTGCAGAAAAATGCCCCCTATCAGGCTGGGAGTCATTTTGGGTGGAGATATGCTCTGCTACTCTTTTATCCCACAGAACGGCACAGACAAGCACTGGGTCAGAAGGGGAAGAAGGAAGAGGGATCGTGACCCAGCATTTTAAAAAGTGAGGATGGCTTGGATCCAGTCTTTGCTCCAGGGATTGCGTTTTTCATTTGTGATGAATAGCATTAAAGTCTTAGTTCAAGCAAAATACTGTAGACAATCTTGATGTTAGATAATTATTGCATAATTTATAATGTGAAAAATCTTTAAGTAAAAAACCCTCACTTGTTCATGAATATAAACAAATTTAATGTAAGAAACATATGTCTTTAAGCTAGAGTCACGAAGGCAAGTTTTTCAATTTAGTTTAGGTTAAAAGAAAATAAGTAAAAGGGTAATGCATCCATATAACAAACCTGTATTTCTAACTGCTGAACCACTTGCATTTGCACCCGACACTGAGCAGTGCTTCTGTCATCCAATGCATGTTCATTGTTAAGGTGCCTAGAGAAGGAAGTAAGACAGTGTTAAGATGAGGAAAATATCTTTATGAGTCCATTTTTCTCTCCTGCACATTTGGCTGCCATTACTTCCAATAGGAGTTGTGCAGAAAAACCTAGTCAGAGCATGCCGTACAGAAAACAAAATAACAAAACAGATTATTTCATTTAGTTTTACAAAACTCCCCAGTGAGGACCAGATACCCAGTTTCTATCTCCCAGGTCACATATGCCATCTAAGGGCCAATGAAACCAGTTATGAATATTTGTTAGAACGACTGAACTGATTTCCACTCCCTGTTGCCGATGCAGATGAAGAGAATCACCTTACAAATGAGTCTCCAAAAGATAAAATTGCTTTTAGGCTGCTTGAACTACTCAGAATTAATGTAGACTTTGTTAAGATTTCTCTATCTGCTCTTCTTTAATCATTAAGCAACAAGAGAACATCCACCACCCCTCCCCAAAAACAGAGCTGTAGGGGAACAGCCAAATTTCAATGCAGTTTCTAGGAGTAGACTGAAGATGATGGAAGTGAATACCCCCTCCCAGTATGAAGAAAAGTGCGTGAGGTAAAGGCAGGGGAAGGACCAGCTATACACTTTATTAACACAGCAAGCCTCCTGGGAAAGGTTCAAGCTACACATGTGAGCTGAGCCAAACAAAAGCACACTCTGCATCAGGGAAAGAGGACCTCAGCGAGCAGCTGCCTAAAACTGAAGTTCAGCCCAGACCCAAGTGGCTGTACCCCAGACACTTCAATTGAGCATAAATTTACAAAGATCAATTAATAATGCTTTTTTGAAGGACAATGTGTTCATTTTCTTCTCTCTTTCAGGAACAAAGAAGTCCCTTTTGGAACTTCAATAGTGGGCTTTCTGTTCCACAGAGAAGAAAACATAGGGATGAAGAAATGGGAGTAAAGGAGTTCTGCCTTTGAATGTGGATTTACTGGCTGTTTCCACTGTAGGCATGAGGGGTGAGCTTTGCAAGGACTACAGTCACAGATGGTCTCACAGTTACAAGAATGAAGTTATCTACACCATGGAGGAAATGTATCTTCTCCTTTTTATTTTCTAGCAGAATTAATCAAAGAACTGTGCAGTTATTTGACTGTTATTCTATGGGGAAAATATATCTGTCAGAAACAGTGGAAAAATAGAGTGACTGTATCACTTCTACTAACATTTGTGTCTTTTAAATCATGACTTCACAGGTTTAGGACCCTATGATAGAGTTTTCAGGTGAGCAAAATGTTCTGCTGTTCTTGAAATAGGCATGACTGAGGAAGAGATATAAGTAATTGTGAAAGGTTTTGTTCATTTTTTTAAATATAGAATTCTTTAAGAATCTACATGTAACTTGCCTGGTAGTTTATGCTAAGTTCAAGTATCACCAAGGATACATTTCCTCTATGTGAGTCATAAACCCTATAATTTATTTATTTTCAAAGGAACTGACTTCTTTCCTCCAATGATGCAAAACTGCACCATCAGTTTAAAATGCAGGTAATTGCTCAGAACATACCACTGATTTGCTTTCCAAAATTTTGATTCAGAAGAATTTTACTCCCTCAATTACACAGGCATGATAGTGCATGGGCAGTTGATGTCATGGTTTAATATTTTCAGTTAAGTGGGTACAAAATTGCCATAAAAAGGTCTGAAGACACATTTTACCTCTGCATTCCCATTATCACCAGTACACACCAGTATACTGTGCTTCCATGTGCACATGTGCTCACCTGTGAATGCTCACAGGTACATGTGGATAACACAAGAGTAAGCAAGAGCACAGGTATAAAAGATCTCCCAGCCCAAGTGTGAGGCTACTGTGTACTCATGATTATTTATTAGTTATTACAACACCATATGTTTGCATAACACCTTACAAAATAGATACAGACATAGTCCTTGCCCTGAGGAACTTTAAATGTTACAGCAGTATGCAGTGTCGGAGAAGAAAGTCCAGTGTAATGTAATTTCAATATGATTACACGGTAACTTGGGAGTATGTTGCAAGTTTCTTGAGAGTTAACACAGTAATCTTCAGAAACTGGTGGATTTTTTCAAGCCATACTTTTACTGAGAATTTTGCTGTGCATTTTGGAGAAAAGCTACTTATGGAAACAGTAAGAGTGTAAAAATTGTTGCAAGAATTATTTTTTTCTGATCTTTCTTGCCTGTGAAGTAGGCTTGCTTTATTTATCATGCAAGTACAGGCAATATAGTGAAAGAAAAACTAGGTCTAATACATTTTTAAAAACCTCTAAAATAACTTTTCTCTGTATTAAGTTGCTGCACTCTCAGGGTCCAGTATGTGTCAATCTGCCAAGACAGAAATACATTCTTTCCTCGAGAAGGCTCGAAATCAACAAAGACTTTGTTGTTCCTTTACTGCTTGTTTTTGTTTGTTTTTAAATTTGGTTTGAATTGATTGGTTGCTTGGTTGCTTGGTTGACTGGGTGAGGATTTTTTGTTTGGTTCGGTTTTTCTGGGGGGGGTTGTTTGGGTTTTTTTTGTTTGTTTCTTGTCATGACTTTTAAATTATGTACAAATTGTGATAGTCAATTTTCATACTTTATCAGAATATTCCTAGTCTTTTATCTAGTCTTCATCTTTTACTAATCCCATGCTAACTTGATTTATAATTGAGAAAAAAAGATTTATTTTTAAGGGGAGAATGTATGTTGGAGGACTGGAAAGTGATCCTGAAGAGCTAAGTTATTGGTTTGAAAGTATAAAGTAGACCATGCAACACACATGCACCTTATTCCATTATTTTGCTGCTTATTCAGTTGTTGAAAGAAACAGGATTTTCTCCTGATTATATTTGCAACATATTAGGAAATCAGGAGGCAGATTACCAACTACACATAGAATGATAAAGCAGACTGAAATTAATGTATTATTGGTAACAGAACAATATAAAAAATGCAGCGTATTCTAAAAGAGGTAGATAGGGGAAGATATATTCTGGAAACATGCTGTAATAAATATTGAAGTGGCTCAAAATGTTGGGGTTTTTTTGTTTTTTTGTTTTTTTTTTTCCAACAGATTTGGAGTCTGGAAAGCAAAAGAGAATGCACCATTAGAGGAAAGAAGAGAGGTAATTTAAGCTAAAATTCTAGTGGACATTTACC
>VZDJ01004378.1:7589333-7684333 GCA_008694505.1 Cyanoderma ruficeps
TGTTTTAACAAAATGTTTCACTTGCATATCAGCGGTGTTTGATTTATTTTGCATCAAGCATTTTATGTTTAAACACTGACAGGAGTTTAAATACAAAATGTTAGCTGTCACTTTTCATTTAGCTGATTATGTCAGATGCCTTAGTTTTGAGACATGGTGGCACCGTCACCAAAAGAAACAACATTCTGACAAGTTCAAAGAAGATTCTTGAGGTCATCATTTTACAGCCATACCACCTAGTCAAAGACCAAAAATACCCAACAATGCACACTAAGTAGCAAAGTACATAATGCTGTATATCACTTTGCAGCTGAAAGAGGGGGGGAAAAAAAAGAACCAGCAATTTTATATGGCACTAATTATATTTCATTAAGTAATTTCTTTATATGGTTTTGTTTCTGTCATCCTGACTATGATGCTTGGTCACTCTTCTTTGTAGACTATTAAAACATGCTCTCATGCCCCATATATAAACATCTGTTGCAAAGCTGGCCTATCTTCTCTAGCATGATTTTTCTTCCCTTGTCTCTGTAGATGGAAACATTACCGCTCTTTGCACTGTAGCTGTGCTCTGTTTGCTGGCGTCCACCGCACGCAGGTTAAAGAACACTTGTCTGCTGCCTGGAATGCTGCATTGGAAACCTCCTGGTTTAAGCACAGTAAGTCAAATCCTTCCTACTCAAACTGACTTCGGACCAATGGAATGATAATTAATTTTGCAGACAAAATACCCTGAAGTTTTGTTATATGTTATTGCATTCTGACATTTAAAAAACCATAGTGAAGAATAATATTAAATGCTTTGAGAGATCTATTGGTTTACTCACTTAGAGACCAGAAAATGGTTAGTTTCTTTCAACACTTGTTTCACTGCAAAGTTACAAGTTTTCATAAAAATTTTGACACTTTTAATCATGTCATGGCCCAAAATTCCTTTAAATGATGTCATCTTTTTTCTAGTTACGTAATGACATTTTCTGATTTACCTTTAAATTTTTAAGTATTTTTTAAGCCAAAAACTGTTTTTACTGAATAGTCAAACTGATCTGGTATGCATGAGCACCTGTAAGTTAATACCATCTTACAAAGACAGAAATATAAACTGTGGGCTTGTGTCTGTAGTTGAGGGATAAAAAAGAAAGCATATGGGCTTAGGTCTTGTTACATATACAGAAATTTACCATGCAGAAGATTCACTGCAGTTTCTTGAAACCATTGCATATGTTTTCAAGCATTAATCTAGTTTCACTTAAGATGAAACTTTTTGAGCCATTCAGAATACCTGAAAAGAATTGTAGCTAATTGGAATGTCCTCAAATTACCTTAAAAATAGAAAAAAAAATCCTATTGGATGAAAAATTAAAAAAAAAAATACGGTGGAAGTGTCTTTTTGTATCTTTAAATCATTTATTGAAGGTTATTTGTCACTTCACCCTAAATCATTTCCCTGATTAGCCAAATGAAGCCAAGCTGGTGTTTTCTGTTCTAATCCTCTTCTTGGAGCCTCTGGTTGTTTTATCTTTTTTTAGATCAAGCAGCTAGGTAAACCATTTTCTGAGCAGAAGTTGCAGTTCACTTCATAAACCAGGCACTCTTCAAAGTTGTCGTAAGTATATTACAGAAATACAGACTACTAGACTGGGGGAGAGTACCTTATCAATATTTCATTTTGGTACAATATACTTGCATTAACTCTCTTAACACAGGTATCATATTGTTTCAAGTCAGAGAACCTGAAACACTGCAACAAAGATTACACTAAGAGCAAAGCCTTGAAAACTACGGCCATTAGTCCTGTCATCCCCTATAAAGTTAATGGGTTGGAAAAATGGTCAATCTTTGGACTAAAAGTTGATATTTAATTGAAAGAAAATGTTTTTTAATTGTAATGGGGATTTTGCATTAGTGTGAACATGAAAAGGTACTAAAGAATCTAATGCAAGGTTATGTATTGATTTCCACCTTAATGCTAGTGTAAAATGAAGGAATATTTCTATTTCATAAACAAACTCTCCTATTCAGCATCATGACTTCTTATTTGTTTTAAGGGCACAGTAAACAGACTTGAATGAAAAGAAGAAATAATAAAATATTCTCAGATAGCTTCTGCTGATGTATAGGACAAAAAGCCATGACACTGCTATAAACTCTGATTGCTTCTGCACCAGAATTACCAAGATGTTATGTGTCACTTTCATATTTTCCAGGGTTATTTGGTTCAGGAAAGCAAGAGCATCTGTAAACCTGGCACTACGCTGCCTTAATCAAAATGGTTTTACTGATCATGGATTATAACTAGAGACCTGACATAATGGATGTGCAAAGTCTGCCCAAAGAATTAGCATCACTATAGGCTAGATGGATGGACGTATTCAGGAAATGTAGTTTTTCCTGAAAAGGAAAATGCTTAAGCTAAATGAGTTTAAATTCTTATTATTAATAATACTTAGAACACTACATTGAATTTGGGAGATTTCATTTTCGTTTTAATACAAACTTATGTAAATCAGGTTCTTTTAAATCCTATACAGTCTTCTTTAATAATAAGCCATTGTTTTGACATTCCACTTAAATCACTAATAAACAAAAATTTGTCAAGATTGACACCTACATACAATTTACAAGCCAGTATAAGTTACTTAATTTAAAATTTAAAGACAGAATAAGCATTGCAAATACTTCATGAATAGTATTGCCATAATTCTATTATAAAAGTTATTGTAATACTGAGTGGTTATGGTGTGCTGTTAAGGTGCTTCTGTTATATACCCCGTAGTCTGCCATTTGTAAACACATCTTTTTGATGTTTCTGCCAACATCCTGGCAACAAAGCAGTGCAATTTCAAATGAGCTAATTAACTTAATTGTTGATGAAGCATGAAACAGTTCATTCACCCTGTTAGCTGCACCATGACAACATAAGAGTCAGCCCCTGAAGTTACTCATCTATATAAGCTTATCTGTAGCTTTCCATTAAGATCTATTGCATGCCAAATGAGTATGGGTCTTCTAACAAAGACCAGTCCATAATGTACATCGGTGGCAAATCAGTGCTGTTGTTGAAAATTCAAATGAACACAGAAATACTAGTAAATACTTTGAAAGAAATAAATAAATAAGAAAGAAATAAAGAGGAAAAATTGCAGAAACCCACTGCAGTTTGAAGCTGCAGATGAAAAGGAAAAGCTGTGTCACTTATTCCCTAAATGCTCTGATTTAGAAAATAGCTGGCTAAACCAAATGTTGAAAAAGCAATGACATCATTTTTCAGTCCTGAGAGGTGCAAACCCACCTGTACACGGTGGGATTTTTTCTACGTATCTTGTGCACATGCAAGAACAAAAGCAAAAATAGTTTAGCAAGTGAGAGTTAAATGGTCATGCTTAGGCCTTTGTGCTTTTTTATTTATACTATACACAGTAATTCCCACTTCACACAAACTGTCAGAATTTAAAATGTGCTTTTTCATACTCCTACTATCCAATATAAAATCTAAAGCATCTCTTCAAATTTTCTGAGGCTCCATTTCAGTAAAGGATAATAAGAGGATTAAACACTGTGCTATTGAAAGGCCTGCAAAAGTGTTCGACATGAAAGAAAGGATAACAATTTGACCCTCTGCCGATAGCCTCGATTATCCAGTTGCTTGAAATGCACACAAAAAAAATCTCTGATACGGTTTACAGTAAAACTTTGTTTGCCGTCTTTCACCTTCCCTTGCCTTGAACAATTTTGTACCAACGAATAAAAATCCACCTACTTTAAAAATTGTCCAAAATCTTCACAAACGCTTTCACAGCCAGGCCATTTGCAAACTCCATGACCATAGAGAGTATGGGAGGCCCCAGTCTCCTCATGTGACGAGCTGTAGCAAAAGAATAAGGCATCAGATTCATCTCAAAAGCCATAATCGTTGGAGGCTGCTAGCGCCTGTCAGGTTACGATCAGTGACAAACAGGTCAAAACAGGTCAATTTAGCTCAGAGCAGTCAGAAAAATTTAATCGTTCTATTGAATAGTTCAACTGCCAAGGCTAGATGATGTTCCAATTAGAGAAGAAATAGAGCCAAAGATGACTGTTAATAAAGGATGAAAAAATAAGATGACTGTATAATACCGTATGCTAATTATGCCATATGACCTTGGTGTAACATTTACCTATAAATAAAAAATACACTCAGAACTGATCAATTCTGAGAATAAATATTAAAGACTGACAGAATTTCTGAATATTGTGAATGTTAAAAAATATTTGAATTTTCTGCTCAATGTGTATAAATATAAAGCTGCTTCTATTAATAAATATTTTTGTTCACAAGCACTGCTTTCATTAACTATGTAGCTTCATAAAAATCCCTAGCTGTCCTCCATGCCTTTTTCTGGAACCTGCAAATAATTTTGCAGTTGTTTCATCCATGATGAGTTAGCAAAGAAATTCAGGGAATTATTCTGTGGATGTGGGCCACATCCTGAAGCAAAGAACCATTCTGTGAGATATAACCACAAAAGTAACACTAACTAAAAGTACTACTATAAAGGTATTCAGATTTTTAAATAATACAAAATAATGATGGAAAACTGTTCCCACAGTCATATGAGGATGAGAGACACTTAAATCATAGTCTCATAAGTATTGAAATAATTAAATGGAGAATTTATTTGAAAATAAAATTTCTTACAATTTAGGGTATATAGATACAATTAAATTTCATCTTATATTGAGATCGCCTGTATCTCACTATAATAATATATTTATTGGTAAGTATTACAGATACTACATAGTCTTGGATTTAATCCATTACTTGAAATTAAGGAACAGTAAATAATATCTGTCAATGTGCCTGAAAAATGATTTTAACTTCATCCATATGGTGGAATTCCAATGTATTAGACTAACAACACTGAAATTCATACAACATAAGTCAACTTCATTACTGTCATGCATAAAATACAGAAAATTTAGTGGTTGTTTTCACAAGAAACAAACATCATGAGAGCTGCTTAAATACACTGTTTTGAAGCACTTTTAACATATAATCTTTGCACTGAATTAGAGCCTTGACAACTCATATAGATGTACTATGTCAATGAAACCAGGAGTGTGATTCAACAGCGAGGGTCTGACTGCCAGGCATGTTAAACATTAATGAAACTATTCACCTACAAAAGCACCCACAAGTGTGCATTTACACCTCCACACCAGCCCACTTGATTTTGTGATTTCTAACTTTTACCCAAACTACCATTTCATGAGTTATAAAAGCACATGCAGGTAATTTTGTTGTGTCTGCACAGTTAGATATCATTACTGAAAATTTTGCCCTATGGATAAACAATTCTTGAAAATCAGGCTTCCATGATCTCTTAAGTAACCTCTAGTAAGTGGTATTTTTTGATTGGAAATCATGTGAGTTAAGACGTTATACAACCGCTTCATGTCAAATGATAAGCACAGTTGAAATCTCATCAGAATTACCTGTCTCGCCTTGCATTTAGAACTGAAGACTGTCCATTCACTATGGAATGATGAGTTATTGGTGGTGATGCTTTGGAAGTGGTGGAGGAGGTAGTAGAGGAGGAATTGTTAGTAGTGAGGTCTAGCCCTCCATGTTTAATGCCATTGTCTTCCATACTGTGAACTCCAGTCACTTCTTTCCATAACTGCTGAATCTCAGCAGGACTTAAGCCAGCTATAAAATGAAAGAGAGCCCCACTAATATAACAAAATAAAGAGTTTCATATCATGAGCTCAGTGTTATTAATGGATTAATGCCAACAATAAAGCTGATGCTGTTTTACCAGCACAATCAACATGTAGTAAAACATAAATTCATAAATTCATAAATCCATAATTCATAAACAGAAAACAAAAAAGAGCTTAAAATTGCTCTCTACTTCACTTGCAGCCTGAAAACGTGTAATTTCCAGGATTCATCTTAGGTGTACATATGTACATATGTGTACGGGTTTGGCTCAATTTTACATGAACTCATGGAATCCTACAGTACAATACACTTTTGCCTGAAGTAAAGACTACAAAACACAGGCAAGACAAGGGCTGTGGGCATTGCCTTATCTTGCCACTGAATATGCAGCTAAGATATGAAACCAGATTTTGAAAGATGAAGAGTTCATCAGAAATATATACACCTTCTGTCACTGCCAGACCTTATCAGTTTGACATATCACTTTTAAAGAATACTAGATTAAATGCAGAAAAGAATGTGAAGGCCAGAGATCTTGTGATTTCAAAGACAGGTTCTTCAACCTGACACGATTTGTTCCAGAGGTATCTTAAAATCTGGCTTCTGTATTTCATCTCATCAACCAAAATTAGGTAACACATGGTCATGGTATCTAGATCTGCTGGAATGCAATGGTTTTTGAATAAAAATATTGCGCTTTTTTTTTTTTTTAAATGAAAGCACTTATTTCTGGTCCTAAAAGTACTAGAAACCATCTGTTCATTCAGAATTTTCATTGGGTATATTTTTTTGGTTAATAAGATACAGTAGAAAGATTTAAAGACTGTTTTTTACTGTTTGGCAAACTCTATTTATTAGATAATGTTTAATTTTGAGAACATATGAACTCAGACTACTGAAAGAGATTCAACAAAAAATTATCAAAAACCACAGGAAGTTCCTTAATACTTTTCAGTAGCCATCTCACCATGAAGTATTGAAAGCTATTAAAACAGATTAGTATTTACAGATATATTAATTTCTGGAGGAAGTATGGAAACAAAGTGGGTGGAGGAGTATTTTTTTTAATTATGAAAGCAGCTCATTTTTAGACTACTGCTTTGAGTCCTCCTTCTTTACCTTAGAAACCAACAGCCATTGGCAAACTCAGCTAAGAAGGAAGTTTAAAAGAGTTGATTGCAAGTCCTAAAACTGGAGTTTATATCATATTTGTATGGCAAAAAACCTAGGTTTTAGGGAAGCAAGCAAAGAAGCCAGGCTCTAATTTATTGCATTAGAGAGATGGGTAACAGGAGTGATGGTAATACTGGCTGTAATTGTTTAATGAAGGTAAGTAATTACTGCTGAGTTCATGAGGGGTGTTCCAGCAACACTGCAAAAAACCCACTTTAGTGTTGTAAATAACAGTTACCTGCAAATGTAATCACAAATCAAAATGAAATAATGTATTCATTTAGGTGGCACAATATACAAAGTACATTATTTACTTCAAAGTCTTTCTCCTGCTGTTGAAAAAAACAAAGTAATACTGTACTGACAAAAAACCAAACCCAAGATTAAAACCATCTGGTTAGGTAATCAGATATCGCGTCTTCTAGTGAGAAGAATTTAATTTGAGATCATCAAACTCTGGGTCCTGTGTGAGCTGAGCAGGAGCTGCCCCACAAGCTGAGGGAATGTAGGAGGGCCGGCAGCAGCTGCAGCAAAGGTCTCTGCCATGGGCAGGGATGTCCTGCCCGTCTGGGCATCTGCTGGGCAGCCCCTTCCCTGGGCAGCTGTGCCTCCAGGCTGCCCAGCTCACCCAGGGTTTCTTTTAAAGCAGGAAGAAATTTATCTCTAGGCTCAGGCTGGTTAATTTTAACTTCTTCAGAGGACCCTGAAAGGCTGCCTTTGAAAGGTATAAAGTTAATAAGCGAATTTGTAATTAATTGTAAATTATGGCAATTTTGTAGTTTGTGTGTCTAGAAAACAACTCTCTTTTTACGAGAGGCTTGTGAAATGGCTGACAGACATTTCAGCCTGGATGTAAAAGTAGGGTAAGTTTTAAAGTTTCATAGGCTGTCACAACCCTTAAAATACCCCTCCCACAATATATTAAAGGGGAAAGAATCAAAAAGAGGACCAAGAGTGGAATAAAAGTTACAGACTATAATAAAAAAGGTCAGGTACTGATTCCCTATGAAATTTACAAACACCAAGAATTTAGGGATATTAATAATACTTTCGTTACTCTTTTAACCTCTATCTACTCTATTTTTATGTTTCAATAAATGTTTAATAAAATGGTCACTTATAAAAACCATCCATGCAACTTTTCCAAAGTGGACCAATCAAGACTTGGAGTTTTGGTGGTTTTTTGTTTGTTTAGTTTGTTTGGGTTTTTTACTGCTGTGATTTACAGTTCTTTGCATTTAACTAGCCTCAATGCAGCAATATATGGAAGTAACTCACACCAAATCACTGGTTTTGGAAACAGCATAGTGAACACCTGGTAACAAAACAGTGCCAAAACACCTATTGCATCTTATTTGGGATGCCTGACCACCAAGAAAATAGGGGAAACATTCCTGTTCTTTAAAGGCAGACATATATACTTGACATATACATATATAAACACTATACTGTTTATATATGCATACCTCACAGCTGTACTTCTAAGATACATCATTTCACACTATCAAATGTAAACCCCTTTGCCAATAATAATTTGTGGTTTACGGGACCCTGTAAAAACACAAATCCCCTGTGCTACTTTCAGTGTTCTACCTATCTATGTGACTGAACAAACTAGATGGATGCATATAAAATATTTGTGTTGCACATGTAAATCCTTCTGCATAACTATCTCACAGCACAGTAGAAGCAGAAAACCATACTTTTACCACATCTAGTCTATATTACCTTAATTCAATTCTGAAGGTTTAATTTAAAAATGGAAAAAATAAATACCTGTATGTAATTCATTATTATGAAAAAACATCAAGGCAAAAGCAAAAATGAGGTTAATTTACTTCAACAATAACAATCCATATATACTTTAACTGTAAAATTTTGTACTTTCTTGTTTCTTTATTATCAATCTTTTTGTCATGAGTTCAGTTGGACTTAATTCTTTGAGTAAAAAAAGTTCTTAAACAGAACTGTTTACTCCTATGAACTATTAAAAAGTTTTTTTTTCTCTGTTTTTATACTAGAAGTAGATGAATGAGTGTTGTGTTGAAATAATGAATATCAATGCAATAGGGTAGGAGTGCTGAGGGAAATCTATAGGGATAGCTTAATGTGAGATAAAACCTGAAGAATTCCTCTAGCAACGGATGGTGCAAGAGGAGATTGCAAAAGGTAAAGCAGTTCAGAGGGAAGCTGTGTTTCATGCTTTTTTGACTCGGGTCCAAACCAATTGTACAAAAAGAAACCAGCATTAGCAGTCTCTCATCTCCAGATTTATGAATCAATTTGCTTCCCCACTGCTATTCTATTTCGTATAGTAGAACTTGTCTTCACTGTGGCTTTTTCAACTTTAGACATGCTTGTGTCGTAGCTTTTTTACACAACTTTTTGACACAATGAAATTAACTTTATTTGTGATCTCTGATTTTCTAGTAATTTTGGTTCATTATTTTGTTTTGTTTTGGTTTGGGGTTTTGGGGTTTTTTTAGATCATTGTCTATGCAATGTGTACTCTGCTTTTGCTCATCTGATTTCTGAGGCTTCGATTTCATACTAGTTATCTGGTGGAGGAACAAGTTACATGCATACAGACCAATTAAAAATAATGCTACCTGTCATGAACATAGTCTAAACAATGCTCATTTCAGGACTGGGGCATCAGAGATCAGATTATTGTACAATTTTTATGACAGACACTTAGCTACACTCTCTATGGTAAAACAAACAGAAACACGTACCTCACAGGTTATAGACAGAGTCCCCTAGATGGGAAGACTTTGACCTTATCTTAAAATGTAAGCAGCATTTATCTCCACGTTAATTTACGTTTCAAAAGTGTGTGCCCTATTTTCTTTCATGTAGTGGAGTTTGAGCTCATTTTCATCACTGAGAAATCCTGATCAAAGTGACAAAAGGAATTTTTTTTTTTCAAAAAGTCTTTACGGTTATTTGTCAGTCACAGTTCATTTCTATTGGAATCACCACCTTCAAAACTTGTTGTTCTATTTAACCTATTTAACACAAAGGAGTACGAAAGAAAATAAATCCTAAGGTTTGTCCCTAAATTCACTTGTCATGAATTGAAGATTCAAAGTGCTTTTCAATGCCAAACACTTTATTTTCTTAGAAAAAAAAGAAAAGAAAGTGAGTTTTTTAATGGCTTTAACATCACCATCGGATGTATTTTATACCTGTTTGTTTATATTAAATGAAAAAACATTCCACTAAATCAGATTGCAGTGATTCCTCAGAGAAAAGCAATGATGCTTGAATTGTGCCGCTATCAGAAATTGTTTTCAGCACATAAGCTCAATAAATATGCACCTTCCATCTAGCAAAAACCCCTAAAAAGCTGCCTTTATTTTTCCAAAAGAGTATGCTGTAAAATTTATCGGCGTCCAGAAAATCTGGTAATATGAATATTAAAGTTTCAATTACAAAGTATGCTTAAGGGAAACTTCTGAAGCTCAGATGCAAATTGAATGGTTAAAAAGTTGTGAATTTAGAAATTTTTCTGACCATATATTACTGAAATACCTTGTGGCAGAGACTGGACAGGAAGAGCAGACTGGCCAGGTGGGATGGAAATGAGTCCCTGACGCTGAAGGTTCAGCAGATGTTGCTGCTGCTGAAGTTGTTGCATCTGGAGAAGCTGCTGCTGGAAGACAAGCTGCTGGGCTGCCAACTGCTGCTGCTGCTGCTGCTGCTACAAAGAGAACGGGGGGAGAAAAGAAAAAGCAAATGCAGCAAAAAGTAAAGCGTGCAATAAAGGCTAGAAAGCCAAAAACATAAAATCAACTGCTTTCTTTTTAATCTCAGTTATTAAATAATAATGCTATTTGTAGAATACTCAGGCAGTGAAAGTGTTTGAAATTTTCTATTATATTCATTTAAGCTATTAGATTTTAGGGAAAATGGCAAGATACACTTAATGACACACTAAAGAAAAGGGTCAAGAAAAGTATATAACAGCTGTTTCAAATGAAAAAAAGAGCTCAGCTCATGGCAGATCATAACAAATTTATCTATGCTAAATGTATAACTTTTTACAGCAGCCTGTGATTTGAAAGCACTCTTGTTTTTCCAATTGAATAAGTTTTGTCTGCAGTGGCCCATGAACTTGGTCTCCAGTGATCTATTAGTAAACTGGGATGTAGCCTTCCTTTCACTGGCCTGTTAGCTCACTCTCTTTTCATGTTGGAATATATTACAAGGAGCATGACATTCAAGGCAACGAAATGCCCTATTATGGAGCAAAAGTACAGGTTCCAATTTTGTGAGGCATTTCAAGACAAACTTGAGTCTACAAAGACTCAGGAGGGTATGAGAAGGCAGTCACACTTCAGAAAAAGACAAGCTGCTGTGGAAGACCTTTCCTTTCTAGTTTGGGGAAAAGAGAAACTTCTGATGCGCTCACTGGAAAACAGACTGCATAATGGAGCAAGTCATGTGGATTGCCCAGAGCCTCCGGAGAAATAAGGGAGCAATTTCTATTCCGTAGTTGATGGCTGTCTGAAATTCTATTCACAAATCCAAACAGAAACAAAGCCTCAGGAGGTCACAACTGCTTCCTTGACGTTTGCATAATGGGCAGCTTGAAGACAACGTCTAGGATACCTGCTGATCAATTTAACTACTTCAACATGTTTTGTTTGTATTCTGTTTATATTTGATGCAGTTTGCTGACAAGTGCAAGCTAGGCCTGAGAAACCCACTTGTCAGGTTGATTTATGAGCACATCAAACTGTAACTTTCTACTCGCCACTTCAAACCTACAGTAGCAGTTCATTAATCAGGGGCCTATGACTTTGAAATCTGTGCTCAATCGCTCTTTTCCAGCCATGGACTAAATTTGCATGCTCTCTGAGCTGTGCCACTGAGCAAAGTAAGGCTCCTTCCCCAATACAGATTGCCTGTGAATACAAGATAATCAGTACAGAGTCCACCACACAGTTTATTCTTTGCACACTCAGATTCATTAGCGAACATTAGACGACAGCAGGACTAGACTGCTCAAATCCTATGTCTCAGAAAGAGGAGCAGGAGAATTATACCAGCACTGATATTAAGCCCAGTAAAAATACAAGAACAAATCTTTGATAGCTGCATCCTTGCTATAGGAAAAGATCTAAACTGTTCTTGTCTTTTCCAAGCTTCTGACAGCTCAGACTAGTGTGCATCAGCAAGGGTCTTAGCTCCTACCTCTTTTGCTTGCTTTCCTGGGTGCTGTTGCTGCTGCTGTTGCTGTTGCTGCTGCTGCTGTTGTTGCTGTTGCTGCTGCTGCTGTTGTTGCTGTTGTTGCTGCTGTTGTTGTTGTTGCTGCTGCTGTTGCTGCTGCTGCTGCAAAAGCTGAAGATGTAACTGCTCTTGCTGTTTCTTGTAAAACTCTTGTAGTTGTTGCTGAATAAACCATTTTGACTTTAATAAATAAAGGCAAAAGTTTCAAGTATTATAAATCTCCTAAACTCTTCTAGATTGGCATATGGTAGCGTAGCCATTAAGTATCACCTCATAACAAAAATGTGATTTGAAGAGGCAGATCTACATACATTTTTTTCCAAGGCGGTTCTGAAATTTTCCAATGCAGATTCCAAAATATCCTAAACAGAAGGGTATAGAAAATCTGTATTCTAAAGGGAATGCAAGAGCCAAATTAACTCCTCAAATAACTATACCTAAGTTCCTTACACGACCTATATAACAAATCAGAAGCTGCACTCATCCACTCGCAAGAAACCTACAAGTCACTAAGGCCAAACAAAACTGTCTGCTTCTGAGGGGAAAAAAGTAATTAATCTGTCAATCTGCTTAGCAGGATGCTGGATTCACAACTGAAGGTGAATTGCCTGTAACGATCATGGTACTGGATATTAAAATGTTTAAACATGCAGTTCAGTGACTGAGCTAGGACTACGACAAACAGACACATCATTTTCTGTATGAAAATTAAGCATGCACCCAAAAATTCACTCTGTGTTACACCAAGGCACTGATCACTGACACTATCATTATTGTATGAATAACAAGTTCACTTATTTTTCAATTAGCTGACAGATTTTGTGTTAGGGAGACAGCAGCCTCCTCCTCCTCCTCCTTTTTAGCCTTATCTGGGACAAATTTTTAGTATGTAAAAAAACAAAATAAAAAACCTTTTCCCTAGATGAAACAAGCTGTTAAGTTCAAATTTCATAACCGCATACCATTTATGTGACTAAAGGGAGCACTACAGTGTTATGAATTTTAAAGCAACAATTATCTACAACTCTATTTGCACTTCCTTTGGCAGGTCCACAATTAAAATGTGCCTAAGCACTTGAAAATTTAAACATCAATTTGTTTGGTATTTGTAATGCATCTGCCACTGCTGCTGTTGCTGGTTTTATTATAATATTGAATGTTTCAAAGTGAAATTTCACACTTCTGAAATGAAAAAAAAAAATGGAGACCGAGAAGTTTCCTGTTTATTTTCATTCTTTTTGGTGTAATGAGCAATGAAATTTTACAAAATAAGACCCATAAAATCTGGTTGGCAGTTGTGAATGCCCTGTGCTAACAGTTCAAAGCAGGTAACACACATTACCTGCTGCAACATAACTGCTTGCTGCTGCTGGAGAAGTGCTTGAAGCTGCTGCGGAGACAACACTTGCTGCTGGAGAATCTGCTGCATTTGCTGAGGGGTGATCACCTGGGGAGTCATCATGGCCACTGACACAGGCACCTGCACAGGGAAAGAAAGATATCATCGTCAAACACATTTTACTTTTCCTGCACTACAGCAATACATCTTTTTTATTTTGTACCAAAGATGGACCATAATTTTTTACATAGTATTTATCACTGTAAAGTTCCAGTTTCAGTCAGAATCTGTTATTTTAAGGCCACAGTACTGTGGCACTCTATTTCCAGAGGCATCAGTTTCGATAAGACTCAAGCTTTATGTTCTGCATCTCTTATGTATTCCTGCAAGAAATTTAAGCACTGGCTAGTACAAATGTGTATTTAAAAATAAATGATCACATGGCAGGGCTCTCAACACTTCATAATCAATCATCTTATCAAGTGTCATAATGTTACGAATAGAAAAATCTATTGAGACTGTTTCAAAGGATATGATTAAGACAGATAGCAAAATAAGTATCTTTAAGCAGTAAATGTTTTCCACAATAAAGACACTTAGCCTAATTTTTTTTTTTTTTTTTTTTTTTTTTTTNTTTTTTTTTTTTTTTTTTTTTTTTGCATAATACATCCCTTCAGTAGAAGAAAAACTTTCTTGCTCAGCTAGTCTTTTAAAGTCTGATTTATACAGGAATAAAAACGTTATGGACATATCAGGGTACACAGCAAGGACTGCCACCTCAGCCACCTGGTCTCTCTGCAGAGAGAATAGTGTTCTCAGCATTCCTAACTGAAAAGTGAAAGTTGGGAAACTTTGGCATTAGATTTCTCGTTTTTCCACTAAACTCTAAGAATGTATTTTTGTGTAGGTGCTGTTTTGGACATGGCTTTATTTTCCACTTGTTATACAGTGAGATCAAGTGTCGGCAAATGCATAAACACCCACATACATGTTCTCAGGAATATATGTGTGAGCTGGAAAGACACAGCAAGTATGTTTCATTGTGTGTGTAGGAGAGAAAAGTCCTGTGAAAGGAGATGGGGTATTTGTCAAGTGCTGTGGCAGGCACACAATGTGAGGGCATTGCTCCAGCTACTCTGGACACGGTCAAACAGCTGTCAGCAAGCCAGGTTTCCACCCTTGAAAAAGCAGCCACTCGCTTGTCTAGCAAAATTCAAATGTTTTTTCTGTATATAATAGCAAGTTGGCATATAAATACTGCTTTGTGAGATGTTGTGGGACATTCCAGTCTTCTGTAAATCAGCAAAAATAATATTATTATTATTAAATTAAATCACAAGACAATTTTAGGAGGAAAAACTCTTTTAATGTTTCTATTACTTGAATCTATCCCGAAAGACTTTGTATAAATGAAACAGAGGAAAAAAGAAACACAAGTCCACTGAAATTTACTTTTAGAAGAAATTACCTCATATAATGTTACACAGAATACCACTTTTCACACAATTCATCACAGCCTAAACTATGGTCTTAAAACCCTGACTAATTAAGAATCTGAACATAAACATACCAGCCTTTACCAAGAAGTCTGATAATCTTTTGGCAAACATCAAATTAATTTTAAGAATAAAAATTCTGAAGGCTTTACTCTAAAATACAAATGGAAAAGACAAACCAGAATTTCACTCATAAATTTTTGGCGAGGAATTTAAGCTCACCTATCCCCGTACTCCTTCCATTATCAACAGAATGAAGAAATCCTCAGCAAAGGATACCTGATTTAGGTTAGGGATTTATTTTAACATGGAACTAAGCCCACACTCTGAATGTACCTGTCTCTCTCCATGGAGTGCATACTCCCTTTGAGTAGACACCTAAATTTCAGATGATTAATTCTGGTTATTACACTTTGTAACATCTAGTTTTGTAGCACTAGAAACACCACACATCTGTATAATAATGTTTTATTTTATGTTTAGCAAGTACTAAAGGCAAGACAAACAGGGTTTTACAACTTCAGAATGCACGAGCAAAGAATAAAATTCACTGACTAAAGTCACTGTTCAATTCCTTCTGAAGTCACCAAGAATTTCCTCTGTGTACTTGAGATCTGAATTTGTCTTCTTCTAACAATTTTATCTCAGTGATGCTATTCAACTACCACACAGATATGAGAAGGCAGAGATGAAGATGGACACCTTCACAATTAAACTATTACCTTTAACCTTTAAACCCTGCAAGAACTTTCCTAACACTTACATGCTTACTATTATAATACGTACCAAAATACAAATATTTTGATCTTAACTGAGTGAAAATCTACCTAACTCTGGAACTGGCACCAACTTGTTCATACTCTGTGCTAAAGACTCCATCCTGTAAAATGTTTAGCAAGAACTCATGGTACCACAGAGTCCTCTGTTCCTCAGTCTGAAATACAAATTCTCCTCCACTAGGCATATTTTCATTAGCTTTTGTAGTATCTGCTCTGAATCTCCCTAACTGTGTACATGGAGACACACCTGCTTTGCAATACATTCTAACAGCTTTTCTGAAAAGAATTTTTTTCCTGTAATTTTCCACAGTTCAACTGTATAAGCTACAGAAGTAATACACGCATTTTTCAGGATGATAGACAGAAGCATGAAAAAAAGTGGCAGCCAAGATCATTAGTAAAAATAGAGATTTATGTAGATAATATTGCCTTTATAAGAATTTTATGTAATGATACATATGTGTGCATCATACCTGATACATATATTCTTTCCCACAGATAAAGGACAAGGCATTTTCAAAACTGCTTGAAATTTACATTAGCAGAACGCATTAAGCAGAGATTTCTCTAACTGTCATTAGGTAACATAAATTGGTACATTTCACAGCCTTCAGTGATACACCAGACTGTACTTTATTTCTTACTGGCATAGTGCTACTATGCTATCTGGGTTGGAAGACTACCTGAAACCTGCTATTTTATGGCCAATTATATGCATTAGGTATATTTCTTTGATTTAATGTCTGTGTTTTCCAAGATTTCCAATGTGATTTTAAAAAAATGTAGCAGAGAGGCAATCTCTGACTTTTTCACAGAAATCTCTCTATGTATCCAGAATCAGTTCAGGTAGAGCGACCTAGTGAAGAGCCAGGATTGCTCCTTTGAGCGGGCCACAAGCTCCGCAAAATTCTTGATTAAATCTCTAATGAAAAACTGAAGTGACAAAGTAAAACATGATTTATAACTGCATCCTATGCATGGCATCCTCACAGACAACGCAATCCTAACTCTGCCATGAAGATGACTGGGTCTGCAGTCCTACAAAACACAATGGGTGGGAGAGCCTCTGAAGAACACACAAATCTACTGGCCCCATGACAGACCCATATGGAGCGTCCATCACATTTTGAAGTTTCTCATTTTTTTTGTTGCAGGCTACCCCCCATTTTTTGTATTAGTTTATAAATCCTACTAAATAAAATTCCAGAAATCTAAACAAACAAGTTTTAACACATCTAAATGGCATTTCAGGCAAGAACAACTCTAAATTGCTTTATTACTGTATGTGAATGTACAAATTAAAGAAAAGTTATGACTCAGAATAAAAACACTGATATTGGAAATTAGATAGATGAACATGGATGCAAAAAATGAAAACAATTCTCTTTGAAGAATAAAAATCTGTGTTTATCCCAGATCAATTTAATAGAGAAATAGTGGAGACTAAGGCTGTGCATTTAACACCACTCTTGTTGTACATTAAAAATTCAGCTTTAGCTGTAAAGAAGCTTCCCAGGTAAACATTCATCTATTGTTTCTATGAGCTAATCAATAATAGGAATCAGACAAATTTATATTTTTACATGTTACCCATAGAAATCATATTCTTAATGGCCAAAAGGATTGGTATCCTGCACCTGCAATAAGCTTTTGCATTTTTCAGAAGCCTTGAAAAACTGCACACATATTTTGAAGAAGTGTTGACCAATCTCACCAAGTACAATCAGCCAAGACCTACTATTTTTATTCCAAGTTCATTTTATTTTGAAAGTCAGGTACAAAATTACAACAAACTCTTCCCTTAGTTTTTAGTGATTTTGAGGAGAGTCACAAAATCACATATATTAGTCATATTCAGAGATGTTTTAAGGTAGGTAGGAATTACTTCTTTGTTACAGACAGAGGAAACAAGTCACCACCTTTAAGTAATTAATCCAAAATCACATCATATTTTAAGTGACAGATCTGAGAATGGAACTGTTCCATAAGACAAGTCTCTCTGGCTTATTGAAAGATGTGTAATTGAACATTTAATGGAGAATCTTTCTGTAGGATCCTCCTTTCAAAAATAAATGTAGGTGTGAAACCACATACAGTACAGGATCAGGCTTTTCAGCACGTAAGAATTATTTTAAAAGATGAAACTACTGCATTCCTTCTCTTTCTACTTCGGTATACGTGTAGAGTGTCTACCATAATAATAACCTTTTGAATCTTCCTGGTTCTATGATATTAAAAAAGAGCTGAGAATAAACTGAGTGGTATTTGTAAGCTTTTCATAACTAGAGAGCAAGAATACACAATGATGCCTGTACACTGACAATATATACTGACCAATTTTCTGCAGTTTAGATAAGATTACACGCTTCTGAAAATATAAATCTTGAAACAAATAACTAAAGTTTATCAACAGAGAAACCCTAGGAGGCATGCAACAGGAAAAATAAGAAAGTAAGAAAGATATAAACGTTGTGTTCAGGACCCCTGTTTTCCCTGCTTACAGTGGAATTTATTATTATTAGTCTATCTACATTTTAACCAATTTAATATACTAGAGTGCGCTTTGTTGTGCAATCCTAGTTTACAGAACTTTATCTTTACAGCTTTTTTTTTGTTATCAGACACTTCTCCAATTACATGTAAACATTTTAGGAAAGATTAAAGTAATTTCTATTTACAGTTAGTGGAAAACAAGCTGTCTGTACTCCTGCTGTAGTAGAGATTATAGGTGATATATAATATGCTACACCATATGTTTAAAGGCCAATAATGCAACTTCTAATCTCACTCTGGCTAATCAAGCTGCTCAGATTATTTTACATACATCTTTGGTTTAGGCCTTGACATGCCCTTGTTTTTCTTTCTTCTCAAAGCTAAAGTTCCCCTCTTTGATTAGCTGAAACATTTGCATGGTCACTACACATTTTTCATTTTATAAATCATTATGCATTAGCAGTCTTGATCGCCTAGCTTGACTAATCCTGATGAACTGAAATCACAGCTGAAGGTCAAACTCCATCCCACTGCACATTCATATTCAAACAAATCTGCACCATTGTTCATTAGACTTCTAAAATCATTGAAAAGAAGTTACTGAATATCTTACCCTTATTCTTTATGTTTTCCAAAACTTTATCTATAAAATGTTAATGCTTAACAGATGATGATAGCAGAATAATGTCAAAATCAATACAGGCTTGCTGTTGGAGTGCTTAATTTTATTGAAAGTTGTGCAACCTAGATCTTAATCAATATGTTTGTATAGTCAGAATATTGCTGGTGTTTCAGTGATTATTTTGCTTTGTTTCATTTAAACACCACAAGTATACCCTTATTATTGCATATCTTAAATGCAACAACTTCTATTATAATTAGGACTTTGGTCTATTCTGCATAAAGCATGCTGTCCAGTTTTACATTGTTAAGATATTAATTTTCTATTCCTGTGACAAGAATCAGACTGACTTATATTTTTTTAATATTAAACACAACTATGTAAAATTTGGTATTCCTTTAATGCTACAGATACAAAAACAGAACAATTGTGATTTTGATGGAGCTCACAAAATTAGCCTAAATAATATTAATTTCAACAAAAGGGGAGCTGTCCTGATAAAAGACAACTCTCTAAGAAAGCAAAAATAAATATGAGAAGGAAGCTCCTTTCATGCTTTCATAGGCTCTCTCATAGATTGATGGATGATAATCATCTTAATTTCACTGCTCTCCAAAACAAAGAGCCAGAAAAGGCAGCAAAAGACACTAGCCCATTCATTCCAGGACCTGCACAATGCTAATTCCAACATTTAGCTGCATGGTTTTCTGCTTGATGTATCAGAGCTCAAAAGATGAAAGCAGAGAAGTAATTGCTCTCCTGGTTCTTATTCTTCGCTGACAACCCATAAATTTAATTTTACACACACATTCATTTACATTTTCAAGTATATGACATGATAATTGCAAGAATATAACACCTCCATTCCTGTAGATACAGCAACTAGCTGATTGACAAGTGTGGTGAATAGAGAGGAATGGTGGTTGAATTGCGGAATTTTTTTCTTCTGAAAATTACACTTAGAAGGGCTAACGGTAATAAGCATTTATGAAACAGTCTCACCATAAACATCTGCACATAAAATGAACAGCAGCACCTCAGCTATTACAGTCTCTCAGCTCTTTGCGCTTCACATTGAACTCTACTATTGAAATATTACAATTACTAACACTGAATCTACTGAAGCACAAATGTATAAAAAAGCACCTATCCCCAACATTTACTGTATTCATCGGACATACTGATTATTTCAGTCAGTCATATCACTGCTAAACCATAAAATATTTGGCTTGCCTTAATGCAACTAATTATATCTTAAGGACTTTAAATATTCTTTCTGCTTAATGAAATGCAGTGTTTCAGGGCCCCACAGAGAAGACATGCATCGCTGAAGAACATGGTAGTCACTAGTTATTTTTAAGTGCTTCTTGAAAAAGAGTTATACCCTTCAAAAATCTCCTGCAGGAGTGTACACTACTTTGGCTTTCTAGCTCACCATGGAGAAGGCTACAAACTGACTTGCTTTTNGGCTGAGAGGGAAAAAAAAAAAAGAAGTGTAGAAAGAAACCCTGAGAGCTCCTTATCATACAATCCCTGATTGGGCACATCTATACATTTATTTAAGACAGCTGGACTATTAAACAGTTCAAATAAATACCTACAACACCAAACCCAATGGTACAGATATTTCAGGTCACAGATCTTCACCCACCAGAATTTTTAGAAAATTAAAACTGTGAATGAAGGCTAAATGTATCAAGACCAAGTAATAAACTTCCTTAATGTTTTTAACAAAATTCTTCATGCTTTTACTAAAATGTAACATCTCAGGAAATGTTTCTTCAACAATTATGTAGGCTTGGCTACTAAAAGAAGGTACGTTTCTACTTCAAGTATCTTTTTCAAGTTTTAGTGCACTACAGAATAATTTTTGATTATTACATATTGATATTGATTACATACATCAGGAACACAGAAACATAGGCTTAGTTTTGGTGCTGTGATGGGCAGGTATCATCTATGCTTTGGTGCATCTCCTCTGTTGTGCTGTAGAAGGGAATTTGTTCCTAAGTTTTGTCTCCCTGCTGGTCTCTGCAGAGTAGCTGGGGAAGCAGAGCAGCAGAGAGGAGCTACCTGGGGGCAGTGCTGCCTCCCAGGAGCACAGGAGACAGCCCAACTCCTTGCAGGACAGAGTGGCAACAAGCAGTAGTTTTCCCTGCATCATTTAAAGAGCATCACTGCATGAAGATGGGGTAGAAATACTAGGCTAAATACTAGACCTTCCACTGCTCCCCCAACCCTTTACCAGAATTAAGAATTTGCCAAAATGTGACCTCTTTCATAGTACTGCTTTTGTTTCAGCGTTTGCAGACTGTTCCTGTTTTATTATGGCTGCCTTCCAAAATCACCTACAGGAAAACAAAGTCTTTACTTTCCACCAGATATCAGCCTCCTGCATGGGACACTTAAGTTTGGACTCTACGTAGCATTCGGTAACTGAAATATATTTTTATAGATAAATCTTCCCTCAGTATTTCTCAATATTGATTTAAGATGCAGTAGGGAACAATGGTTATCTCAAACCACATTTTATAAGATATTATATTCAGGAAAGGGAATTTCATGCATGACCATCTGAAGCACAACATATTCCACACCATTTAGAACTATCTCAGGTTCTCTTTTCATATTAATCACTTCTACTTAACTTAAAATTTACCAGACACCTCACTACTGAGAAATATTACAGTTTAAATATTTGACTTGAGTTGCTCATCTTTTCTTTAATGACCAACTTTTTATATGGGTATAAAACAGTGTTTAAAATGTAGGGTTTTTTCCCTCTTTCTGCACAGACTTCCACTATTATTTTTTACCAACTAGTTTCATTGAAAGGTTTCCAGCATTACAGGTAATGTAAAGTCCATTAGGTCAGGCTCTTCATAGCATGACATGCAGTAAATTACAAGTGCTTCAAGCAGCTCGGTGAATTACAGTTCATCACTTTGAAAGGTTCCCACTACAAGACTACAGATATCAGATCTGGCAGTTAGGATCCAATTAACACTTTGGTCAGAATAATCAGATTGCGTGTGTAAGACTTGTATAATTCCCTTATTGCTTCCATGCATCTTCTGTCTGTAAGTAAATTTGTTGCTGTTATTTCAAAGCTTGGAATCAGTATTTCACTTGCCTTTAGGTTATATTTCAAGTCCTTTTGCAGTGCAGTGATGAACTCTCCCTGTTCCACCAATTTAGATAACTTGTCCCGTAGATATTACTGCTTGAGAAATGGTTTGTTTCTGGTAGTTTTGTTTTGTATTCTTACCATGTCATTATATGTCTAGAAAAAAAATTGCTACAATTTTTACTAAGCACATTTTATTTAGTGTAACAGAGACAGTTTTCTCCAACATGATCACTGTGAATCTCACAGAACACCCGGATAACTGTAAATGACATATGCATTGACATTTACATGTGTACTGTCATGCAAAACCATTTCTTGCTACACTGAATATAATACTATAACTGAATAAAAAAAAATCTGATTTTGTGATATCATTTTCCAGGCCATGGTCAGTGTACATAAAGGTTCTTCAGGATAAACCTTATCAGTACAGAGTAATGGATTTCAAATTCTATGTTGTTACCTAGTGCTTTACAGCAAATTGCACTTTCAAGTCATAGAGGCAGTGAGAATCCTTGGGAAGAAGTGAGCTTGCCCAAGGTATCCCACTTTTTCCACAAAGAAGCATTAATGAACAGACACACAAATGCTGAACGTTTGAAAGACAGAAACTTATAAACTGGATAAGCAAAAAGATCAAAGGCTACTGACATTCCTGTATATTGTTGTTGAAGACAGTCTGCCTTTTTCTCTCTGACAACCCTGCCATACAAACGTGTATGAAAGGTAATAACTCATTCACCTATACAGCAATGTATACTTCAGCTCTTCATTGATACATGCATTTCAAATACTGCAGGAACAAGAATTAAAACAAAAACTTAAATTTATTTATCAGTTTAAAAGTGTTTCAATAAAAAAATATTTTGTTACAATTTATAGACTTTAAATGTGAGTAATGGGGTATGAAGTTCTATGGCAACAATACCTATTTGCCCCAGATCAATGACACCCACAAATTACTGATGTCTGAAACTATTCGATGGCCAGTAATATTTCAAGTTTCAGTCCAGTTTCTAATGAGCTACAGTACATATAAAAAATCACCATCACAATGAACTACAAAACCTACAGAAGGCCCAAGGACTATATGGCTCACCAACCAAATTAGTTTTCCAGAAGTATTGTACTATATGGATATCAGAAACCTCCAATCCTCCTGCACTGTTTCCCTCTCACAAGACAATGCCAGCAAGTATGCAGCCAGTAGACAGGCAAACCACAGCTCGTAACCTTAACAGTATAAATTAGGAGGGGGTGTCTATATACTATTTATACAGTTAAGAGAGAAGGAGAGAAGCTCCTTTAGATGGCAATTCAGACTGAATAAATTGAGCTCTGTTCTGAATTTTGAATTGTTCTGTGCAACAGCTTTTTGTCCATGAATTACAAGGAACCTCCCCATGTAGGCATGTTACATTTGGTGATAAGAAAACCCTTTCCTTTAGACAGCAGAACAAAACAGCAGTGCATGAGCAAACCCCACAGAAGTGAAGAAGAAAAAAATTACCCAAGTGTAGACACTTGGAGCCACTAAAATTATTCTTGAATTAGAATATCTCGTATGCTTTCAAACCATAACTATGTGACCTATAGATGGTCCTTAGTATATACATCAAATAGTATAAATTAAAATATATTGTTAATCTTACAATTTGAAAAAATCAGTATACTGTCCTAATGATTATTTTACTGTTGTTGTGTTTCTATTCTCAGTGGACACAAGGCAGGTTTAGAAAATTTCAGCTAACTGCTGACCTTGGGTGACTGAGGTTTCTACCAGTTTAAAGGAACTTCAATAGCACATTGTATTTTAAAGCAATTTAATGTGAAACTCTTATTTTCCATCAAAATGCATCCAAACAAACTGAAATACTCTTTCCTCACGTGGCCAAATCAAACTCCATCCCAAAAAGCTCAATTATCACCTCCTTAAAAATTTCTGCATTTGCATTTCGTTTGTGCTGTAAAACATACATAGGCTGAAGGTTTTCATCTGTATTTCCAGATCTTCACAAAGTACATAATTGTTCTGATCTCCTTTAAGAGTGAGAAAGTAGAGGCTAGCCAAGAGAAACATCTTTCCCAGCTCACCAGAACAACACTTTTGCCATTTTCCAGCTTAAAGCTCAAGAGTGTGAAACTTGTAGATATAAAATGGTGGCAACTCCACTTTCCCTCCAAAAAAGTCTTCAAATAGTAAACACTAACCCAGATACAATCAGAAAATAATTCAGCTCAACTACATCTTGAATACTTGAAATATTTAATTGAAATGTGTTCCTCTCTCTTCACCAAGTAGCCAGGGAACTAAAAATGAAGCATTATACTTGGCGGAAAAACAGGACAATGAATCAGGATCTATTTTGGGAATACGGAGATTGCTAATATTAGAACATGCATGACCAGCATCTATGCAGTATGATTTTCAAAGCTACAGAATCCCCAAGCCACAGTCTGACTAAAGGAGACATGTTGCGAGGCGAAGCTGGGCGTGTCCCAATTTAGGAACACTGAGAGAAGCTCCGGAGACAGAACTTGTACAAAGCTGTTTAATTATTTTTATTTTGACTCCAATATTTATAGATATGTACAGAGGTCATGGGATTGGCTACACAGGTCACCACCCCTTCGACCTGGATGGTGAATAGCACCATCACTCATTTCTTCTCTCACAGGAGAAGTATGTAAACATTCTAAGAATAGATTTTATTTACATCAGGCTGCGTGTGAACATTCTACAGAAAGAGAAAGAACAGAAAAACTCGGGCAACAGACATATATATAAGTACCAGACATTCACATCTGTCTAGCTTGATGCTTTTCTGAGGCACTCTTATGCATTAGTCTTTTGCATCTTTTCGCTGAGCTTGAAGTTATGGAAAAAGCAGTGCAATTTTCCCTTGCACAATGCTTAGAAAACCTAGCTCCCCATCAACAAGAGGAGCCAGGGCTTTCTCCCACTGCTTCTGTATGCCCATGTAAAATCAGGCTATGCTACAATATGCCTAAATATGCACATAAGCATGTTCTGTGCCTAATCTTGGGATCAATTAGATATTAAGAAAATATTTCTTAAAAATGAACATTTGAAAACATATTTTCCCTAGTCTAAAGATTTACACCCTTCCTCCCTGTCCCCCTCCCTCCCCCCCACCACCCATTTCTTAAACAAACACATGTAGCTATCACCATCAGCAAAATAAAGATAACTTTATAGGGGTTCAAATGGCAGACAAAAATTTCTATCTCCAGCTGATATAAACATACTCTAGGCATAAACTGTGGCCAGCACGTGGATTACAGAGCTACTCACTCTTGTAACCCTTGCACATAAAATGTAAAAACCCCAGTTTAGGACTGTTTCAGATAGAACGGTAAGACTACCCGGATCACAATGATTTGGGTATCACTGCCACCTTGCCCAGGACACACACAACATACCCAAGATTTCCATTCCAAATCCTGTCCCCTCTCCTTTGAATCTTGGCAGCAAAGGTGCATGCTGCAGGTGCAGAAGATGGAAAACAGAATAGCCAAGCATATCAGTAGCATATCTTATGTATTTAATTGAGATAGAGATAAAAGAAACATTTTTTGATCTCAGCCAAAGTAGCCTTTAATAGGACAGTTCTCCATTTACCCTGTCAAGGCTGACAAGTACTCTGTAGCTTTATGTGCATTTGTCAGGAGTGCATGGGGATTAACTGGTGTTAGTTGCTCCTACCTCTGGGTGAAATGGATGGATCTCAGTCAAATTTAAGCAATAAAAACTATCATTTGGCCCAAAGAGCAGCTGACGCGGACAATTCTCAAGCTTTCAGGACGTGTTGAGATTAATCCAGTTTATCTATTTCCCTGTCTGGTGTTGAATAAAATCCCTTATCTGTCCACTTTTAGGCTCTTTTGATCAGTTTGTGATAAAAGGGGGCCACACCAGCAATCATGAAATGTAGGTCTGTAGCCCATCTATCTGCTTCTTGGAGCAGCTGAAGCAAGCTGCTTTCGAGCTCTTCACTACAAGAAAATTAATTTTATGTACAGTGAGACAATGAATGGGAAAAGATGGCTGTAAAGAAAATAAGGAGATGATGCAGTCGCCAACTCATTTCTAATCATTACCATTAGTGTTTCCCACTGAACAGACACAGATTAAAACACCACAAGAAAATGGAAAGAGTGGCCAACACTGCCAAGAGATGCCAGAACAAGGGTAAGAAATCACTCATGAGGCCAGGGAACTGCTGTGTACTTTTTCACATTTATGTGAACCTTTCTATACATGACCTTTCTATAGCAATTTGAAAAGAGACTTTCATTAATTAAACTTTTAAAACAGTGCAGCGCAGTTTAGAATAATTTGTCAGTACTTACAGTTTATGTGTGTTTTGGGTGTGTAATGCAAAGGTGTGTTTTAAACATTCTAGCCAAATGGAAACCACTGCAGCATTTAATGATCTTGTGATGTGCCATAAGAATAAGAGGGTTTCAATTTTTTCTGTTCTATAGAAAGTGCAGCCATGTACATATACAGAGTAGAAATTCCTGATTTTGTTTTGCTATCTGTCTTGCTGTTTGGTCATACAAACACACCTACTTGTATATCAAATGCAGTGCTTCAGGACTGTGGTCAGATCTGCCCTGGTGTGCAATGACATGGTTATTAGCATGAATACTTTTTCAGTGTTAGCATGAATACTTTCAGTCAAACAGACAAAATTTTCACAGCAAAAGCTCCCGCTCTTTGTCTCTTATTAGATACTGGAGCCTGACAGGGAACTCATTATAATATTAACACCAATAATTTCATATTATCTTATGTACCATGACTTGGGCTAGGTTTGTACAGTAACATTTTAAGCATCCTACTGATACGTTTTCTTGCCCTGAGCACTTTCTAGAGGCACCCAAAGACAATGTGCAAATCCATTGACTAGTCCCATCCTTGTAAAACCAGCATTGTCTTCATCTGTCTCTGTTTTCAACTGCAGACACAGGTTAGACTGACTTTGTTTCTAACAAGACTACCTGAAATTAAATGCCCTCGCTTAAGCAAGATGAACTTGGACTTTTTGACAGTTCATTTTAAAAGCCACAGGGCTCTGGGGTGATAGTGGCACAAAAACTATTCCATGTGCCATGTGTTGCTCTCAAGCAACAGAAGATTTACACCTTTAATTCAAATAACACAGAGATATCCAGAACAGAATACAGAAAAACTGCAGCTAAACTGGGGTGAATACAGTTTAGCAATAGCTGTCAAGGAGAGACCTGAAAGCTGTCCGTGGCTTCAGCAGCTGGTATTGTTTGAATGTCTCTGCTATCCTGGTGCCTCCCACCAGGCATTCAGCCAGTCCCCAGTCCCACTCTCACGACACAGCTCAAAGCAAGCAGTTTCCTCAATACACTGCTCCTTTCCCCAGAAACACTTCTATCAGCAGTCTTGGAAGACTGCCAACACACAGCATATATTTAAGTACCTTCCATTTACTGAAATGTCACCTCCTTCATTAGACACAGGTGAGTGTCTCTGTCCTTTCACTGACTTTCTATGCCACCTGCCAATGTTTTTTGGATTTTTTTTTCAAGACTACGGAAATACTTTATTTGGTTTTTTTTCATTTTGTTTGTAGTCTACACGTTTAGGATCAAAATACGACATGCTGCCTAGGGATGAAGCAAATTTAAAGATTTCTTTAGAAATGACAGTGTTCTCTTCCTGTAGTGCTAAGACATCTTTAACCTGAAAGAAGGTAGTTTTTGATATAGGACGAAACTCTTAAATGTGAGGTGGTGCGGCACTGGAACAGGCTGTCCAGAGAGGTTGTGCATGCCCCAGCCTTGGAAGTGTTAAAGGTTAGATTGGATGGGCCTTTGAGCAACCTGGTCTAGTGGAAGGTGTCCATGCCCATGTCAGGGGGGTTGGAACCAGACAATCTTTAAGGTCCCTTCAGACCCAAACCATTCTATTGCTTAGTCACTGCTTAGGCATGGACTGAAATGGACAATACAGCTGAAATCCTTCAAACTTGCTACCTTGAGAGCCTATCACCCATGAAAAGGCAACAAGTTTTCCAAAGTACAAATATTACAGATAAGAAACAAGTGTTTGTTTGCTTTGATAATTACAGGCAAACAACCTGTCTCTAAGGGGAGCCACATCCAGCACCGGTAAAGCACATGATATTCATGAGTTAGTGGAATACACAGCTGGCTATAGTCACTTACAATGAAATGATGGAAAGAGCAATAAGCATGGATCTTTAGTGATACATCTGTTTGGAAAAAAGTTCAAAGAACAGATTTTTGTTACAAAAAATGGAGCTAGAAAGACACAATTTCTGTAAAAGGTTCAGTAAAATAGGAAACATATACATTTTTTTTTAAAAGTTCAGAACTTCTAATGCAAAAAGCATTAGAAATACTTTCTTTTATCACTTTAATAACAATGTCTGATTTGTCAAAATAACAGTAAAAACTCTATAAATATCTGTTAAGGGATTATTCCAATAGCATGAAAAACTCTAGCGTTGAAATGACACAGAATATAGAACTGTCATCGTGCATTTACATATAAAAGGCTGTTTAAAACTGACAGGCACATAAACAGAAAATACATGCTATAAAATTAGTCATTTTTAAGTGTGGATCTTTAAATAAAACTGGCAAAGCACCTTAATTTGAGCTAACTCATTCTCAAGACGAATCATAAAAATGGTACAGCACCTAAAAACGTATTTTCTTCAGTTTTGTATACTGATAATAGTTTGATTATTTCAATGTTTGAACATGTCTTCATAAACTGACCTTAAAATATTTTTGATATTTCTTAAATAACACATTTTTGTTAAGGATGCCGTTACATGTTTATAAAAGTATTATTATCTCTTCAAAAGATGATCAGAACTGTGATTTACTAGATATTGGATGCTGCTTGTCAGAAAAAAAAACCATATATAGCACATCTAGGACTACTAAACAAAATGCATATTTTTAAAGTTCTTATGATGAAATATTTATAGGGAACTGAAGAGCTTTAATAGGCCTACAAGGGACGATGTTTTGAATGCACAACTGCTTTCAGTTGAAAATAGTAGCAGCACATTTCAAACCAAGCACTGAATGAAACAACCCCCTAAGTTTGAATTAATATAAATCACATAAAATGATTATTGCTAGGAAAAAAAAAAAGCAGTTCTGACAAGCAAATAATAAAAAAGAAAATATTTTGACACCTCTTACACTGAGAATGTTGACTCCTTTGAAAAGACATAGAAGTGGGGTTTACTGCTCTTCACCTCCTCTTTCCCCAGTGAATGGAGAGAACCTGGGCAGGGCCTGAATCCACAGCTGGGAGCTGCACAGAAGGGTCTCACTTCTCAGGGTGATGGCTGACCAGCAGGCTCCAGAAACTTAAACCTTTTCTCTCAACCAGGGCACTTGGGATCCATACCAGCACCCTACACACTGGGCTGGCGGCTCCCCCAGCTGCAGGAGCTGCCTGACCCTGCCTTCAGGCTGGCACAGGAGGGATTCTCCTCCCTTACTCCCTCTAACTCAGAGAGCAACCAGAGCCCCAAAATGGAGAAGTGGGTGGAAACACCTATGCCTTAGTTTTGAAATCAATAAGTAGTTAAGTCCTTATTTCTTTTTAATATTTTCAAATCTTTTTTTCATGGAAGTGCCTAGCATTCCATTAAGCAGTACTTTCCAAAGCTCTCTGAACACAGTCTCCCTGAAAATTATAGATTTAGAAAAATTTGGTTTTATTTGTCTCTCTAGTCACAAAATCAGTTAATCACAAAGCTTTGAGCCTAAAAAAATTCACTATTACTTACATCATTGTGTAAATTTGAAATAAGTATAGAACCTTTTTCAACATTTGAGACATAGACTTCTGCTAAAAATATTTTCTGTATAAAATTCTATTTACCTCTCACTTTTATTTAGTTTTAGAAATAAATCAGAGACCATCTTAATGGCATTCAGATATTTATTCTAAGAAAAATAGATGTAAGTTTTTGTTACACTATTTGGATTACTTGTAACAAAACCTCACAAACTGATGGTCATTAAATATACATATAGGCATAACTGTTCTAAGCAATCAATAGCAATTTAATTTGAATTTTAATTAAAAGTAATAAACTGAAATAAAAGTATTTCTTGATAAAAAATTGCTGCGCAAATTGCAGAACAAAAAGACACCTTGGCAAGTGGGCTACCACATCCTTCTCTTCAAAAGCAGAATAAATGGGTTTGTTTCTGACAGACATTTGTCCAAAATATTTAAACAAAATTTAAGCAAGGGGAATTTCACAACACCTCCTATTCCAGCACTTTCTTACTTTGCTTATTTCCCAAAATTATTGGACATTTAATACAAACCTCCCATGCATCAATTAAAGCCAATTATTATCTGTAGACAAGTACACAGAAGTATAAAAAAAGTAAATTTTTTGCAAAGATATAATCAACGTTGAAAAAAATAATGCCATTTACCAACAAAATATGTATTTTGGAATGGAATGTCTAAAACATGCTTTCCACTACTATCCTGTTATTGAATTCTTGCCATATCAATTAAAACTTTATCAGTACTATTTTTACACAGGACTTTATCTTACAAACGTAAGAAAATGCACATTTGTACCCAAACACCTGCCCCACCTCTGAAATCATCAGTGATCTAAACTCAGCTACAGCTTTGCCCCCAGTTTTGACAGTAACAACAACTGCCCCTAGAACCAACCTCAGGAATAAGGGCTGTTTCAAGAGCTGGGCTCACCAAAACTCAGACATATTCATTGAAATACTGCATGACCCTGAATATTTTCTTTTTGACAAAAGATACTATTACAGTTCACATGTATACAGTGTTTACAGTACTCCTAATGAAAAGATCATGTGTCACCTTCTACATGATGCCAGAGCTTCTACAGCTCTTCAAGTTTGTAAGAAGAGACTGAGACGTCCTTTTAAATTAGAAGTGATAACTAAAAAACATTTTCCATCCAGAAGTTCTAGGAAGTTCAAAACTAGTGTTTCATAAGAGTAAAATATAACTAAGGTTTGCAGGTCCTATGGCAAAGTTCTGCTCTTGCCCAAATAGGTAGGAAAACAATCCAGTTCTGCACTATAAAAACCATGAGCATTAGTCAATAGCATGAAAAGCAATCTATGTGATTCACAAGTAATTCCAAAGGGTTAAAAATATTGCTTAGGAACAATTCTGTTGTTTGTTTCTTTTTTCTTTTTCACTTAAAATAAAATAAGTCCAATGTGTTCTTATAAGAATATCAGTGATAGAAATTCCAAAGAAAAACTTATGCTTCAAGATGAACCTTTGACATTATGCAATCTTGAAAAACTAATATTAACAATGTTTTTAAAATGTAGAAATGTTTCAACTTCTTCAAAATCATCTCTTTTGATCCAAAATTACTATAAAAAATTTCAGACCATTTTAATAGTGAAAAGCCACAATAAAAATGTTATAAATGGAATAATTAATGAATCTGTAATTAAATGTTCAATGCTGAATCCATTTTATTACTACTGATACTGATAGACTAAAATTGTGAAAGATTTCACAATTTTCATTACACTTTTGATTCTTTCAGTGGAATAGTTACTATTCCTAACCATGGCAAACCCAATGAGGACAAAAAAAATAATTTTATCAATCTGGTAAAAAAGCTCAAGCTTATGTTCTCTGAAGAGTTCTCTAATTTATTGACATTCAGACTCTGTTACAAGTCATAGCAATGGCTAAAAAAAATATTTAAAGAGAGGAAAAGTGGAAATATGAATGGTTGGCTCAATTAAAAGACCAGTTAAGGATTGTTAAGTTGGATATTTTTATTTTCTCTACAAACTTTGAGACCTCTATATAAATATCAAATAGTGGCAACAAACACAAAGAAATTAGAGCAGGATTTACACATGGCAGGAGAACAGAGACAGGACACCCAGGTAAAAAGAAGACATGCTGTCGGCATCTTATTTATAGAGATGCTGAAGAGGTTTAAGCCGACTATTTACCTTTTCTTTGGGAAGTGCAAAGCTTTAGGGCCTGCTTAAAAAAAGTATATATACACATCTAGCTGCCTCTCTGTTTGTAGTCAGTTGTGATGACCCAGACATTATTGGGAGTTTCTGAATGGCAAACTCCTTAAAGTGGCAAAAGCCATATTCTTGCTAAATTTTGCCCAGTGTAAGATGTCCTGAAACAATTCCTTAAATGAATGAGTTTTGAAGAAAACCACAGTGCCAATTGTTGCATAATGTCAAACCAAATCTTCCAATTCAGGATGCAAAGACACTGAGAAATGAACATTTCTCAGTTATATTCTCCCTGTTACTCTGTAGGTAACAGCAACATGTGTGGGTCCTGGAAATGAATCTGGTAGAAGCCGTGAGTGCAAAGATCTTTGGAAAAAATCACCTAGCACAACCCTCAACTCACTCCAACCATCTAGACTTCAGTGCCACAGAACATTAAAAGAAAGGAGATTTCAGGCTGAATAAAATCTATATTTGCAGTAAGATATACTGTGGCAATGAATTTATTTCTTTGATGTCTAAGATTTCTTTGCCTTTTCTACATTGAAGATGTAAAGACAATTATGAAGAGCCATTGGAGTAGTGTAACAAAATATTTATGATTGCAGCACTGAGGGTACCTCTGTTACTTCAGTATCTCTACAAAATCCTCAGCTTTTTTACTATGGAGCACAAATGCTTTTTCTGCAAGGGCAGACTTTTGGAAGCATGATAGTGTAGCATAGAAAGAAACTGAATTTCCTAGAAGTTAGTGTCATGTATGAAGTACATAATGTTACATCTACTTGGCCAAAAGGATTAGTAGGCTGGATTTGTGAGCATCTGGGCTTTTAGTATCTTGAACCATTTTATACCAAACTATTTCACATTGTATAACTTCCCAGTATGCTCCATCACACTTTCTATAACATAATTTTCACAAAATCCTTTATATTGTACTTTAAAGTCCTCACATAACATACTAAAGTGTTAAGTGATGAGCAATATCTAACCCCAATATGTCAGTTAAACATATTTATTTATATATGCATATTTTACATACTATTTATATATACGCCAAATGCTAAACATGCTACACATTCTAGTTTAAAAGTCCCAAAGTTTGAAATACATATATGCACATTCTTTTAACTTTTAACTTTTTCCCCTGTTCACAGACAACTGCAAAAACTACATAAATAATAAAAATAGGAAATAACCCACTCTCTAACTATCTATTATGAAGGAAATACTGTTTTAACAAGATCTATGGAACTGCATTAGCATTCTATTAATTCAATAATCTTGATGTTGTTACAAGTTGGAGACAGTTATCAAAGCAGGGGATCATTCCTGTACGTAAGGATCACATCACTTAATGGGACAGAGGTGTCACATAAACTACAGTGTCAAAAAGATAACAAATACAGGGCTGAGCCTGGAGTGGCAATGAATTTATCTTGGCATGCATAGCTCCAACAAAATGACTGGTATTTGATAAGTATGTAGATAAGACTGAGTTTTAAACCACTATCCTAAGAGTGCTGATTTTGTGGAATTCCTCAGAAATCGAGCTTTTATTTTATACTCAAATACATTCAAACTCTATACATACTTCCCATTGACAGTGGTAGCAAAGCTCCCTCATTAACTCAGCTTTGCAATGACAAATGTCAGAACACCCTCTCTTCTTTTGAAATGAAATGAATATTTATGGTAATTATTATAAAACAACTACTTTTGAGGACATTGGTCCCCAGGGTTTGCACAGATTTCAACTAAACTGTTTCCTTGGAGAAACTTCAGGAATTATTCTTCATGATTCGGTACATTCCTCCTTAGATCTGGTAGCCATTTTTAGCACCTTTTTGTTCATTCATATAGTTTGAGTAAAAAAGAATAGATTCTAGGCACAATATTTCTTTTATTACTTCATTTCTGTGTGCAGATGATAACAGTGCCCACTCCCACCTACAAGGCACACTAAAGTTTGAGATAATTCAAGAATTCAAGATAACAAACTGGTTTCAGTACAAATACTTCCACTCTTACAGCTTCCAGGCTCTGCTATATATGATCTGGACTCACATTTATTACAGAGATATTAACATAACCACATATTTGCTAGAAGATCTGAATTCTAATGACTTCTTAAGATGGCTACAGGTTTGCAGGTAAAACACCAAGACAGCCCAGTATCAATCTTTGAATGTCATGTTTGTAAGATTGATGGATGGAAGCAGTTCCACTTCTGGCTTTAGCCTTAACTGCTCCAAGGTGCAGCCTTTAATCTCATACCGTTTGTGAACAGACACATCCTCTGAAACCACACAAAGAGAACAGGCTGCTTTTGAACAATCATGTGCTCAGCCAGCCGAAGTCATTAAGAAGGTATTATTGTAGCTACAGAGCTACAATGCAACTATTTACATGTAATAATACCTTGGAATTTTGAGTATGATGTTACATACATATTTACGTGTATGAACAACCAGAAGATGGAGGGGTGGTATGATAATTTAACAGACCAAGGATGCTACTTTATTCAGAAGTGGTGAATTCAGACAAAGGCCAACTCAGGACTAAATACCAAAGAATATCTAAGTCCAGCTATCTTCTGTAAGTTCCTACCAAATGCCAGCTTCTTCAGGCTATCAGCATACAGGACAGGATTTTCTGAATGAACAACTCTATTTCTATTTTCTTCTGTTTGTCTCCCCATTACAACAGCATGATAACTATTGAAAAAAAATGACTGCTGTATTTGGTATTCTTCAGAAATCAATAGTGGGCTGATGTCCTTAATTCCTTAATTTCTACTTCTGGAAGTTGTTACTCAGGCACTATGTATAATGTATAATGTATAATGTGTAGCCTTTCCCAGCTCCAGCTCCAGTCCCAGATTTATGCAATAGTTAGTGAATGCAGAGCTAAGTTTGGAAATGGATTACCACAATCTGACGTGAAGCAGAACTGAAATGATAAAGCTGATTGAAGAAGGCAAACCTTTCCTTAAAAAATATTCTCTGAATTCTCCTAGATTTCATCCTTAGCATTAACTAAAACAAGATTATATGGCAAAAATCTTTTTGTACCGCTTCACTTTTTGCAGATGAATCCTGGCTGATAATGAAAACTACCATCAAGGTAGCTGCAGGTAAAATAAAGTTTGCATGGCCATCACACTGGCATTTCAAAAGCACAGAATGAGTCTGATACTGTGACATTTAAAAGGCAAGAAATCCCACTTAGATGCTTTACTTGTACTTTGTGTCAATCATGCGACTTGGCACAGAGCAGAAGTGTTGTCAGGAATACTGTCTACATCCTGAGTGAAAAACAAAACTCCAAAAGTGCATGTGAGGGAGAGAAACTATAGAAATGAGGAAAAAATTCACTTACATTTATCCAAGATGGCTGTCGCTATTACTGTTGAAACTCTGCTATGGGCTGAGGTCACAAGACCCTGTAAGCTAAAATAGAGAAGCTTCAGCTGAGGGTAACTGAAGCTGCAGCACATTAAAATACATTTTAAGGTTAATGGTAATGACTGGAGTTTTAATTTCTTGATCTATTTTTCCCAAGGCACAAAAAGTGTCTTCTACTTTTCTGATCATTTTTCAAGCCTAGAGGGAAGAGATTTTCAGTATCATCCTCTACCTCACTATAAGTGTGTATGCATGTTACATACTGTACATGATATGAAAAGTACGACGGTTTCATTGGTGGGAGTTTGGAGTTGCCACATTATTCACAAATGGAGAAACCATACACGATTTATGCAGATTCTCCCAAACAAAACTAGAATAGAACCTTTATACAAACCCACATCACTATGTATAGAGGAAATGTGAATTATATATATGAAAAAAGCTAGGTTTAAAATCTTCAAAAAGGTATTACAATGCACCACAGAGCTTTTTTTTCCCTTCTATAAAGGTAATTTTTAAACTGTGCACCTCTTAGGAAGTCTGTTAACTTTTATATCTTAGAATTACCAAAATAACTTTAAAATATTTTTGTATGCATATGAATAGTGTAGCTTGAAAATCCATTGCATCTTAACCTTGCAGGACTGAAATCAAGCATGTCATCTACAGGGCAGTTAGAACTTCTCTTAACCCATGATATATAAACCATACCACTGGCTTCAGTGAGGGACAAGACACTGAATTTGTGACTAATTTTGGATCAGAAATTCTCTCTTCTGGACCACAAATCGCAATGCATTTGGAAGACTGACACGCAACATTAAAAAAAAAAAAAGAAAGAGAAAATAACACTATAGTTAGTGTTAACAGCAGAGATTTATAATAATAGAAGGAAAGATACTAGTAAAGTTCAGTTGAGAAATGTGCATGATTAACAACCCTGCAGTTTATTATCTGTACTAAGATTGCACTTGATAGCTGACTATGTAAATATACACTTGTGGATGTTCACATATAAAAAGATATATGCAATGTGCAAAAACAAATTTCTAGCACACGCCTTATAGGTTCTTCTATAACTGAAATCAACAAAAGGAATTCCAAGAACACAAGGAATGCAATGAACCTGAGCTACAGAAATCCTGAAACAGTCAAGTAATAACAAAAGCACATATATAGTTTATATTTGATTTATGTTAAAGAATGACAAGTTGCCAAGAAATACAGCAAAGTGTGGAATCTCTGTGCTTTCTGAGCAAACTTGAAAGAAATTTCCGTCACAAAATATAGCTGTTACTGCATTTCTTGTGCAACCTTAATGTGACTTATAATAGATGAGATTGAATTACAGAGAATAACTAAGGAATTACCAAGATACTACAATATTTTGATGCATTCAAAGAAACAGTGCGCGCAGTTGAAGCTAGGAAATCCATTGAAACAGTTAAATATTGGAAATGTTGCTAAAAACTCACTCTAAAAATTGACTCTAGAAGTCACCATACTCCTAATAAACAAGGTGGTCGAACTCATAATTTCAAAGATAACCAGTGAATACAACATGATTCTAGGAAAACCAACCATCAGGGAAAAAAAAAGCAAAATTTTCCAACACAACAATGACTGCTGCATTTTAAATTTTTAATAGAAGAAGACAGCAAATTTGTTTGAATTCTCCCCAAAGAGTGGGAAAAGAGATGGCTAAAGCATTTGGGAAAGAACACTAAATACTTTGTCTTTATCAAGCCCATTTCAGTACTTAGATGACTGGTCTGAAGTTTCATGTAGCCCATGTAGAATGAGTATTTCCTAGCCTTGACACTGCAGGATAGAAGCCCCATCACTTGAACACAATATCTCAACTAGAACTAATTGTTTGTTTTCACCTAATGATAAACAGTATGAGAAAAAACACCAAAAACAAACCCACAAAAAAGACCACAAAAAAACCCAAACAAAAACAACAACAAAACAACAAAAAAAATCCCCACACCCAAAAAACAAACAAACCAACCCAAACTGAAACAGAATTAATATTTCTCTCCCTGAGCAGGGAGGCTGCCATAAATAGAATTTAGACAACCTTAACAGTATATTTGATTATGTAGAGTGTGGTCTAAATGTTTGAAGAGGTAAAACTCAATTGACAGTAAGTCCAGCTCATTCCATAGGCAGTAAGTTATTTAGAAGAAATTAAAGAAAAAGAAAAATAGAGGTGACAATGGGGAATATAGCTCTACCAAATGTAAAAAGTCTGCACTCCAATCTGTATATGAAATTGTCATCCGAAATAATCAAAGGAGAAAAATAGACATTTCTGTGGCACAATTCATTAAATCCTAATTAGATGTCTAAATCAGATTGCATAATTTGTCTCTTAAAGCTGTGTTGACTATGTGTTGACAACAATGTGTTGACTAAAAGTGCCTTGACTATGAATGGTGACAAAAGGCCCTTGAGCCTGGACTATTAAGGTGAAAGGCAGAGACAAGGTGTAACCTTCTATTGTCTGGTGCAATAAAGCCCTCTTCCAAGAGACCAATTATCTAACATTGACTTCTCCTTAGTATGCACCTGCAGTAGTCATTTGTATTTATGTTAAATAGATGTAAAATCAGACTACTCTGTATTGAGTTCACACATTCAGACAGCATCACACAGACCTGAATGCCCTGAAACTATTTCCAGGCAAACAGCAGAAGTAAAACTGCCAGACACTTCAGTTTTTCTTCAGATATGGGAGGGTATCTAATGAAGAACACTGAAGAAATCCTCAATCATTTTGTTCTCTCACCAGATTTTTGGGCATAGCTATAGTACTCTACAGGCTACGTAAACACTCCCACCAGCCAGCAACCCTCAATTTCCCTTCTTTCACTTCAGTTTTTCTGAAAAAATCTCTGGTGAAATAAAACAATTGAAAATATTACAATCTACACATGTGTGCACGCAGAGAGAAAACAGCCAGAAAATCTTACGTACAAACATTCATATTAAAAAAACTATGAGAAAATAGTTTTGAAAACATCAGCATGATGTTTCAGGAAGCCAGAACGCAGGCTGACTATGATGGCAATAGATATTTAAGCAAAACTTTAGTTTGAATGAAGTTTCCATAAATTAGAAAAGTATGTAAAATCAGATATAAGTGAAATTTAAATTAATAAATAGTAAAACATGTTTTTATTGTGGCTTATTATAAAGTCTTCCAATATTATGTAGCTTTCAGCTTTACAGAGTTCATTAGATTAGATGTGACAGTAGCCTAGGCCTTTTTAGAGATACATATGACAAACTTAGGCAGCCAGCAAAATAACAATTATGATTTTGATAATCAATTTCAAAACTGAATTGAATTTCCAAAAATTATTTGAATGAAAATTAGCTCCCAGCTACATGGGGGTTGGTACATTTGATTTAAATTAATCAGGTGGATAAAAATAAAAAGAACTGGAAAAAATAAAGCGTATTATTTTGTAAATATTTACAGATTAATTCAAATTTATCAACTAGGAAAATTAATCAGAAAGCAGATTGACAGCACCTCACACAACTCAGCGATCACCATTAAATCCAGACAATGTATCAGATTTCATCAGAATAGAGGTCATGTTTTAAATGAAGGTAGAATTTGTAATGCATTATTCATCCATCTGAAAATATTACAAGGTGGGATACCTTTTTTATAGTTTATTACCATAGCATATTACAAAATGCATTTGTAAAATAAATGTTTAACTGATGAGTCTATGACAAGTCGTTAGAAAGCATATTATAAGATGCAAATATTGTTAAAATACGTGTGCATGTTTAATGCATGAGTTACAGTCATCAGGCATGGTAAAAATTGTCATAAAATTTAACAAATGATAGTAAGATATTTATAAATGGCATCTAAACATAAAGTGTGCACAGAGAAGTAAATGGTACTAAAGTAAATTCTTGAATGAAAGAGCTTTTCTTTCCCTTCTCTTTTTACTCAGAACAAATCAGGTGATTTTTTTTTTTTGTTTGGATACTAGTTAGCAATGTCTGAAAAAAATTCTTCTTGCTAAGTTTCCAAGGCAGACAGAAACTTCAGCCTTTAGAAGATTTGCAGGATAAAATTGTGAATTGATCTCCATTCGCTCAGCACTGATTAGCCTTAACACCTTCATTTTTTTTTCCTATAGAGAATTAAAATGCACTGGATAAATCTGAATTATTACTTTTACAGACAAAATTTTGGAGGAGGCAAACTGTTGTAATTCTATATTATAACTCTTTGGCTACTCATCAGAAAAAACTTCAACAGAGCAGGGGAGTAAACTTTACTTTTCAAATTTTGAGCATTTCATTAGTGATACTTAGTGATACTGATTTATGTAAGCCTTGTATAGGCCATTATAGTTTTTTATAATTCAATACTGTATAGCAAAACATCTGTCAGAGAAGAGGTATTTATGGGTTTTGGTATATCTGTAGAATATAAACAAGGCTTCTTCACCAAGATATTTCCAATCTGATTACACAAACAAAATTTGTCTTCTTGAAAGAGAAATTTGTGTTTGTTCCACCTCTAAGAGTCAAGATCAATGGCAAACAAGCTCCTGAAAATAATGTCCTTACTCCCAACATCATAAGTAATGGTCCTGGAAAATAGGAGAATGGATTGAGTAAGAGAGAGAGAGACAGAGACAGAGAGAGAAGGCAACTAGAAGGAGATACCAGTCAAGCACCAGTCACGTCCTGCAAGCTTTTGTGCAGATTTGCTGGTACATGAAATCACTCATAATTACAATACAGAACTTTAATGATTTCACTGTAACTAAATAATGCTATAAATCTCGTTTAAGTCTGCCAGGTTTCAAGTGCTGAAGAAGTTGATCTGCAGCTTCTGAAACACAGTCAAAGAGCATTAGCTGGATCTGAGAAGTCTGATTCTGTGATACGAATGTTGACATTGTTCTTCCTTAATTTTCTTCGAAATTTAACAAGATTGCATGCCTGGAAATACAACCTAAATACATTCAAGATAGCAACAAAGCACTAATTTTGACAGAAAAAGCAAGGGAAAACCCGAAACTCTGCATGTCTTAAAACATAAACTTATTAATCCATAGATTAAACATCTACTTCGAGCTTTTGAATACAAAGGGTTCTTGAGCCTCCAATTGCTGGGAAAATGTAAAAGGGAAGGATCTCAAGATTTTTATTCTGTCTTGTCATCTCACTCTGCCTACCTTTCATAACACACTGGGAGCGGGCACTCAGAACACGGGCTATTAGAACCTGACTCAGTATCTCCTATGCTCATACTCCTCTGCATATAAACAATGTACTTAGAGGTCTGAATTTTGAGCTGATACTAAGATATGCAAAGACAGACCACATTTCAATTAGAGGACATGGTGCAAGCACTGCCAGCTGTAGCTTTACGAAGTTTACTCTAGACCTATCTTACGAGGAAGCGCAAGTGATGACACACATCTGTGCAGCATGTCTAAGGAACACTCTTCCCTTTTCGTCTGTGGAACTGTGAAACACTTTCAGTTGAACATGATTTATTTTCCACACTGAAAGCTTTAGTGAAAGCACTAAAATAAGGCCCTAGATGTAGGCACACTCAGTGCAGTGCTGCGATCCCCATGAGAACACAACACATTCAACCACAGGGTGCTCCTGCTACCTGCCTGTCACAGCTGGAGTAAAGAGTGCTTCAAGTGCCTCTGAACACCCCCACCCGGGGTGGTATTCAGAGAACTTGTGGCTAATCTCTTCTTTCTGAAAAGCCATCATGTGGGATGCCCTCCACTAAATGTTTCTTCAGCTTTTCCAAACATAAAGGAACTTGCAAAGCACAAGAGGCTCTGAAGTCAACACTAAGTCATTCCTTCTTGTGCACATTTCTTGTTTCCTAAATATGTGACCATTTGGTAAAATGACTGAGCAATCAGTTCCTGGAAAAGAGTGAGTGTGTCAATGTTAAATTGAAGGTCATGAGGATACTGCTCAGAAGTGTTAAAAATGCTGTGTAGGACAGTTCCCCATCCTTCCAGAAATAGAATCACTCCTGGCTTTCTTTTTACACTGCTCCTACTATTTAAATAGACTTGTAAAAATGGACAACTTTGAAATCAATCCAACAGAAATAAAAAACCCAAATATAAGAGACAACCAAAATGGAACACATAACAAAATTATTAAATGTCCTCAAATGACATTGGAAAAAGTTGATAAAAATAAAGAGTGTAATAAATAAAATTAGTAACAAATAGTTTCTTTTTCATATGTTGTTCAGCAGATATGGCAGAATGATTCAACAGAAACCAGGGAGTCAGCATTCTGGTGATTCATGGAGAAATTTAGTCAATTAGACAAATTGAAGAATGTTTTCAGTTCTAAAGGACTATATATATTAACTGGAATTACTACTCAATCTAACAGGCCTTAAAAATAGCTGACATCAGACAGTGACTGATGACAGTATGTCTTATTTCAAAACCTAAAATATTTTGTTTCTACTTTTGCTTTCCCATTTTATCTTCATCTTCTTTGCAATTAATTATTCAGTCAAAATAAGAGGCTTTTTTCCTGAAGTACTTGGCAGTTTATGATAGGTACACACATCAAGAAAAGACTGACCACTCTAAATGTGAACTGTCTGGAGTTCCATAGTTTAATACTACAGTACATAAGGTGACAAAAGTCCAACATAAAATATGCATCATCCACCACAAATAAAGAAACTGCAGTATGTTCAGCTTGTAGTCTGGTGTTGCTCAGATTCACAGAATGGTACTGGCACTCTTGGTGTACTTAGGAAAGATTTTTCTTACAGTAAGTAAAATAGGAATTCTATGGAATTATAGGTAGAAAGGGAAATGGAAACCAAGAATTCTATTATTTGGAGAATAATCAGTATTTTGTAGTAATTTCCAGACATCCTGTCTTTGTGTGTTAGCACACATCTGTATTTACATCTTCTGCTAAATTCTTCATTCTTTTGGTAGTTTATGAGTTTCTCATATGCTTATTTCTCAACAAACCAACTGTATGATTAGTTACAACTTCTAGCCCAAGGATGTACAGAAGTGCAAAAGAATGCCCTTTAAAGAGTGTCTGCGAGGACAAGGGTAGAGTGTTCAGCTGATTAAAGAGATTAGCATAACTAAATAAATTTTCTTTAGAGAAGAAAATGTCTCATATAAAAAGTATGAAATCCTAAAAGGAAAAAAGTCCAAAGAAAGATGACGGTTAGAGAAGTATCAGTAAGACTTAATGTCAAAGTTTTAGGACCAAGACTATACTGAAACAGATAGGTATTCATTGCAAACAGAAGGCAATATTGTGTGCTTTCTAAAAACAGGACAGTGTCAGGGGATTTTGGGATTGGAGTTTTAATCTTTGTACTTCATGTCCCTCCTGACTGGACCATAATGCGGTTGCTAAGGATTGTATCCAACAAATCCTGCCATTCATCTTTTAGGGTCCTGGCCTACCCTATCTTCTATTAATCTGATGAGATTTACACATTCTTTAATCAGGAACAGAAGATGTTCTGTGGAGTAGTAATCCGGTTTATGCACAAGCATGGGCTACTCTAGTCACAGGAAGACAGGATACAGAAGAAAAAAAAGAAAAAAAAGCCAGAGTAGATACAGTACTTAGAATGCCAGTGATGTGACTACTTTGGTAAATAGGACAAACAACTATTTTCTCACACATCTAGTCCAAGCTTGGAAAGATTGGAGTGAAAGGGGTCTGATACAAAGTCTCATGCTTTCCTCTGTTGCACAGCTCATGTGAAATTCATAATTCAGGTAAAATCTTTCTCATTTAGACAACTAAATGAGGATCACATTTATGGCAAGAATTGTGCAAAGATACCAACATACCAGCTCCAGGAAGAAGAGACTTAGGGCATAAAAAATAAGAGCTTTCTATGGATGTATATAGAGACTGCAACTAATACAGTGCTCCAGGAATATGAACAGTGAAATTGGTGTGGTATAATTTGCTTCCAATAAAGTCTAGAGTCATAAAAGTGTACAACAAGAAAAGACTGAGAGACTGAGATTAAAGCAGAAATATGCACTATAGAAGTGAGTTAAATATGAAAAGCCTCTACAGACAATTCACAAGAATGTGCATACATATGCATATATTAAAAAGATACTTCACTTATCTGTACAAAGACAGCTCTGGTGTAGTTTGAGTAACTGATTTGGGTAAATAACCTGGTATCATGGTCTTGAGGAACCAAAGCTCCATCATTTTTTTCAAAGGACAATCTTTCTCTATCCACTCAAGATTAGGGAAGCAAAGAAATTTCACAAACATTAAATCCAATCTTTTTCTTTTTTTCCTAAACTAAGAAATTATCATGGGCATTATTAATATTAGAATTTCTGCTAATATTTTTTAGAAACAACCTAAATGACACTTGTAATTAGAATATATTTTATGTAGCAAATAAATTAACCTGGTTTTGAAATAATAGCTCACTGTCAAAAACTATTATGTAGAGCAGACTCTCATGCAGATACTTATGAACAGATAGGAAACCACACTAGTCTGTACCTTTTTAAATACAGTTTTGCTTGGAGTTACATAAATGTGGGGTCCCTACACCCCCCCGACATAATACCCAAGGTCTGGCCTTGGCAGGGCAGATCACAGAGTCACCTGCCCAGCCTGAGAGAAAGGACTTCCCAATGGTACCTTGCACACGGTGGTTTGCCCTAGTTTCTCCCCTCCCTTAATGCCCCTGGCTCTCTGGTTTCTCCTTTCCCATGTGTCTCCGTTGGTTGTGGGACCTCGTGACCAGCTCTTCTTTCCTTATAGATGACTGACATTACCTGCCCTTTGCACTGCCCCTCTACCTCAAGGTCATTGGCTGCTGAACCCCATACTCAAGCTTGAGCATGGCACATGTATGGCCCTTTTTTTGTCCTGGATCCTCCTCTGGCACCTCAAAATATAAACCGGGCTGGAACAGATCTAGTGCAAAGGCCTTCTTGCCTCTCCTCGCTGAGCTAGCCTCGTGGTGAGCATGGATGTGTTTGATGGGTTTGATCGCTTTGCCTGAGTTTCCCCAAGTGGCCTTTCCACTGGAGAAGCTGACTGGGATCTGGCAGTAATTCCACTCCTAAAAAGCACACTGCTACACAAAAAGACACAATGTAGGTTTGAAATAGCTGGACTGCATAATCTAAGAGAGAGAGAGAGTGAGAAAAAAGTGCTCCTTCTTCAGGCTACTGAATGCTCCTTCTAGATTAGAATGAAATATCCAAATTCCACATAACATGATCAGATCACAAACCAAAACAAAATTGGTACTATAACGTTTTTGTCTGGACACTTCTCAATTTTCATAAATCTTGGATTGTTTCTTTTTCCTGCAGACCAAGGAAAGATGTGCTTGTAATAAGAAGATGCACCTTGTTTCCTCTACCACACAGTGATTATGCTTAGAAAAATCGGTGCAAACAGTTACATCATCAGTGCAAACAGCTAAATTACTCCTTCAATATGTATATTAACCAATACCATCTTTCTTCTACCACTATGGCATTTGTGTTCTTACTATTCCACCTTCCTTTGAAATGCCTCGAAGTCATCTCTAATCTTTACAAGGCTAAATAAGTTTTCTGGTTATCTTTAAATTTTGAAACATGCAATATCCTTCATCCCACTTTCCAGCTCATTAATAAATATATTAAACAATGGTACTTAATGTACAGGTCAGGAGGAGACAGAAACGTTAACCTTTTGCCATACTGAAGATTGACAATATACTCCAATATATGCATACTCTGTCTTCTGTCTCTTGTTTCTAACCTATGATGGAACTTTAACTTACACTTAGAACTATTCAATTTTCTTAATAAATCACTCATGAAGGACTGTGTGGACCGTGTCAAAGGCTTTTTGAATGTCCTTTGAATCATCTCTTTTGGTCTTACCTTAAAATAAAAACATTTTTGAGACATTTACAAATATTTCTTGCAGACTGAAAACACTGGAGTCTTATTAGATGTGATAGAGATGTGTGTGCTCTGCAATTTCAGTATACTGAGGCCACAGAAGAAGAGCATGGTTTGCCCTGTGAAAGGGCAGACTACAAAAAACAGCTGAATCAGTAATGCAGAAAAATGAATTATAAGGCCATATTTTTCCTGTTGGAATGAAGAACTTCAATGCTCGCGGTAAATCACACAGGTGATGGAAGACTTGGAAGCAGTGGCAGCAGAGTAACATGGGAATCACTGCAAGTGCACAAAGTCTCCCATGATGCTGGCCAGCAATGCTGTCAGCATTGCACAGACACTGAGGGAGATGATAGTCCTGTGTGAGACGAGAGATGACAGTGACAGACTGATAGGAAATACCTGTCATGATAGCAGGCAATATATGCGTCTAAGCTCTCTATACATAGACTGGAGAAGTCTGAATGACTGACTTGGAGGAGGATAATGAGGTACTTCACAGTCATTACAGGCAGCACGGGAGAGAGTACAATAGGGTTTATCTGAAAATCAAAAAGTAGAAAATTAATGGCATTTTTTTTCTACCATATGAAGAATAATGGGTATCGTGAAGTCAGATGGTGAAGGACTATAAAACTGAAAACAAACTGCCTGTATCTATTGCTTTGAAGGGGGATCAGGGAAAAACACAGAGAGATGTTAGGAAAATCTCTGCAGAACACTGGGAGCAATGAGACAAGATGACATTTTTTTGTGTGCTGGAAAGAGGCCAGTTGTGGTATCTGAAATGTGGAGAACCTGCCTGAGAGTTTCAACTCAGTCCACAGATTAAGGAGTTGTACCTTAGTATGGATGAGAGAGATAGGAAAGACACTCAAATTCTAGATGTTTATGTTTCAAGCTTAAGACAACTAACGTGCTGATAGAGTTGACAGTGATGAAGAAAAAATATGAAATTGTAAAGATTATTCCTGTTGGTCCTGAAGCATACACAGGCTGCTATGAGGAAGATGGGATGAGTTGTATCTGCATGGACTTTGGGTTTTTAGGTTGGTTGTGCTTCGTTTTGGTTTTTGAGGGTGGTTTTTTGTTTGTTTCGGGGTTTTTTTGTTTGTTTGTTTGGTGTTTTTATAGAGTAAATGGTATCTGGAGTGGAAATCACAAAGATGATGATTAGTGCTCTCATTTATATCAGCTATAATAACACTGATGCAAATGGCAAAGAAACATTTAGAAGGATAAAAATAAAATTAGGAAAGTGTAGGATGGAACTGGGAGAAGAGAAACTCCTTACAATTATTGAGAATAGCACTCCCACTGAGCTCACATACTGGCTAAGGGATGAAGAAGGGATGATTTCTTTTGTCTGAGCGAAAGAAGTCAATTAAAGAAAGGAGCGGCTTCAATGGTGAATTTTTTAACATTTTTTTCTGCTTTTATCATTTAAAAAAGGGTGTTTTTCATACTGCTTTTTTCTGGCAATTCCCTTATAACAGCATAAATAATTTAATTTTCTTAAAAATAAAAGAAGTCCAGCAGAAGGGTACAGTTAACAAAATCTGTTTCTGTTTATTAGTGGCACTGTCAGATCAGCCAAAAAACTGAGTGATAAAAAGTGAGTGAACCTGCCATATCCAAGAGTCTGTCCTTGGACACTTGCTGTGAAAAGCCACCTTCATTTGCAATGGGTGAGCAGGTTAATGCATAAAAGAAGACAGACTTTTCTTGTTGACTGCTCAGTATGAAGTGTTAGTTTCTCAGCAGACAACAGAAGTAAGTTGCCAGTGACCCTGGAAGCTAAAAGTTCTCATTTGCAAGTACAGAGCAGAGTTGTTTTACCAGCACCATCTGAGAGAAATACTATTTAAATGTCTCCAAAACAGTTACTGATGTATGGTGTTTGGATTATGGAGGTGGCAAGGTATTTGAGGCAACCTAACAACTCTCACTTTTGTGTAAACACGTATTTAAACAGTGATCAAACAGATTCTTAATGTTCTCCTTAGTGGTCAAGAAATACAGCAACTGTTAAGAACAGGAAGTGAATCACACTTCTCTTTTGGAGAGTCAAGGGCAATATGTAATTATTGCTTTGCCAATGACATGTTATGGTATTTAAAATGCATGCAACTGCTCTAAGACATCACCCAGCCTTATTTGCTTGTTATTTCCTAGCACTACATCAAGGATATTCTAATGCAGCTGAAACAAAATGTGGGAACACTATTAACACAAATTCTGGCATATTTCTAAAATTTTTGGCATTTTCTTTTTTGTGACTGATATACTGTACTCAGAAATACTAAGAATTGGGTAATAATGGTGGGAATAGGTCCCAACAAACAAAAACTGACCAACAAGTCAATCAAGCCCATGATAAAGTTCACGACTGTTAAGCATAAACAAGAGTTAATGAAAAGTGCATTGCACAGAATGCAGAGCTAATTTCAGAGTAAATTGTAAACTAAAACTCAAATGGCTCTAAAGCGTTTTAAGAATTAGCAAAAGGTAGTGACAGAAACAAAGCATCAATATAAACTCTTAAACCCTTACCTCTCTGTTTTCTAGATGTGGAAAGCAGCATCATTTAGAGGACATAAAATGGGTCTTGCGGATGTTGAAGAATCTGTGTTTCATAAAATAACTAAGGCAAAATCTAAATCCTATATAGATGAGTCTGTAGACTTTTTTCTGATTAATACTGTTTTTGTTTAATCTTACTACTAGTCTTACTATTCTAGCATTATCTTTTGAACCTAAATGCTAAGATCCTTGATATTTTATTCTAACAATCATGGCTTATTTGTAATCAGAACATTTCAATGTTTTAGCTGGCATTCTAAGCCACCTCCTAGATAAGAACTTATACTGTTTCCAGCCTATATTTTTCTAAAATCACCTTGCTTTCTTAAATCGCTGGGGAACCCTTTCAAAACAATAAATGGAGAGAGTGAGTCCCATCAAAGTTCACAGGAGGCATGCGGTTCAACACATTCTTCTCTTTGTACTGTCTTAGCTATCAGCCTGTTTAGCAATATGGTTTCAAGTCAACACAAAACTGAGCATCAACTAAGCAAAGGCTACACATTATTATATTCCGTAAGTTTAAATTACATATAAGCAACTGATATATCTTATATTAAAACAAAGCAAAAATAAAAGATTGAGTTTCATCCGGAAAAGCAGTAGAAATCAACAACAGATGAAATATAATGCTCATTAAAACCATTATTATATTGAAATTTCTTCTTTTTTTAGAAATATTAAACTTATGAATATTTTAAATTTTAGAATAGCCAAGTCCCATTTGCTCTTTTCATGATATATTAGACAGTATTTGTGTTTTATTACTACACATTATGTGATTGACAACACTAAGGCATGTTTGTACCACATGAGGATGTAGACAGTCTTAGAGGCTTACAAGTGTAGATGTAGATTACTGTTTACAGCTGATATTTTAAGTTGAAGAGAAAAAATTAATTTTTATGAGAAAAGGTAGCTGGTCGTCCTTAGACATCTCCCTTCAGGTATTCTATATAGAATACAGAATTCTATATATTCTTCAGGTATTCTGTAGAGATCTCCTATCAATAACACATCAAATGCTCCTCCTTAATCAGCCTCTATTCATTCATTTGTTTGTTTCCATAACGATTAAAAAAAAGATAAAAAACCCAAACTAATGCACTAGATATTCAGCCATAGATCACAATTTGAAAAGAAGAAAAAAAATTAAGCAACTAGTAAAACTAGCTATAATTTAGCAAAATATATATTTTAGGTAAGGTTCTAATAATCAAAGTAATGTAGCTGTATACAGAAAACCAAAACATGAAAAAAATGCTCATATTGGATACAAAAATAATCTTCAGATCCTATAAATGGGTAAAACTCACTGCTTGGTTGATATAAATTACATTGCTGACAGTATAGTGCATTTGAGAGAAAAGAAACCACTTTGCCATCAAGTGATGATTTTTATTTGCAGCAGGAGGGAGAATGCCTCTGGAAAAACACTCCATTGAATTTTTTGTTGTTGCAGTCTATGCTCCAGCTGCCTGTTTAGGGAAACTGTTCTCAAATATTGTACCGACACAAAATGAAACGTTGACAAAAACATGTGCACAGTGTGATATTCCTTACCTGAGATATATTGTGAGCTAACACAGAGGTGATATTTGAAATAATGGACTAGGTCATGCCTGGGCTTTAAAAGGCAGAATTAGAGAAACTCTGTGCTGATTTTTTCCACTAAATGGTTTGCTGAGGGTCTTGTACAAAAATATTACCAAGTTTACAGGACAAAAACACACATAGGAAGTTTTTAAAAGTGTCTCTCCTCCTGTTGCAGATGTCAAAGAAGACAATCTGCCCTCAAAAAGACTCAAAAAGCAGTGCCAGTTTCTGAGGAAAAAAGGCACAAGGAACTGTGTAGGAAAAATTTTTCTAGAACCTCAGAAACCTCACTTACCTTATGATTTTTAAAAACTTCCCTTTATATACATTCAAATGGTACTTCCTGAATTACAGCTTATTTGTGCTTTGTAACACAGACATGGAAGGGAGTTCATTTTTCAATACATTTTCTGCAGTCCAAAATGAGCATTCTCCTTTTTTAATGGCATTTCCCCTTCTACAACAAAAAATTAGCAAACCCAAAACTTTACAAAAAGCCAAAACCAAAACACACAAAGAATAAGACTCTAAGACTCCTAATGAAGCTGCTTGTGATGTTAAATAAAATTATTCACAGGACAAGCATCTCTAGGCAAATCTTCTACCTAATAATAATAATAATAATAATAATAATAATAATAATAATAATAGAATCATGTTTTAAATGCTATCTTTAACCTCAGAGACATTCTTCACATGAACATCCACATTTTCTATTAAATTGCTACTTTTAGACAGTACTCTGTGTAGTATGATCCTCTTAATCCACAATTCAGGACTGATAATCATTCTTTCCTTTGTACATTTCTAGGGATCTGTTGAAATGCTTGACTGCCTAAACTACAGCAATTTCCTTTATGCAGTTGTAAATTAAATTTTGTAGAAGTGGAGAGTGATTTAAAAAAAATCAATTTTCTTTTTAAGAAACTTAATACAGCAAAGAAAATTCAAGAGGTAGAGACATTCGTAGCTCTGCAGCTATGCAGGGAGATAGAACAAAACAAGAAGTGACAATTTTACAATTGTATTATATGTACTTTCCTCACCCAAGCTGACATATAATGCAGGATATTTTACATAAACACAGAGCTCATGTTGTTTTTATCTTGGAATACTTCTTTCTCATCTTTTGAATATACCAATAAAGAATTTTGACTGATTTATAAATATTTCTCCCTGCTTATCCGTCACTTCCCTCAGAAAAACATGATTTGTTTACTTTATGTTCTGTCAGTTCAAATGGTGCCAAAGTGACTAAGTCCAGTAAAATAAATAATACATTCCCTGGTAAAACCACATGACTAAAAAATAAACTTGAGCAAAAGAAACTGTAGGATTAAGAACCAAACCAACCAAAAAAAAAAAAAAAAAAAACCAAAAAAACCCCCAAACAAACCCAAACCAAAAAATAAAACAAAGAAACCCACCAAGAACAAAAAACAAAGCAAAAAAAAAAGAAAAAAACCCCACAACCAACCAAACAACACCAAAACCCAAAAACTCAAACCAGCTTGTGACTGTTAAGTTCATTAGAGAGCATTGGAAAGAAAAAAAAGATCACAATTCTAGGGAAAAACTTAGACAATGTGGCAGCTATAATTACTAGCAATATTACACAATGTAATTGAAGTATATATGCAGAAAATTTGTGTTTTAAAGTACCTCTTTATCACTTTATGATTTACCCATAGATGTCCTTACTCTACCAAATACACTACAGACGGGAAACACCAAACTGGTGGAAGTCCAACAAAGATGCTGCAAATAGTGATTTGTTGTCCAGATAAAAGTTGTCCAGATAAAAGTTCTGCTTTTGATGTCTTTTCATGCACATTTTGGAAATGAGTATATAAAATTTCATTCCTAGTTTGATCTGTGCTTCACACATTTGTGTGGATGTTTATAAAGAGGTCCAGTCACTAGATATGCCAAGACTCTGAACTTCTAAACCAAAACCAAACACAAGTCATTGCTTATTCAGCATGTAGACCTTGTCCTTATTACCTGGTTATTCTTGATAGAGCTGAACAAGATCTTTCAAAGAGATGGCTGTGATACCACCAAAGGCTGTAATTTGAGCTGCAGTTTCTCTCCAGGACAAATGAAACTAGTCCCTATTTCACAAGACATGACAAAGAGATAGGGGTTGAAGTCAGGCTAACGACTGACACTGATGGCCCGTTTTTATGTAGTTTTCTTTAGACATGAATGAAGGAATGAAAACTCATTATTTGTAATCTGAACTCTCCCTTACAGGTCCTAGAAAACAGAGTTGTTTAATTTCTGCATTTTCAAATACACCTTGCAAGCTAAAGAGAATATCATATTAAAACCAATCTATATTTAGATAGGAAAGATAATGACAAATGGATCTATTATGTAATTCCACACTTTTCTAGCAGCAATATATGAACCACAAGTGAGCTAAGTGAACACTGAGTTCATTTATTTTCACATGGAAGCTTCATCCAATTGTCAAACTGACCAGCTCCTGAGTTCCACCCTGCCACTGGATTCCTTTCAACTCACTATAGATCCTGAAGGATCATCAGTTTGGAAAGCTAATACGGGAAAGTACCAGTGTTTGAAGAGACTCTTTTCTACTTCACCATAACATAATAAAAAACCCCCAAATTTAAAAAGGTCAGCTATTATTTTCATTTGAACAGTAGTGCTAAATGTCAAAGTGGTTGGCATTAAGTAAGCTTGTAAAGTGACTATTTAAAGCACCCATGTATGTACCAATATAAGCACTTGAGACAGGTAATCTGAAAGGAGAAAAAAAAAATTGATTTAGTATGAAGACTTCTGAAAAACCCCTCCTTCAAGGATTCAGTTCTAATCCCACAGATACAATAATTAAATGCACTTCATGTGAAGTTGTTCTGGCACTGATATACTCTTGTACAAGGTGGCTTTGTACTTGTGTATTGTGCAAAAAACAATTTTTTGCACTAAAATCATCTTCATGCATGAAGTAATGTCATTTCCATTTTACAGATAGGAAAACTGAATCACAGAATGGCTTGCTCAAAATTATTTGTCATATTAGCAGCATTGGACAACTAAATTCAGAAGAGAAATGCACTTGGTGAGTTGTGGCTCTGCGAATGCTGAGCTGCTCAATTTTAGACATGCAAAATGAAAAGGGTGAAGAACTTTAACTGTTAAAATACTCCAGGACATATGTAACTCTGTTTTACACCAGTAATGAGAATATTCATAGATTAAAAATTAAGAATATCTCAAGAGCTTGTTAAATTAGCACTACAGGGGATGTTGTCAGAGATTCAAGTTCTGGGCATCCAGTACAGCTTGCCAATCCAAAACTGAAACACAGAACTCAGATTTACTTAATGTAACTACAGACTGGAAACTGTAGGCCCAACCACTAGTATCACAAATCCAATAAGGAAAAGAATTTTTTTTCCTTTCTTTTTCTTTTAAATACATACTATGCTATAAATCCAAAAAAATCCTGTTCTGTGGGTAAACAGACACGAATTGCAGTGCCTAGAGTACAAACAATAAGCACCTTCAACTCCACTGAAATCTAAAGGAGCTGAAGGCTCTCATCTCCATGATAGATCGTGCCCTTTAGAACTATGTGAAGCAGCATGGTGGAAAAGAAAATCGGAAAGCAAAGCAAGCCATTAGAAATTCTGAGCACATTTACAAAGGGCAGGTATCTGCATTCTGGTCCCATTTGTGTGTTATTCTTTCCACGAGTACAATATAACTCTACTGGTTTCTGCAATACTTGTAGCCAAAATAAAATGGTTATATCCAGATTGCTATGACACCTGCAAGGTATGGAGGAAGACCAGAGACCACTTGGTCAAGATTAAGTGCCTCATGTGTCCTGGGCCTTTCCTAGGTCTGGTTGTGAACACAACAGAGAGGATAGGAAGATGATAAAAATACTTTGTGACCCCAACATACTTAAATAAAAATAATCTGCTCTAACTGGAATTTCATATCAGAAACCAGCAAAGAGATTTCCATCTAAATTATTTTGTCAACAGCATGGTGGTATCCTTGCTAACCTAATATGGCACCAGTGAATAATTAGATATACAGGGGTGTGACTCCAATTGAAGGTGTTGGCATCGTAGCACTCTGTGAAAATATTAACTATGAGGTTAACTCCAATTTTCTCTTCTTTAATTAAATGCACATGGTACTAATGAGGTAACCTACTGTTCCTTGATAGCACTAATTAGCTAAGAGGAGAGCACACTCTCACACTGCAATTTAAACCTAAAAATAAGGTTGAAATATGCTAATTGCAGGCAATTTAAAACAGTACAAGTTGTAGAACTAGTCATAATAAGGAAAACTGACGCCTTTACAGCTCTGCAGCTGTAAGTTTGGTTAAAATCAAAACACCCCACATAATTTTAGAACAATTTGGTAAAATATCCACCAGTCTCCTCAAAAATTAATTCAGAGTATACAATACAAATGAAAAGAAAAGCCAAAAACCAAAAATAAAAGCCTATCATCCTATTTATCTAGAAAAAGATAAATAATGTCTGATAATTATGAAAAAAATATGATGAATTCTATGAAGAAAAATGTCCTTTTTTAAGCCTAACTTGTAGCCATTAATTTTCCTAAACAGTTCCCGGTTTCATCTGTAGAGGTGTCGAGCAGCTGCAGCTTACACTGATGTTAATGGAGTCCTGGGTACTCAACTCAACTGAGTGTCTGGCCCTAAAATTAAACTCTTGAATGGGGGAAAGAAAAGGAATAAGGGAACATGTTTTCTCAAGAGAGAGTAGATTTTAAAGAACAAATCTGTGATCCTGTGTACAACTTTGAAGCACGTGTTCTTTATATGGTAACAATGGTTCAGCTTAGTCAGTGGGTTGCAGATGAAGTTGCATAGCACATTAACTCGTAACAGCATTTTCAAAGTTCTTGCTTTAAAGCTTCAGCTGTTGAGTAAAGAGAAGATGGACAATCAGTCTTTAGCTATACAAGCGATTTTGCTGACTAATGCGTGGAGGGACAGTGGCCTGAGCTTTGGCAGAGATAGATGACTTTCTTTTTCTCTTAGTATTTTTTTCTCCTCTACAGAAAAAGAGTAGCAAGGCAAAGAAGATAAAAGGATTACAAGATAGTGATCCTTTAATAAGACAGAAATTGGAGATCTTAACTGAATATAGGTGCAGAAAAATCTTCAACTGAATGAAAATAACATCTCTCACGCAAATAAAATGTTTTATCTTATTTTCTGAGTTGTTAAAGAAAATAAACACCAAAGAAAGTGGTAACACACATATTGTCATTCCTGAAACAAAATCTTTTCATGCGTATTTATAGATATGAATGCACGCTGTACATCTTAAAAACAGCAGATTTCCATGAGGCATAATGAATTATCAATAAAAAGTATGCAAGTTATCTGATTTTATACTACATCTTTTAATTTTAAGCAATTATATATGCCTACAGTTAATTTTTCAGGTGATCAAAATTTAATTCCCTTTCAGGGATGTTAGATCAATGCTGTGGTGGGGTCTAGCTCCCCAGTCAATGAAGTTTTGCTACGCAAAGGTCCATGAAATGCCCATTTCACATTTCCTGAGGCATTATTACAACTGATAAATTTTCATCAAGGACCACAGCTATCATATGCTATAAGAAAAGCACAAGAGTAATCAAAAGTGTTACTAATGTCTCATTTGCGAGGTGATTCTTAACAGCATCAGAGAATCTGTTTAGTTGTATCTATAGGCTACATGAGCGGATGGACTACTTCCAACTGCAAAGGACAGTAAAAGACCTAAAAGGGCCCTCACCAGTCTTAGCTGGGCATCAGATTCATCCCAATTCCAAGTCAGTGACTGATTTAATTCTGCACATATGAGCAAGATTAATTAAATGATAATACAGATGTTGAGGCAACTACCAGTCTGTGCACCTCAACTTATGCCATCTCTTGTCAATGTCAATCTCAAAAAGCAAAATGTCATCCCCTTCTGAACCCAAAATTTCTCTCCAAGAGAAAACAAACGCTATGATCTGTGCATGCAAACAGCAATGATCCTGACTTAGGCAACTACAATGATATAAACGGGATGCAAATATGCTCAGATCCAGTTCTACTTATATGATTTGCTGTGTGGCCCAGGAAATTGCTGATATTCCACATACAAGAAGTGTTAAAAAGATATTAGTGATGAATGTCACTGGAAGGCACTTTTTTGTCTTTATATTTGCTATTGTTTCCTCATGTATTTGGGGTTTTTTTTCCTAATCTCAAAAGCCTTCCCATAGAACTCTGTGAGAACATTACTAGAGCCAAGATGGCTTGGGCCATCTGTTTCAAAGCAGTCTCTCCAAGGATGGCAGAATCACACAGTTCCCCAATACACATAGTCTTTGTGCAGCAATGTCCAAGCTGCACCTCTATTTCTGAGATAGAAATATAACTATGGTGAGTTCTAAATGATACTGGATATTGCATAGCATGAACGACATTTCTACATACACACATCTCTAACAACAAGCAGTCAAGTGGAAGTAAAAACTTTTCTAAATGCAAAGATAATTAGCCCCACAATAACATCCTATTGAAATGATGCATATAATTCAAATCAATTAGAAAAGGAGGTTGCTGTTTTATCTGTTTGACAGTTGTACTGTAAAGTGATACAACCAAGTTAACCCTAAAGAAAAGCTTTACCATCTTCAGCATACATAATGAAGTTCCTGCAAATCTTTTTTTTCTTAGTTTGTATTCCATTAAGAGCATTCTAGTAAGTGAATGAAAGATTTCATAAAAAGCTAACAGACTATGAAGCTAACAGGTACCAGTTAAGCACCATGGAAGTGAATGCAATTTTAAGTAATTTGCTACAGGATGAAGCCACCTCTTAAACATAGAGTTATTCTCCTTGAGAGGTGCTTTAGAGAAACATATCTCTCATGAATTAAGAATTGTTTTCCTTAAACTTGTTGCACCTACCTTTTAGGTTGTTTGCATAAGTTACCAGTTGAGCTTTGATGATAATAAATAGAAAAATTTGATGTCATTGGGTTCTGCACTGAACCCAGTAACTATAGATGTTGCTTTTTTGCTGAAACATATCCAGAAATCAAAACTGAATTTTCTTTTTGTTCTTGCAAATGAACAGGAAACCCCACCTGAGCCACAGTCATAGGAACCAGAAAAGCAGAATACCTTGTTCTAGTCTCATTTACCCAGCAGTCAGCTGTTGGCAGCCAGTGCCCTCAGCCTCTGCTTCCTGCGGCACATGGATTTTCTCAACTGTTTGGTCCAGATTCCCAGTCCAAAGCACCCCACACAGTGCATAAACCTCAGTTTCAAATATGTGACCTACCTCACTGACAGCATGTATCAAATTGTATGTGCAGACATATACAAAACCCAAGTACCTAGTGTTTTCTTTTAACAGAATATAAATTACTATTAATCCACATTATATGCAAAAGATAAAAGGAAGAAAAGACACCAACACATAGATTCATAATGCTCCTTGATTTTTATACTGGGTAACTTTTGTTAACTAGGTCTGTACTACCATAAAAAGTTCCCATCCTTTCTTCATTTTGGACATCCTTTGATACCAAATCTCTGATCTAAAACCACAAAACTTAGCTCATCACATATATCTATGCATACAAGCAACATGAGGTAAATAATGTTTAAAACTGTATCTTTAACTAAGAGACCCAGACCAGGTTTATGATTGTTTAAATAGAGTTGGTCTTGCAAAGCAAAATCCTTTTTAAACACATTTTCTCTCCAATGTATACTTTTTAAAGACTTAAAGTGAATGAGGCCTAAAGTCTCTAAAGGTTTGTAAATACACAGTAAATGGTTGAAGGAGATAAAAAGTTGTCCTACTAAAGGTTTATATGAAGAAAAAAAAAAAGAAATATTAGTTCATTATTTCTTTGAGTTAGATTTTAAAAATGGACTATGGGTATATCTTTCTAAAGAAGACAAAGCAGATTACAATATGTTTACACAATAGATATAAAATAAATTGCTACACAAGAAAATGTCATATTTTAGAAACGTTTCACCATATGCTGGAAATTTCTCCTTTACAAGCTCATTATCCAATAGTAGCTCTCAAGAATAAGGCTCATTTACATGTAAAATAAGAGTATGGTCTACTCTTTAAAGGCACAGTGATAAACACACCAATTTGACAATTACATTAATATGAATATTTGCATAGTCTCCCATCTACACCTGTTCTTAATTTGAAGCAGCTGCAGAACAAATCATACCACATAATCTGAATATGCCACTGAGTCACATAAACACACAAATCCTTCTCATCAAGTTTTTTTCTCTCTGTTTGTATGTTTGTTTTGAATTTACATGAACCCATAGAAAAAAGATTTTTGGTTGGACAATTTATATTCATCAGCGATAACATATAGAGGATAAATTGCCTTCTTTTGTTGTTTTTTTGTTTTGTTTTGTTTTTATTCATTCTGTTTTCTATAACAATGAGCATTTAATTTCTGTAACTAGATGAACAGCACATAGATACTCAACATTTTACAGCTTATTGTACTAGATACACCTCCTGTTAAATATGTTAAAAACACGTGCAGTCACCACCCATCGCAATAAAAGTGTAGCAATGAAATACTTATGGCTCTTAGTAAAATAGGACTGAATGGTCACCACTTTCTTTCAAAATCAGTGCTTTCCACTATTTAGAAAACTCTGTGTTTTGTACCAGCAGCATAAAAGGAACAACAAAACCACAGTTGACTGATAATTCAAAATGACAGTTCACACTAACGACACATTCTTCCTACATGTATGCTGCTGCTTTTTGATATACAAACAAGAAATAATTGAGTAATTTAAGACATTGACTCTATTCCTATGCATTTTGACTGTCATTAGGCCCCATTCTGTAATGTTAAACTCATTCAAACTGAAAGAAAGATGAGGGAAAGGCAGCACATGTGGGAAATAACTGAATACATGCTTGATACAGCAATGATGGTGAAGGATAATTCCAAATGCAAAATGCTCAATATCAATACTAATGCAAAATTCTTTTTCAATGAATAATCAGCAGCACAGACATACAACCCATGTTCTTCTTTCCACAGCTTTCCCAGGAAAAATAACCCATTACAGTGGTCTGTGTTTCTTATGAGGGTGTTACCTACAACCTCTAAATTGATGGTTTTACTAAAAGCAGATGAGACTCTTCTGTGTTTCAGAACAAGTATTTAGAATTGGATATCCTTTTGGACTGGAATCCATCATCAAATACTGTGGTAGATCTACAACCTTAGCATCAAAATAAATACAAACTGGAGGGTCAGGTTCTGTCAGCTGTTCTGACACTGAAACATCATTCAGACACTGGAGTTTTGTAACAGAAAACCAGCTGCTCTGGTGGCTATCAAAAACTGCAAAATTATTATATAAAAGTTATATTGTAGTATATGCTATGATGATTCTTTCCAGTTTAGAGAAGAGCATGGCATCTGCCTGAAGCTGTCACATCAAGGAGAGTTGACAATGTTTTCCCAGTTCTAGACTACCAGAACAAACATGTAGGGATCTTCACTGGCAGCAATTGGGAACTGCAGCAAAGACAAATGACAACCAGTCTGGACAACATGTAGGACCACTGTAAGCTGTCATCAGAAATGAAAATGGGTAAAGAATTGACCAAATGATTTTGAAAATTTTCAACAATAAAAATATGTATATTTATATTTAATAGTAAACTATCATTTAGCTGTAAAACAAATTAAAAGGGACAAATATTTTTGTAAAAGAGAGACATTTCTACAATGGGAAGCAGAAGCCATGCTGCATAACTCCTGGGAATAATTTATTTTGATGCAGATGTCTGGTATTTTCTAGGTGACTTAGCATGACTCTGGACTGGAAAATTTCTTCCTATTCCTTTTTTTCCACTATATATTTAGCTTCTCCAGGCTTGAGAGAAATAAAATAAATTCCATATTTCACTATTATTTATAGGCTGACTGGATAAGATACTGCATCAGCCCTTGTTGTGCATGGTTTTAAGCAAACTAAGAAACATCCCTGAGGTTGAGTCAAGCGACTCAGAAACTCTCTGTACTGATGCAGCAGAAGAAAATGTATGCATTCACAGTTTTCTGTAGTCCTACCCAACCAGATAGACATGTCAACCAATATTTATATCTTGAGACACTATATGTGTCACACGAAGCTTACAAAATAAAATAAGAAAGATCAAAGTTAAACAGATTGTGCACATTAAGCCAATGCTTGTACATCAGTAATACCCGTGTTGGGAAGAAATGCACCAACTGATGTTAAACATTACTAGAAATCAGGATTCTGCAAAAGAACAAATAATAAGGTCAAAAAATCTCATCAGATGTATTTTAAAATAATTCTACCAATGTAGTAACATGTAGAAGCTGGATATCATGCTCAACATATTGCGAGTTTTAACATTAGCTTAAAAATCCTGATATGAACATCAAATGACACAACATGATACCCACATCAATTTGTTCATTCATCCTCATTTCAAATGCAAAGTAGTACTGTGATTTTAAAACTCAGAAAATTCTCAAAAGCAATCACTGTGAAGTTTGGTAGACACACCTTTGTATGCGGAGTTTAAAGCAGCCACTCTTCCTGATGAGGTCTTCAGTTCCCTTCATATTTTTTCACAATGATAAACACCTTTATCAAAGGAAGGGTGCGATGGATGACTACACTAGGGAGAGCTGATCAGCAGAAAAACTAGCACAATCTTTTATCTAAAATTAGCCTCAATGTAAGAGATGTAAATCATAAATTGCCTCCTAGGAGTAAGATCACACCCTAATCTTTCATATACCTCTTACGCTTAAGGTGAGCCATTTTATCATAACCATATCAAGTGCTTTTGCCTCTCTTGGATCTCTCAGAGACAAGAAATATAGACATTGGTCTTAGGAAAAAGGAAACACAAAGTATTTTTTAATTACCACCACCTCCTAGTAAATTTCTAGTAATTTCCTTGCTGTTTTTGTCAGATCCGGAAGAAAATCAGAGGGGATACAATTGCTGTCAGTGAGACCAAACATATGAAAGATTTACACTGAACAATTCGTTTTCAAATGTATATCTGATATTTTAATTAGGAAAACAGTACACCCAGAAACACACAAAGTATCTGAAATACAACAAGAATGCCTCAATTTTATATTGAAATAAATATTCTCACAAGCTAAGTCTCTGTTCTGAAAGAACTTTGTCACATTCTTTTAGTACCTTCTTAAATTCCTACAAAATTGAAATTTAGCTTATTTCAGTATAGGACAGTCAATAAGAAAATTTCATTTTGCCTATTTTCATAGCAGCAATTTATATGAGATTATATGTAGACTGTGGCCTGCAATAAAGTTAAAATTAGGTTTATAACTTCCCTTGATACTGTGGTTCATAGTTGTTTTCACCAACCTAATGGTAGATGATAGAGTGACACATCAAAAGAATGGAACCTACTTTAAGGATTGTGTTGTAGAGGCTTTTCTAAATGCTTCCCTTGCTTCTAAGGAATGCAGGCACCCTTTCTCTCCTTTTTATTGACTGAGTTATTTGTATAGAAATTGAAGACATAAAAGGGAAGATCTCTTTTCCTTACAGTGGGAGAGACACTGAAGTCCTGTATGTAGGATCAGAAATCTGAAGGTCTGGGCTTCATTGCTTGCATGGCCAAAGCTGTTACACAGATACAAACTCATGGAAGTTCCATGGAACTTCTAATGGAACTGAGGTACTACCTTTCTCTTTTTGAAAGCCATTTTTTAATTAATTTCTGAGCATGAAACATGTTGAGCATGTGATTCACTCTGTGGTGTTAGGAAGTGGTTATGTAGCTTGAAATGATTTGAGGCCCCAGCTATTTTCCTTGAGCTTAATCATATTAATCCAATCTTTTCATCAGCATGGAAAGTAATTATGGCTAGTAAAACGCATACTGCATCATCCTGATGTCAGCATTGTGTCACAGAGAGAATTGTTCATTAAGAGGTTGAACTGGGAAAGGTTAGATATTTTTAGGGGTTTCCATCTCAAAAGAATGACTAAAAGCAGTTGTGAGAAGTCCAGTGGACTATGATGGGTGAAATGTGAAGTTTGCTGGTGAAACCAGACTATTCTTGGGCAGAAGTCAAGTTCACTTGAATGGTCAAAAGCACATCATCAGAAGAAAAACATATTGGCTTCTGAATATTGCTTGAAAAGACAGAAGAATGCAAACTGAATTACACGAAATTATCATTTAGCCTAATGGGCTGCTTTTCACAGTGGTTAGTACTCAATGTCCAAAGAGAACAAGCACAATGGCAGACGAATATTGAGATGTGTTCCCAAACTTGGATATATGTTGCTTGAAAACCAACATCATTTGTTCAGCTTAAATTCATGTCTTATTCCACAAACAAGAGAGCCTTTAGATTGTGCAGACCCTCAGAAGAACTACAAGAGCTGGAGGGATGATAAAAGAGCAGAGATATCTTCGGTGCTGTATGGATCATATCTCCTTCTCCTTCACTGAGGAATATTCAAAACTTGAGCCAATGGATTTTGGTATTCCCTTAAAAGTCTGAATAGTATATACCTCTTCCTTGTGCTCACACAGTTGGTCATGAAATACAGTCAGAGATGTACAAATATAAACTAGCTGCCTGCTGTTCAATCCCACCTGAGTAGGTACGTCAATGATGCATGTCTCTGTGGGTCTCTGCGGTTCTTTTTCCCTCCTTGCACTCAGTAGTGCCTGAATGCAGCAAACTCTCTGGATAGCTGATCCACAATCACATTTTGTACAGTTAATAATACAAGTAGACCCAAATCTCTAACAAAGATTTCATAACTACAACAGTAAGAAGAATGAAAATAAAAGTTTCATCCTAACAATGAGATCAATACTGCAGATGAAATCTAATGCATTTTAAGTTTAAAACCAGTGGATTTTTTGATCATGGACTGCTAGTCTAGCCAGTATTTGTCAAAACCAACAGTTTCTCACTCTTTTTTCTCTAAGAGAGAAACCACACACATTATGATTCTATAAAAGACACCCTTCTTGTGTAAAACACATTTAAAACTAAAAATTAATAGTGAAACTAAAAAAGTTTATATGTAATGAAATGGAAATCACAACAGTATATGTCCCAGAATGAAAAGAGGAAGAACAATGTATTTACCACTTTTGTGGCATCATTCCAAAGGCTCTGTGCAAATGATGTGCAAACACCAAGGAAAAGACAAGGAAAATATAAAATGATCTGCAGGGTGAAACAAAGGTTTTCAAAACCATTTTAGAATTTCTGTTGACAGTTTTACAGGGGAGGGAAAAGTGACTTAAATAACAAGGATTCTTCCCTGAAAAAGGTTTCTGCTTATGAGTTCCTTCTAAAATCTCTGCCATTCATGGAGGTTTGAGAACCAGTTTTTGCGTAAATCACGTAGTGCAACAACATCTCTGATATGTTAGATCTCACCTTAACTACAAGCAGTGGTCCAATACTGCTATCACTACAACTGGTTAGAGTTTTCACTCTAAAAAGTTAAAAAGTACTATCAAATAATTTTGTGGGTTTTCATTACACTGGAACTTTTTTTAAGGATGATGCCATTACTGTATTCAAACCCTTCTAAAAGCTCTTCTAAGCAACTTACTACACTTATAGTAAAAAAAAAAAAATCCAACAAATCAAACAAATCTTGATAAATATTTTACCTTGACAATCCAACCCCTATAATCAATTGGCAGTTTTACTATTTCAATTTATTTTTGCTATGTTACCAAAACCCCAGAAGATTAGGAAATCAGTCTTAACAGCTGCTGATACCCCTCTGGATGCATTTTAGGACACTATTATTAAAGCTATTAAGGCTGATACAATTGCACTTATATTTCTTAACTACAAATATTCTAAAGAATAATACACAAAGTCATAATTATTTGCTTCTAGACGTATGGCTGGATTATTACAGTACCCTCCAGCCCAATTACAATGATTGAATACTCACTCAAAGAATTCTAACCAAGTATTCCTCACCTGGAAAAAAAACCTAAAAATTTCTAGACTAAACTTTTTTTCTGAATGCTAAATTAGCATGACTTTTCCTAACGTGGAAAAGATCCCTCTCTTAATCTTGACTCTGAGACTTATTGGGTCATAGTATGTGCGAGACCTTAAAATGGTTGCAATAATAATCTCATAAGTGGGTTGTTAGACTAATTCATTTTATTTTCAGGTACTATGACACAATCACTTGAACACTATAAACACCCTAAAACATTCTGGAAGTGGGTATGTTTTAAAGAAAAAAGGTTTTTACAAGTTGGTTGGGTTATTTTTAATAAATTCTGTCTCTTGTTTCAGTGTATTTATTGCCATGAAAAGCAAATTACTTTTTGAATTAATGCCTTCCTATTAAAAATGTCCATATTTATTAATTTGGTTGTATTTCTTACAAGTCTTAGTGATAATTATGAAGTTAACACATTTTTGTATCTAACAGCCTGAAAAAGTCCAAACTATATTAATTATGGGAAAGCTACAGCTACTTAGATTATGCTCATAAAAATGCTTTATTTTAATCTAACAAGTGAGGATTAAAATATCCAAAAGGTACATACACTGAAAGTGAGTTTAAATAGATGAAATGTTGTGGAACCTGAATTTTACTAAATTCCAGTTACTATCTCATCTTCAGTCTTTTCTATTCATACAATGGGACATAAATATGTAGAAAATAAAAAATATTTCTGAAAAAATAATAAACTATTTTTTAGATAAATTCTGTAACTTTAGGAAGGCATTTAAATCCTTTTAGAATAGCTTCAATGAGTCTTTACCTTTTTAAAGAAAACAGGAGCAACAAAGAATACCACAAGACTTCAGGACTAGAAGAGACTTTCTGAGTTTTACTTTTTGTTTTATTACTCTAGTTCACATCACATAAATCCCCTTCTGAGTTGTCAAGCTGCAACTTTAAGCAAGCAAAATGCATGGGTGGTGGCTATTGTTTCCAGTGCTTCTACTAGAACAGTATTCCAAAACTCTTTTCTCTGCATAGTGAAAAACTTTCTTTTCTATAGTTCATTCATGCTTACCTTAGTTGCATGTTACCATATTTAAAACTATTTTAAAGAAATATGACAGATATTTCTTCATTCCTAAAGTTTGCTTTTTGACCCAAATTGCACAGAGCAATCCCGACATTTCAGCCTGTATTCACCTTTTCTGGAGGAAACTTTCTTGTACTTTCTTGTACTTTCATAGCATAAAAATGTATCCAGAATTTACACAACCTCACTGTAGGTGTATAGCAAGCATGCCCAGCTATCAGTCACAGTCAGAACAGGGAGACACCTTCACTCCATGGATATTCAGGGCATAGGTACGAGAACTCTGAATCTTTCAGCAGAACCTGTATGGAATGCATTTCTAATACACCAGCAAGCCAACAGAAATTAGGTGGATTGCATATCTCCATGACTCCAGATGATATCTCGAAGATCTCTTTTTAAACTGAAATTTATTATTTCCCTATTTTAATTGGAAACACAGTGTTAAATTTAGTATAGTATCTTATTTTTCTCATCTGTGTTATATCTCTGGTCGTTTGCAGTTTTACCAAAACACTGTGACCAGAACACTGAGCTTCTCTTTTCCTTTTTAATTTAGGTGATGGATATAAGATTAAAGAAAAAAAAATTCTCAATTCTTAAGCACATGAGCATATTTTCTGCTGTATTTCTAAAATTTATTAGAATTTGCTTTCTAAATTAAATTTTTGAAAGGTATCAATCCTGTACAACAGCCCAGCCCTCTTGTAAACCCTATCTTTCTACTTTGTTTTTCATGGGTGAGATACATGCCCCCTGTTGCTATGGAAGGCCTGGAGTTTGGCATTTTTACTTCCGTACCCAGAGTATGGGTCAGTTGTTTCTAATCAAGAGATATTTTTCTGCATACACCAACATCAATCACAATTTGTCTCTGAATTTGCATTATTAATTCCCCTTCAGATACTATGCCCTCAAAATGAGGATTTTCACGGTATCCTACTCTGTTTTTAAAAAAGAAATACACAGTGTTTTTCCTATGATTCTACTCTAAATCTTCTATTAGGAAATATTTTACTTACATTCGGAAATTCGATTATTCCTAAGCACCAAGTCCATAGCAATCTGCGCACTAAATTACAGTTGCATCAATTTAGAAATCACTTCTGCAAGTATAGAGTTGAGTTTGATTTTTTTTTTCTCACATGTTGGGTTACTGTATTGGTTCTCCTCAATACTGTGGAAGCTGTCTTTCCTCTTAGACAAAAAGAATATTTATTGAATAAATAGATTTACTGTGAACACTTGTGGGGAAATCTCATTCTTCATTTATACTTCAAGTTCTTGGTAAGATCCTTGAAGCATATCGATGTTGCTGAAACACTGTACAGTTCCTTTTGTACATATTATTATTATACAATTGCTTTTCAAAACTTGACATAATCAAGTAGTAAAGCACTGAAGTAGTGTTTAGTAAATTTTCACCATTAGTTCTATTTCATAAGACCTTCATCTGTTTGTTTCAAAAAATATTAGAAGCATAAGAAGGCATAAAAAGACCTGGAACATCAAAGTGGCAATTGTTGACAACCTCCTTCCACAATAGGATGGGCTGATAGGCTTTTCCACCCCAGTGTGTGATTGCTTTTTCATCAGCACACATGCTCACATGCTTTTCCTCTGTAGCATTACTGTGTACTGTGTGATCATTTGGATAATTTTTACACTTTTTAACACAATTTTACATGTACAAATCCCAAGTGATGGCAAACTAAAATTAACACCTATGTTGATCTTGGCAGACATTCAGATTCCTGATTAGCTGGCTCCTCACATTCCCAGTAAAGTCAGCTTGCTTGGTAAAGCAACTGGACAATTATGACATCACAAAATAATGTCTAACAATTGGAAAATGTCTAGAAAATAGTTCAATTCACAAAGCAAAATTAATCTGAAAAGTATGTGAAGAAATCAGCTCAAGGAATGAAATGAATGGCCATAGAGAGAAACTGAAATTTCATGTGCAAAGTTGCCTTGAAAAACCCTCATTGTTTAGTCACAGAACTTTGGTTTTGTCCAAAAAAAAATTTCATGACTTTATAATGGCCTGATGAAAAGATAAACCTTTGGCTGGGAAGAAGAAAAAAAAAAGGAACTTTCCTTAACAATAAATTAGCTAGAAACAATTCTGAAATATCTAGCCCCATGTAGAACATTCATAGAATATTTTGTTTAGTTGCTTTTCCTGCTTTGGTAATTTGTAAATCGACATATACTAATGTGTTTTTCAAATTCAAGGGTATCAGGAGAGCCTTGCTTGAGTGGTGTGATCCTAAGCTGGCATAATTAGGGCCCTGCCTGGGAGCAGATCCTTTAATAGAGCTGCACATTGAGTGGGGAACCATTCACACTTTCCCTCTCAGCTCTTCATTAGCTTTCCTGGGCAATGAGCCAGCTGGTAAGAGAGTCAGGCTGATCCAACCTGTTGCAGGAGCCTGGAGAAGTGGCTTAGGGAAACCTCCAGCTCCCAGCTCTGCCGTGGAACTGCTCACACAGCCCTGTGTTGGCTGCACCGGGAGGGACAGCAGGGGGACAGAGCTTTCCAGCTGCTCAAGAAGGCAAATCAACTTCTCACCAGTGCTTGGAGATTCCTATAGTTCAAAATATAAAACACAGTCCACTCATCCCATATACAGGATTATTTCCTGAATTCAGACAGGCTGCAGGTTCTACTGTGAGGGCAAGATGAGTTTGCTGGTCTGCCATGTAAAAGCTACTGTGAAAAGACCTAGACACCATCTCTGAAGGTTTGTCTTTCTGAATCTGAAGGAAGAACTGGGCTGGGTGTTCTCTCTCTACTCCTAGTTCTCTAGAAGTAACAGAATCAACAAGAAAGAAAGGGGGAAAGACATTCAGTGATGTAGGTGATAATTCCTGGACAATTACAGTAACAGAATGACACATCAGATTCCGCACAGACATGTGTTCAACATTAAAATGCCTCTTGAAATCCCTAATCACATAGTAATCCTAATTAGTATTCTGCACATTCAATACCTGTAAACAGAACTTGCATAATACTTCTTTCCTCTGAATCAAAAATATTTTATAATATTGCAACAAATATCAGGATAAAGAGGTGATTTCTGCGTCAGCTAGTTGTTTGTGGGGGTTTTTTTTGTCTCCATTAGATACAGATGAATCTATTATGTGATAGCTTCTGTTGAAAAACTGCTAGTTAAAATTTCCCCATGTTACAAAGATCACACATAAGGTTAGCTGGAATATTTTATACTCCTGAAAATGACAATAGGTGATAACACCTCAAGGTGATGCATATATACTTTGAACTAAAAAGGAAACCATACTAACTAGTGCCACTTTCTTAGTAGATTTATGTTTTTAACACTGGATGTTTTGAAGAGTAAAATGTGACTTAAAGTAAATCATTTATTAGAAGATTTTACAGCAAGATGGAACATGTCGCAAAATATGGGTTTTCACAAGTAGAAGAGGTTGTCAAAGACAGGACATACATCTTTGGAGCAAGTTCTATCTATATAAATAGGAACTTCCCAGCAAGTTTGAAATACTGACACTTCCATTGTAAATGAAAGAAATAATGTGCTGGAGTTTTTTTATTATTGTATTTATACCTCTTCCTTAATGGAACTCCTGTTTTCTACACCATGTGAGTTCGAACATGGATATTTCTCCTTTCCCTTCCCCCTACACCTTACGTAAAAATAACTCCTTGCCTTCTTTCCATCTCTTGGGGTTATCCTTGTCTTTAGAGTGGGTATTACTGATGCAAATTTCTGCACGTCAGAGGATAACTGCATATTCCTCCGAATAGACTTACAAGGGAAAATGGGACTTACGATTTTCCAGCAGCTATCTTCCAAATTTAATTTACCCCAAGCCTCAATGTTTGCTTATATGTAGGCCACACATTTCCTCTAGAATTATACTCAAGAGGGAGAAAGACTGTTTATCACTACTCTCCTCTTACACTACATATTATACATTTGCATCTTTCTCTATCAATGTTTTCTACCATGTACAAAATCCTCCTACTTCTTATGTTTAGCAGCATGCATTAGATAAATAGAAATATGTAACATGCAGTTTATGAAAAAAGAGCTTTAAACCAGTTATTTGTTCAATGTAATGCAAAGAAAACTCTCTAAGTTAAAACCATAACAAGTTTTTTTGCTGTTTTTAAAATTTTTGACTGACATTAAGCATGCACGGTTGAAGTCAAAGTGCATTAAATCAGAGGATATAATTTAAAAGCAGTGGGGTTTGCTTCTTTTTTCCCAGATTCCCTATTTCTTATCTCTCATCAACTCCTTATATATGTTTAAAAAAGTAACTAAAGGTTACAATATTAATGATATGTTTGCTTATTTATTATGTGCAATGAATTTTAAACTCAGGCCCATATGAAGATCCAAAGGGAAATGACCAAACTAGGAGAGAGCAAAGCAAGGAGAGTAGGTTAAAAGAGACTATGAATATCTTTTTATGCTAAATTTTCATTCTAAATTTTTGCATTTTGAGTATCTTTAAAAAAAAGTGTTTCTACTTATGTTATGCACCAATGAAATAAAAGTTAAGTAATTAAACTAAAGTGTGTACTTTTCCCAAATTTTATCAAATTATTACACTTCAGTGAAGTGCTTGTGCTAAATAAACAAAGCTTACCATAACAACTCAACACTCCATACAGCATGATATTTATACAACTGGCTTGGTACACACTGAGCTTAACCCTTTGATTCCAGGAGTCATGATTTCATGACATGCCATCCTCTTACAGAATGCATTAGTACTGATGTTGAAGCAACAAATCTCCTAGCCTGAAGGAAAAAAAAAAAAAACCCAACCAAACCACTAACCAATTCATTGTAGATATATTAAACTATGGGGCTGAAGATAATTATCTATTTTTTCTAATGGACATGATGTTCACAGTCTGACTCTATGAAAACAAACTACTCCTTTAGAGACATTAGTGGGAATAGAAATAACTAGGCTAACAAATAGAATTACAACTGTGCAAATCACCCTGCTATGCAGACAACAGTATGTATCATGGACAGATCAGTCCAAGGTTAGAGACTTCCTACCTGGAAGTGAAATAATTGCAATGCTGTACACGAATACCCACCAATGGCAGAAAAATTGACAGCATTTACCTTGAAGAACCTCAAGTCTTGCTCATGACTGTAAATGTAACATGAAAATAAAGCTGCCAGTATTAGAACTCAAGCTAGATGATACCAGGTTCTTCAGTGGCTCTAAGGACAGTGACTTTCTGCCCTAGGAAAATGAACCACACGTTCTGAGAGCCAAGGTGACATTTTTCCCTGTTATGCCTACTATGGAAATCTGGTGATAGGGAGAGAAATCCTTGAAAGCAATTAGTAAGCTTCACCGTGGATTACCATTATAACAAATTCTACAGAAAAGAAAAATATTCAGGAACAAAAAATGGTACTACAAATATCTTAACCTTACTACAGCAATATTTTACTGGAGGCACAGTAAAATAGTAAATTCTATTATCTCACCATATGCAGGTTAACATTACCCTCACCTCTCATCACAAACCCTCCATAGCTATTTTGCAATATGTCATTAATCAATGTATATACTGATTGGATCCATTCAATTGGTACATCAGTGTAATGAATGGCATATATAAACATGTTTCAAATACATGTATTCGGATATCTATACATGAAAGTAAAATCACTACCACAATTGGTACTCAAGCTTGTCAAAAGGGATGTTTTTCTTCTTCTGTTTTACATAAGACATGCTAATGGTTATGCCATCTGCAGTGTGAAACCCAGACAAATGTAAATCAAAGTAATAGTAGATCAAGACAAGCTTCCATCTGAAACTGTAATTTTTGCAGGTATTCTGTTAACTCGCAATCTAAATATAAGCCTCCTGTCCCTGAAAATATAGGATAACTACTAGTTAAAGGTAACTTTTGCATTAGAAACTAAAACAAAAACTTCTGCACTTTTACAATAGATCACATAGTTAGTGATACATTTGTAAAGGCTTTTCGTGAGGTAGAAAAAACACTCAAATTATTCTAGGAAAATTTCAGCCGTTCCCCTAAAGGCATCCCCTCAGTAAAGCACAATAGAACATGATGACTTACCTGACACCCTCTTTTTGCAAAGTTGAGGACACAAATTTGAAGGTTTCTTCAATCAGCTTTCAACTTGCTGATTAGCTAGTAGGTGCTGTAAGTCACTAAAATACTTGATGCATTATGAAATAACAGAGAGAACATACATAAAAACACCATATGCTACTTTCCCCCCAAAAAGGCAGCCACTAAAATAAATACTATTTTTCCCTCTTTGGCTCATGGAACAATATAATATTTTACATCAAACTATATAGCACAAGAGATGCATGGCAAGGCTTACCTAATAGTCACATTTGCTTGCAGATGTGTAAGCTAGTTTTAAAGGTTTTATTGCATTTTTACTAGATTTATAAATCTATTCTAACATTTAGACAGTTGCCAAATTAGTAAATTGCTCTGAAATGGAGGAAATTAGATATGCACTAATTTAAAAGTATTTTAAAATATTGGGAAAAGTCTGTTTTCTTAATCACAAACACAAGTATCTTGTAAACCTTATACAAATTTAGCAATTTCTACTGCTAGAAGACTTTGGCTAAAGTTACCATTACATCTGGCATAGGAAAATAATATTGCTGTACAATTTTATGACAGTATCTGATCAAACAGGCAACATGATGATCGAAATGTGAATTTCCACTACATGATGAACAATGGACAGTAAGAGACAGAAATAGAAAAGCTTGTAGGACTCAGGTCCATAACCTTTAAACATCATTTTCACTCAAAAAGAAAAAAAATTAAAATGTAGTTTGTGCTCATACCTGAATTTACATGATATTTGATACATAAAACCAAACTCTGGGAGCAAATTTCATTTTTCCTCTCCTTTAAAAATGAACTAAATGAAGTGTTCAAGGCCAATAAGAGACACTGTACACACTGATAATGGAAGAAAAAGTTGGAAACATAAGCAATAATCTAGGCTTTAGGGAGCATGTAACAATTCTAAAAATAAAATTATTTGCTTTATTTTCTTCTTCCTGCCTCTCAAGTACGACTCATGAGATGCTGACTCCTCCTGGGAAACTAGTGATACAGCACCAATACATCAACCCCTAGCATTTAAAGGGCATCAGGCTAGGGTTAGTGTTTTGAGAGCACGAAAGCACAAGACTCTTTCTCTTCATCTTATCATCCTCTGTGTTCTGTGGATGACTGTCTTTTGCCTCCAAGCATGGTTTTCTATCATTTCACCAATGCCTACCACAAACAGTGCACCCTCAGACTACTTTAACCTTGAAAAGAAAGTTTGTGAATGGATAGAGAATGTGGAAAGAGAAGTCAGTAGCTCCTGGACTGTGCTGGTTTAAAAGATGGAGGATTAAAGTAAGAAAAAATATAGAAAACATATACTGGGAAAATGCCACTATTTATGCCTGTCTCATACAGCTTCCTAATTGCCTGGTGTTTGCCAGTTTAGAGACAGAACATAGGGCTAGATGGATCTTGTACAACTCATATTTCAGACTGAGGAGCTAGAAGAATGAAGCACTTTCACGATATTCATTAAATCAATGATTTTCATGGTTCAACCCTTCAAGGTTGCTAATTCCACTTTGAAAACTTAAAAACCCCACACAGTTCATAAGCTTCTACCTTTATGACTACTCTTATGTGCATTCAGTGCAGAAGATATTTGATACAAATGTGAGTTTGCATTTACAAAGCAAAGTCAAGGGTGAAGAGTGGAAAGTTGAGAGGGTCTCAGGACTCATCCTCAGCCAGGACTGGACTACAACCACAGTATGGCAGCATGCAATCACGTCACGTTTTCCTTTTTCCATTTTCTTTAGTCATATTCTTGTTTGGTTCTGAGCAAATAAATAAAACCTTAAAAGTACATCTGAAGAGAGTGGATCAGGAATGTGGAACTGATTGCTCTGTCCAACATTACTCCACCAAGTTTCACAAAGAAAAGGAGACAATGTGAATCACATTCAGAAATTGTACAAGTGAACAAATTTCACAGCATTTCCCTGGTGGAGAAAAAAAAAAACAACATTCCAGTGCCTGGGGTCCTCCATTATGCATGACAAAACTAAAAATGAGATAAAAAACCCTACTCCATCAGAAAACAGGGAAGTCCTGAGAGAATAAATGCTCACCCAGAAAAACAGATGTGAGGAAGAGAATGCTAGGATTTATACTTTTTTTTATTTTCCTGAACAAAATAAAATTGTCTGCAACAAAATGTAATTCAGCAGTTAAGCAACCATACTTGGTTTATATACAAGAGGGAACAAGTTTTGTCAGCAGAATGCAATTCAATATGGAACTCTGCATCAGGAATAAATTAATTAATACCTCATAAAATACCACACTGATAAAATTCTCCAAGAATAAAACTCTCATGTTTTTACTAAAATATTTAACATGACTATTCAATAGCAGAATATTCACAATCTAAAGCCCAACAACATCCTGATGTGAAATTTCACGACATGTTTTTTTCTAAATCAGCAGAAGCAGCTTTCATAATTTCCTGCACTTGTGTTGGTAAGTTTCTGAGCACTTCTCTGTCACTTAGATACAGTATCTGTGAGGTATTTAGCTTTTCTTTTTTTTTTTTCCCCACAGATACTGTTTTGCTCCTAGTCTTAACATGTTTTTACAATTTAAACCATGTACGTATGAAAATCACATACCAATTTTGTAACATGTCTATAAAGAATTAATGTACCACAGTTACTGAACTCAGTCTTAGACCTTTTAAGCGTTTGTAGCCACCAAAGGCTTCTTTATCCTACAGTGGATTTTTTCTGTAAAGTCAGCAGCAAGAAGCCTGTAACCTGCAGCATGTGAATATGCACACACACAGCATTAGATGACAGGCATTGACACACACCCCTCATGTGTGAGCAAGCATGGAGCTCTTCCCTGAGATAATTGTCCCAAAAGCAAGGAGACTTTACTAACCTGCAGCGGTCTCTGTTTCTCACTGCCCTTAGGAGATTTCAGTCCACTTGTCTGTTGCTGTAAAAGCAGCTGCCTTGCTGCCTGGAGTGCCTTAANGAAAGAAATCAGTTACTTATTACTAAGGTTGGGTAAAAGTCCAATTGAAAAAACAAAATCTCGTCCTATTTGATTTGTATTTGCTAGATTTCAGACTTCTGCTTTTTTGGCTTTTTTTTACTTGAAACATTAAAAAAAATATTCTGCAAGTACATATATAGGACTCTACTAGAATTTATGGATGTACATGAAATCCTGCAGGAAATAAAGTTAATTTGTTTGAAGTGCTTGAAGAGGAAAAATCATAAACTGCATCAATAGCCTCATTTCCACAAGGAACTTGTCTTTGAGTGTTCAACTAAAATGCCCACTCCCTTGCAAATTATCATTCAATTTGCATTTTCGTATTACAATTTGAAGTAAAAGCAAGTAGACTTCAAGTGTTACCAGAAGCTGTAATTAAATTTGACAAATCAACATCAGATTATCTTGAAAGTGAATTAATAAGGATATTCATTGAAGATTAAAAACACTTTTTGTACTTACAATTCAAGGAGAAACCTCTCCTTTGACAAAAAAAAGAGTGCAGTTTTAATGCCAAATAAAAATGAGTGGTTTTAATTTGCATTCTTAGGAAAATCAGAGAACAAAGAAATTATTACTCAACCAACCAGATCAGGCTCAGGGATGACAGTATCCCAATCAAAATAGAAGATGTTTTCATTTATTTTACGTTTTCATTCCAACTCAGCCAAATACAGTTAAACATATGAAATGTAAACAAACATTCCACTTACATGAAGAATGCTAATCTATATTATTTTTCCACATAAAATTATTTCTAAATGTCAAGTGTTATAAAGTGGTATTTATTTAGAAATAAAAAAAACCCCAAAAATAAACCGAAAAACCTGATTCAAAATATTTCCACTGAAACTACCTGGAGAACTCATTTTTTCCCCTTAGAAAAATCAGCTCAATAAACAGCAGTTTTAGCTTTACAATACATCACACTATTATTTCTGTTATTAAAACCTGCTGTAGATGGAATGTACTGCAATAAATGCCATTTGATCAATGTTCCCTAAAATAATAAAGATTCTCAACTGATAAAGAAAGGTACAATTTTGATTAGACTCAAATGAGCTGCTTTTTAAGATAGTTTCTAGTATCCATGACAACAGTTGCTTTGACAAGATGCGCATATGGCATTACACTGCCAGCTGGTGTGAACAATGTTTGAACTACTGCATTGAGATGCTGAGCAAACAGAAAAAGTTGCCACGTCTTAACCCTCAGGGAAGGCAGTCATCCCCTGATCAATTATGAAAAGACAGAGAGAGGGCTGCTACAGTCTGGCTCCAAGCAAGTTTTCTGAGAAGGCAGGCAGACACAGAAAACCAAAGTAAACAAAGTGAATGCACTAGTACCATCTCCTAACAACATTGATTCGTCTCCCCATAGAAGGCCCTGGTACAAAGTTTGCAGAGCAGACTTTTAACATTTGGAGACATTCCCACAACAATCCCTGTATTGTTTCATCAAATTCTCAAGTAATTACAGGTCAGCTTTACAAAGAGTATAGATTCCTCTGAACCTAAGCAATGAGATGCACAGAACTATCTTCTCTCTGCCAAAAATAAACAAAAGTTAACATATTTAAAAGTGCACTTGAAATATTTTGTTACCAAGGAACCGCTGGGTGCATGATCTCTACTGCACTCACAGTTCTTGAGCATATCCTAAGGGACAGTCCTTCTCTGCCTGAGATCAGAGCTAAATGTATCTGTTGATTTCAGGGGTACCAGGATTTGGTCCCAACTTCTTGCAAAGCAAGATTAAAAGCAAAACCAGATTAAAAGCATGGACAGAAGATCTGTGGCAAATTTATATTCCTTATTATCTAGTGCTCTCCAAAAGGAAAACTTGAATGGAAGCAAGTGAACTACTGCACTCCTGAATTCGTGAGAGACTGTAGAGGAAACCACCCACACCACTTGGTGTGATACTGCCAGGAGAATGAGAGAAGAGATCCAGAGTAAGAGGAAATGGAAAAAAAATCCATAAAGACTATAATCTTTTTTTTTTTTTTTTGGAATTGCAGAAGTCCTAATCTCCCTCAAAAGCAAAGTCCTCACATCAATACAATAAAACAAGCAAGTAAGCATCTGGTAAAGCTGTACATTTACAGTACTTGAAAATTAGAGAATTATAGGCTGCTGTAGCTTAGATTTAATCTAGACAGTATGATTTCAAATTGTGGCTAGCACACTCCCGTGGAATGAGCCTAAGAAAGTATGACTTCCTACAGTTAACTTCAAAAAGAGTCACACTTCATGAAAAAGCAAGGCAGCACAACAGGATATGCTTGCATAAAAGGCTCTACTACTTAAACTATTTTGATTCATATGTGCTGCCTGGGATATCTCTAAAGGAGTAAAGGCTTATCTTTTAATACAGAATGTCTTATAAATGATGACTACCTGAATACTTCAGTGATCTTATTGTGGCAGTTTAGATTATTGTAAACACAGGAGATAGAAGAAGAACAGAAAACAATTTCAAGAGATCAGAGATGATTTAAAACTCATAAGGAGAAATCACTGTCAGCCTTTGTTCTTAGAGCAGTCATCATATGGTATTTTTTTCTCCCAGTGTGCTGCTTAACTTTACATTTTGCTACACGGTAAACAACCTCCCAGAAGCACTGTTAATTTCAAAGCATTATTACTGACATTATTCATAAGTGAAGATCATGACACTATAAAACATTAGTTCTAAAAATTCATTTGCTGCAATTAAATCTTTGCAAAACAAACTGACAACTTTAAAGTATCTTACAAAATTCGTAGTTTAACGTCTACACTTACATCTAAACACCCACCTCATGTATCATTTATAAATTTCTCTGACAATAACTGCTGATCTAAAAACAGTGTAATGAAGACAAAATAACAGACACTTTTAAATCTGGCAGATCAAATTTATGTTGAGTCCCACCTCAAGTTAAGTGCAGAAAGAACGGATTCCACGGCAGTCAAAATTGTATATAGTTTGCAATAACATTTGTTTCAGATTTAGTAGGAACCTTTCCTTAATTATCTAAATTAGTAAAACTATAAAAAAAATTCAATGTCAACAAAAGCAATAATAAGAACTGAGGATTAGAAATTATTTTAATTACATAAATGAAAATCATTATAATGCTTTAAGTAATGGCTATATAGGAAGGAAAATTTGGGCATATGGTTTCCAGAACTCACTGTGTCTTCTAGTAAAATATTTATTGGGAACACTACTTCTTAATATTTACTACGAAGACTTGGCAGAGCTAAAACATAAGCAGAACAGAAATGAAAATAATTGCATATAACTCACACTATGAAAGTTGATAAATTGTGGTAGATTTTGCCATTTGTTGGCAATATTACTAGGAAATATAACTTTATTTTTTTTTCCTTCTATTTGATGTAAGCATGATTCAAAATTATTTTTAAAGTTTTACCATTTTAATAAAGGGAAAGCTGCCACCTAAAGACGGTAAACTTACTACTTTGGTTTTTAGAAATTAAATATATGTGTATTTTTAGGAAACAGATGTCACTCATACCCTTCCTTTAAAACCAGGAATGTTTAACCTATCAGCCTGTTGCATTTGAGACGTTAAAATGAAAAACGACATCTATGCCCATTAATATCGTCAATGTATAAACAGCACAGCGTGACACATTCTTGAGAGCTGAAGGCTACAAAATCTCTCTGAAACATAAATAACAAAGCACTCAGAAGGATATTTGATGTTGATATTCATCTCTGAGAAAAACACTGCTGCCTGGGCTTCTTATGAAAATAGATGCAGCCCAAATGGATCTCCTGTAATTGGTTTCAGATAGCGAGGTCAAAAGAAATATGATACAAGAAACTATTATGTGGAACAGGCGAAACAAGAATGTTTATACAGGCACTCCCTATTTATACTGACAAGAGGTGTATACTCTGTAGGTAACCAAAACCAAAACACTTGCCAGTAGTCAACCAGATTCTTTTCTAATTCTGAATCCCTACTTTATTTTTTCAAATGACTGCATACCCTAACATTCCTGCTGAACACAAAATAAGTTTCTGAACACATAAGTTTCCAAATGGCTGAATATGTCAAACGAGAGTCATTTCTCTGGTAGCACTATGCAACCGAAACGTATCAACATGCTAAGCTGGATTTAAGGCCAAAGACGGCTCTGCACTGGTTGAATAACAAGTTAACCAAATGATTACATAGCTACATTTATTATAAAAAAAACACCTCAGGAGAACCTCTGACCCTTTATAACCTGCTTGGGGCCTATTCTCTAGCTGGCTCCCAACAAGAATCCCAGAATTACCCATAGTCCCAAGTACCCAATTGTACAAAACCCTCAAAAGATAGTGACTGAAAGACAACATTGTTCAGCTCTTCCTAGTAGCACTCAAATGATATTCTTTTTCTCTCACTAATTGTGTTTGCCCAGAAAGTTTTGTAATGAATATCCGTCAGTCAGCACAGCAGCTTATAGAGTAGCAAAGCAGTTAGCACTATTCAAAGATGATCCAGCAGCAGTTTGTCCAGAAGCCAGGATAGAGAAGGCAAACTCCCATTTTCCCCACTGAACAACACTCTTTTTTCTCTAAGTCACACAAAGAAAATTGAGGACAAATGTGCCACACCAGACAGCCCAGCTGTATGTAACAGAAATCCAAGCCACAACCTGTCTGATTTCACCAACACGAGATAGACTGAACAATTTTTACAGTGCTTGCCTGTAGATGCAGACCAGATAGCTAAGGTTGTTGGCACATATCTCAAGGAATATATTATCTAAAAAAACTAGATGTTCCCTAGGAAGGATTTCACACAACTAACTTAACATCAGACTATGTTACTCAAATTTAAAAATAAGGATTTTCTGTCATTTGAATCTAGATTAGGGTGCCTTGCCTAGTAGTAGAACATAAACCTGGAAGAGATCACGATATTTGAAACTATATTATGCTGCAGAAGAACAGGCAATAGTCTTCGACAGTGTATTACAATCCCAAGTACTCCTACCAGCAGGCTGCTAAACAGGAGGACAAGTGTTAGTGCCCTCCAAATGCAGCAGTAAACCCAACCCTACAGGGTGGGATTAAGTGAACATTGAATATGTTTGAAAACATTTACCACATTAACACTACAGAAATTTGTGCAAATGATTGTCTGGCTCTTGGATCCCCAGGCTGCCCGGCTTTTCCAAGGCTGGGAAAATTCTCCATTTGTTCAGGACAGCAACTCTTCATGTCTGAGGAATTTCAAAAATAAAACAGCAGAGCACAAGGGTTGAGGGCAAGGAGGGAAAGATGTTCTGGATCACAGTTTCACTTACATTCCTCAAGCGCTTCAGCTCAGAAAATATACGACTATCTCTGGATAAGGCTCTCATTTCCTTGGAGTAAAAGCACTTTGTGGTTGGTTGGTTGGTTGGCTGGTTGATCTGTTAGTGGCAGGGGTAATGGTGTATGTGTGAGTTTTGTTTTCTTAGGCTGATACTGCCAGTTTCAGTATACTGAGGCTCTGATTTTAATTCAGATTTGTGGTCTTCCCTGCAACACAAACGCCACTAGAAGAAATGATCCTCAATCTACCTGAGCTTCTGTTCTATCCTGATGTTATCCAGGATTAATTTTCAGTTGAAGAGAAAAAGTAACAGTAATAAAGTGATAAATGCAACATGAAGTCTTATAATGCCGTTTAATAAAAGGAAATTAATCACATAATTGTCATAAACCTATTTTCAAACAGCAATCTATCAGAGAGAAATTATGCATCTGTAGTTATTGACCTTTCATTTCACCATGACTGATTTGTAATTAGACTAGTTTTGTGAAAAATAATAGTTAATTATCAGATTTTTTTCACTCTAATTGTTTTGGTATTTGTTGTTGTTGTTTGGGTTTTTCTTTGTTTTGTTGGTTTTGTTGTTGTTGTGGTTTTTGTCTTGTTTTTTGTTTTTTGTTTTTTGTTTAGTGTCTTCATTTTTTTCCTGTGCGAAGGATGCAAAATAAATACAGGACACTAGTAATTAGCAGTTTACATATTTCATTTTATGAAGCCAATTTAGCTTCTCTCCCTTTAACCCAATTTAATAGATTCTAAATACTTTTGCAAAAACAACTTTTTAATTTTTCCTGCCCATTATTTGACTGACCAAGAACTAGAAACAAAACACCCATAACAGTTACATGACTCGATTCCTGGCGGCATTAGCAGGAATGTCTTTCCCTGTAGACACAGTCTGCATTGGTCATTAGGGCTCCATGTCAGACCATGCATAACATAGTGCCTGACAGCAAATCCAAATGCCTTCTCCAAAGCTCAAACCAGCTGAAGAATGCAAAATGTCAAGGGTTAGGAGAGATGGGGGCTCACAACACCAAAGTTGTGCTTGAACCTGACAATCTCCTTTCTTTCATCCCACATGCCTGAACTTACCTTTGCCTTTGTACACACAGAAGCAAGCAATCTACTCTACTTCTTTCCTACTCCTTACATTACACAGTGACTAATTGAATTTATGAAATTTTTAAAAAAAAAGCACACACAAAAAGCCATCAATCCAAGCTCACAAATATTCTGACACTGCAATATTCTTCCATGGGGTGTGATTTTTAAAAGATTGGGACATATAATAGCAAAACAGGAGAGCTAATCTCTTAGTTCTACATGAAAAGAATGTGATAACAGTGGCATGTACCAGATTTCCACATGAAAACTGGTATGATGTATTTCCAATGAAAGTCTGCTAACTGATATATAAAAGCTATTTAAGTGTGCAGGCAAACAACAATCAATACAGCTATCCCATGTGTGAAGCCAGAAATAAAAAAAAAATCCTTAAAATTAGGATGATTTTATATAATATTATGCATTTATGGTAGAAAGTATACATAGGATTTGAAAGGAGTTGGTTAAAAAAAGACCTTCCTTTCAAGTCTGTCTATTGCAGACATTCCCTCATTGGCTGTGAAATCTACTGTCAATTAAAGCAGTCAGAAACAAAGTAGTGTTGACTTAGGTGGAATAATAGATGATTTGATAATTTATAAATAAGAGAGGAACTGATGCAAGTTAAATCAAGGGTGGTCCCACGTGTATTAAGATCAAAATTTGGAGCAACTTTGGGAGTGGAAAGAAACAGAGTATCAAAGGAAGCATTGTAACTGTTAGAAGGCTGTTAGAAGGCAACAGTTTTAACTGATAGAAATCTGAAAGGAAATTTTAAAATTAAAGCCATGAATTAATCCCTGTCACATCATTAATCAAATTATTAACAAAAAATCATCAGCAAGATATAAACTAAACCAAAAAGTGGGGCAGATACAAACCAGAAGGAAGTATGCACTCAAACCTCTTCTTCTGGCCAACAGCAAGATTCCCAGAATAGAATCTCAAGTTTGAGAGCACAGATCTGAGGACTGATTAGTTTTGTTAAGCAATACAGAGAGGTAAAATCACATTCAAAGAACAAATGCCAAAACAATTTTACCCTCAAATAGCCCTGACCATTTAGAAGTCAGAATGAACTACGTGTATCTTTACAACTTATTTTCAATTAAATTACATTCTGTACTCACTGGTAAAGGAGTGCTGACATGAAGTATCAGAAGCACAGACTCCTCATCTGGATACCCTCCTTGCAAGCTAGTAACCAAAACTACCCATCAAAGAAAATGGATCTACATGGTACAAAAATCAAATAAAATTACAGTAATTATACTAATCAAACTCTCTCAGCCAATCCAAGTGTGAGAAATTACACATCCATTGAAGAGCCACTGATTGAAAGGGCTCCAAATATTTGAATGATAACAATTTGATTTACCACTGCCCTTACAAATCCATATCCAGAGGAATGAGTGAGACTGTAACCATGAAAGGAAATATTATCAAGATGATCATATCAGGCTTTTAATGTATGGGAGAAAGGCACAAAAGCCATTATTGAAATATCCAGTTGATTATCGGTGGAGAAGATAAAGGTCATGACTGGGTTTCACATTTGATATTATAAATTTAAAGAGTGTTTTAAATAGTTTTAATAGTTCTAATTATTGACTTTTAGTTCTTATGAGAGCATCATTTAAAGAAATCCTAAATTTAATACATATAGCTGTGATGAAAATCATGCATTGAAGACATAAAAAATCCTGTCATATTATTATGATAAAAGCAACTGGGACATAAAAACAGAAGGTTCATGTAAAAAATGGGTATTTTCTCTACTTTCCTCAACCTTCTAAAGACTCAGTTAGTGAAATGTACACAGGTTGAGAGACAGTGGTTCAAAGTGGACCATTTTACCAGTAACCAAATAAGAATGGTAGTAATGATGTGAATGAGAAAATCCACCATATGGGATACAAGAAGTCTGATCATAAAAACAGGAAAAAAACCCCAACCCTAAAGCAGTAACAGTAATCAGCAACTTTGTGCACAGAACAAATTAATTGTATTCCATGGGAAGGACAAGCAAAAGCAGCCTTAAGCTGAATCCATGGAGATTTAATTAAATTTAAGAAGAAACTTTCCAATGGTAAAGTAGTGAAGGAGTACAATAAATTGTGTATATGCTGCAAAATCATTATTGCTGAACCTGTTCAAGAAGCATCTTAAGGTAAGAGCACTGATTCTGCTCTGGGACAGAGAAGATCTTTGGAAGTGTCTCACAGCCCGGTTTTATTTGATTGTGTGGCTCCTGTGAAAGCATGCCAAGTTCGGATTACTGTGATGTCTAACACCTTGCTACATTTCAAATAACACCATGTTCTCATAAACTGAGTATCATGAAGCTCCAGCATGGTTTGTTTCCATGGTGAGCTAACAGCAGAGGATCAGCAAGAGCTGCACAGAGTTGCTCTTTGGAAATTTCTGACCTTACATGACCACTTTTGTGTTTATGAGACTATCCTTGAAATTTTGGACTGAACAGAGAAATAGTGTACACAGAACAGGAGATGGCTTAGAAATAAATACTCTGTGCCCTAACTGCAGTCAGAGACCCTGATTAGGATTCTTGTGTCCTCACCTCCAAGTATGGGCACAACAATAGCAGAAAACAAGACTTTCTTGTTATTGCATTTCTTCCTAGAAACAACAGAGATGTGGCTGAAATGGAGAACTAAGAAGAGGAGAGAAAGATGAGGCAAGAATGAGGGTCCAAAGCACCACTAGATCAACTTAAGTAAGACATCTCCACAATTAAAAAAACAAGCAAAAAAAGCTTGACCCATTTTTGGTCATGTTTTGATGAACTAATTTGATCCAAAGTCACCATGTAATCTCAGCTACATTAAAAATCAATCTATATTGCTACAGCTAAATCAGCTGAACTGAAATCCTACTGGGCATATTTTTTATTTTTTCTTATGGATATTTTTGTGATGTTTTCTAAAACTTCAGTAAACATAAACTAAATTAACAAGTACATATTCAATAAAAGAATGATTAGGGAAAAAAATAAACATGATCTTAAACAGGCAATAGGACAATAGCCATTTTATTTGCAATCTGTCAAGGCTTTTGAGAAACCATATTTTGAAGACAGAAGTGGACTTTGGTCAGCAGTTAAAAAAACAAACAAACCAGTAAAAACTTGTCTTGAGATGAGATAAAGACGTAATTTTTGCAAATAGCAGCCCATTTCTAGACACTAAACTTATCAGTGGTGTCATTGGGGAACAGTTCTGAATGTTCTGAAAACCAAAATTCTAATCTAAACTCCTTGGAATAATTCTGAGCACTAAAATCTGGTACTAAGTAGGGACAGTGCGACTCCAGAGGAACCTCTGTTCCATGATCATACATCGGTTCATATGTTTATATAAACATGTGATTTATATGTTTATATAAAACATATAAGTGCTATCTGCACTTGCAGTCTACCCTGACCTGCTTGAATTATTACAATTTCAGCTTTTCTCTTGGACTGCTTATCTACTTTTTAACTTTTGGTGCATTTCGTGATGATCTAGCAGGCACAATCCAACACACAGACGTCTGTCTCTGAAGAATACCAATCTTCAGGTTCTTGCTGTAGTTGGCAAATGAATTGCATGTTTTGAAGGCTAGCCTTAACAGTCCTTGTATATAGTGCTACCAAGAAAGCATTCTCCACTTCGGGGACTTTTAAGAGTGAAGATTATAAAAAGAGTGAAATGACAAAGAACTTTAATTTTAAGCTAAAATGCAAGTATGGAGAGACAGGCAAATGTCCTCGGGCTCCTCATCCCAATTTCAGCCCTTGTGAGGACATCTAGTAGGAAGTATATTCTTTATGATTAGAAACTTGCAGGGATGAAAAAGAAAATACCTGAAGCTATTCAAATTGTTTTGCAGAAAAGGAATAAAGGTATTTTGCAATTCCCAGGGCATTTAGGTGCTGGAGAACTGATAGCAACTATGCAAGGAATTCCCAAGTAATATGCATGAGCAACTCAACAGGTTAGGCATTTGAATTAAAAGGTAGATGTTTCTATCCTACTTTATCAAGCTCACCCAGGAAAAAATTATCCTTTTTATACTGCCTTGGCTTCTACAGCAGTCTTCCTAAACAGCAAGCTAATCAAGGAATTATAATCATAAATATGCTCAGGGGCATTATCACCTTTAAATGCATTTGTAAAAGCAGACACACCCAGTTATGTTGGTGCCAAACATATGTAATACTTCACATCAGTTGAAGTCTCTTCTGGCATCAGACTGTAAAAATTTCCTCTGAACCATGCAGCATATATTACATAATCACTACCACTAACATGCACATAAGAAAAAAGCACTGGCAATCTAGCGCATGATCAAAATATACTGGAAATTAAGTTTAGAGATAAATTTTACTCCATATATTGCTTCAATTATTCTTGCTTTACAGAAATCAAAACTTAATAATCAGCTTTTAATTTTTCAGTCCTCTGTCATTTCATCAACTTACTATGGTCTAAGCTCAGTCACTAGTCTTCTCTTCTAAAGACAGTCCTCTTTACACATGCACAGAATTCAGATTTCATGTCCTAGAAGTATTTTCCAGATTCTCCTTTCTACAATACTTTCTTTCTCCTTCTTGGTACATTTTAAACCTCAGCAAACTGTAACTATATTGCCTTTTAATTTAATTTACTAGGCAGGATGCAGTGCATCTTCTCTGTGAACATTTATCTCTCTTACTAGATCATCACTTCTTCATACCATGAGTTTTAAGTATCACACAAAACATGGATCTATTCCTGACTAGATATCTCAATACTAGTACAGTGTTACAAAATACAGTAAATTTTCATTTAGCTGTTATTTTGAAATTGTATGTCATGTATTAGAGATTTTTTTTATTTATTTTGTAGGATAAAATGTAGATAATTTAATCTCTGAGATTTGGGAAAAAAATACATGACAGACATCATAGTAGTATGGTATTTTTAGTCAGAAGGCTTTGTCTTTTATGAGAAAGTCTTCTGGATAATGCTTATTCATCTACTGCAATTCCCAGGGTTCTTCCTGTGCCATAGGACAGTGGACTGAAGAATAAAAACAGGAGAGAAACTATTTTATGTGAGGACTTCAGGATGGCTTTGAAATACCTTCTGGAGCACAGCTTATGGCATAAGGTTTATGCTGCTACCTGAAGAAAGAGCTGTGGCCAGCAGGTGAAACAATCTTTGATTTTAAATGAATGTCAGAGGTTCTCACCCTTTTCTCCAGCAATCCCAAGGTTCATTAATAACACTAAGACATGAACCCCGCAAGCATTTTCATGTACAGAGTTACAAAAAATAAAGTGAAAAAGGTATGATGACAATACCACTTTTACCAACTCTCTCAGGCTTCACCCACACTGAAAACTGGAGAGTGCATGAGAATGTGATTTTCCACACCAGCAAGCTGTGAGTACAGCTCTGGGCATGCATTTTTTACGTGTGCTGACCCACACCCTCCCAAGCTATGCCCTGGCACAGTTCTGCACTCAGACCTTTCCAAGGACCAATCTGACTATGGAATTGGGTGCAGCTATCCCAGTTTGAGGGACTAAAATGCTTATTAGCTCACGTGTGTCTCACGCTGTGTCAACTGCTCAGTTTAGTATCCAGGAACCATATGTTTAATTTACTACTGAAGATCATGGCTATGTGCTCAAAACAGGTGAGCCACATGTTTTTTTTGAGCCTCTCTTGGCAGAAGCAGCCCAGGCTGTGATTTCGGGATGGCTTGTGAGAGTGTCAAAGAACTTTAATTTCATATCTGAACAGGTAGGAAAAATGAATTGTTGTCAGAAACAGACATTCTAGGGTTGGGGAATCAAGACTCCTTTCATTCTGAACTGCTGCATCCTGAACCTCTCATGGTGCTGATGAGTTTTACGTACCAGTTTTATATGGACACTTTATGCATTTGGGATGAGCTTTACTCATGAAAGTCAAAATTTTGACACAGTCACTGTTTTATGAAAAACCTTCATTTCTTTCATCAAAGAAGCAGTGGTAAACCCCCAAAGCATCCAAAGCATGTGCTTCCAGAGTTACCATCAATCAAATCCACAAAAACTGTACCATATAATCATTTCTGTAAATACTAATTTGGTTGATAGTATTTATTATCCTCATGTTTAGGCACCTAAGACTGAGTATTCAGAGTTATGTAATTTGACAAAGGCTCTAAAAAAAGGAATTTCCAGAGCTCAGGTTTGTCACCAACTTCAAGAGTGCCCCAGATCTCAACGCTGGGACTAAACTCCATCTGCTACTGGCAAAGGGGAAAGCAGGTTATTGAAAAAAGGTAACTGGGACTCTGGAAGCAGATGACAGAGAGCATTGCAAAGGCTGTGGTGTATCACCAGTGGCATTTGCACAAAAACAAGTGAAAAGAGTAAACAGGTCCAACTTCAAGCACTTAAGGGGTTTTTTAATATTATGAATAGTTTTATTTGTTTGTTTTATGGATATTATGAAAATGAGATTTTTCAGGGAAAGCATACTGTGAAAATGAAAAGTGTTAGGAATATATTTTAAAATTATTTAATTATCAGTAGTACTTTTCTTTAGATTTTTCTGCACTAGAATTCAGAAAGATTCTGGCTAGAGGCTTTGTGCCTTGCTCAAGAATAACTGAATTATTCCTTCATTGCCATAAAAGACACAGAGAAAAAGTGAAACACAGAAAGCCTACAAGGACTAAAACTGTACATTAAGGACAATTTTCAGAATTTTTTACAAGTGCAAAAAGAATAGCACCAAAATAAAAACAATGGAAGTAATGTTGAAGAGAAATTAAATTTCTTCCCAGGTAGAAGGTATTAAAAAAGAATCATATAGTAATCAGAGTATAAAAACCATGCCAGCACAATATCATTGAGAGCAGATATTTTAGTGACTAGAGATAATTATGCTACTCAAGAAAAAAAATTAATTTTACTTAAACTGACATCCTTAATTTCCAAGGCAAGTGTTTCTCTGACTAGTCTGACACAGTTTAAGTAGTATAGATAGTCTCTGTTTTATAACAAACATTGGTAGACTCCAAACTGACCTAATAGGCAACATCATTTGAAATTTGAACACATGGAATTCACTCAAGCTTCTACATCATCTTGCAAGAAAAGATATATCATGGGCTCCATTTAAAATTATTTACATGTGAATTAATAGCATTCCAAAGTAGACATTTTGCAGCAAAGTTAAAGTTCAAAAAGACCCGAAGAGCAATGCCTAGGAATTTTCACCTTTACCAATCATTAAATTTGTTGGAAGAAGTGATTTCTGAAATTTTGCTAAATATAGGTCCTAGCAACCTGAGCATTCATTTTCCAGGTTGTAAGTTTTTTTCAGACAAAGTTTTCTTAACATTTCTGCATTTTTGAGAACCACAAGCCTTTGTTGCAACTTGTTATTTAACCTCTGTTCTAGAACATATTTTTAAAATTTTGCAAACATATTACCCCATATTATTTATGGCATAGCAGAATTCTGATTTTGGTTTCATTTGGGTTTTTTTCCTAGGTGTCACAAGAAGACGAAACGATGACACCTAAAGCTTCAACAAAGCTTAACCAATTTTATAAAAATTGGAAATGAAAGATACGGAGAAAAAAGTTTCTATTTGAGAGAAAAGAAGATGATTTAGCACTGTACATTCACACAGTAATAAATTATTGTGTTGTATCTAACCTGTCACAAACCATGTGTATTCACCCACACTGTAATACAGCTTCAGCAGGTTTCCTGAATTTCTCAAATAAAGGTTTTGGAAACAGAGATAATACAACATTTCACATGACAGCCTTTAATGCATCCTCAAAATTTAACAATTAGTGGAACCAAACACAGGAAGATATCTGGTCCTGTGTCCAGAGCTGCATTTCTGAAACTGTTTTATACAGAATGGAATAAGAGCTTTTTGGCAAGCAAAGGAAGAAGAGACAGGTCAAATCTGTATTAGATAAAATGCTTATACTTCTAAGTTTTACCACATGTTGATTGATTCAAATATAATTGGATATAAAATATCTTTATATGGAGGGGTGTTCAACCAGTACAAATTAGCTGCAATTAAATCCTGCTCTTGCTGATTACTATATGTGTTCAACTGTCAATCTCTCATATGTCTACTCACACTGTAGTGAATTTCAAGGTATCCAAAGGTATACAGATTTCAAGTAGATTTAAAACCCTTCAGTCTAGTAAAGAAGAAATGCAAGGCGACAGTGAAATTCAAGGCAGAGACAAACTCCATCCTGCCATGAGACACAAGAATGGAGTGTGCTGTTAATTTGACTGAGGCACCTTCCACCAAGGGCTAATGTTTCTGTAGAACCCTCAAGTCACACATAAACGTTTCTGAACAACAACATTCCCCCTCTTCGGCTTTCTTTTTTTTCCCCTTTCTGTTTAATGTTAATGGAAGATGCCATATGGATGGTTTTGGAGATTAAAATGCCCTTTTTCTATGTTCAGGGGAAGTTCAGCATAATTCTCTGCAGGAGCTATTAAATGTAGTCCCTTACTGCCTTCTTTTAAGGGGTACAAGAGTAATTCTATTTTCATGCTCTTTTACTCTTCATTTCTTGTACTGATTATGCCAATTAGAGCAGTCCTCTTTGTGATGCGGTCATCTGCTTTCTAGAAATCTTACCTGCCTGTTTATATGCTTGCAGGTACTGACAGCTGCAGAATGAATTTGATACAGATAATTTAACTCTCCCCAACAATGAGCACAGAGATAAGCAACAGACTGAGTGGTAAACACCATTGAGTCATTTATACCATTTCTGCCTTAGTGTGCTCTTTTACTAGGNTATATATACATATCTATATGTTCTAGAAACTATCTTTAGGCTGGAAGAAATTTAAACTGTCTTTACTGCAGATATGTGGAATTGTCTTAAATGTGGGGACCAAAGAGAGAACAGTATCTAAGTAAGATGCATGACTGCACATCTGCTAACACAAAATTTAAGTTCTTTGACTCCAGATCTCATTAGTTTTTGAATACTTCTTTTCCAGTGTAGGGAATATCTAGTTCATACATTCTGCCTGGTTCCCTGGTGAACACACCTTTTGTTTTCAAACTAAAATCAAATCCTTTATTCTCAAAGTCCTAGTCAATGTGACGCCCTGAAGAACCTTGTCTACGTTTTTTTTTTCTTCTGATCTGTCAGCTTTCCTTTTTGTATCATGGTTGTCTTCTTCCCTGGGTGACTCCAAAGGCTTCCTTACATTGCCTAACATGGTATCCTCATCTTCACTCCTGTTTCTGTTTGTCTCAAGAACTTAAAAGTCTTTTCTCAAAACTTTTTTCAGTTAGCTTCCTAATACTGACCCTAATCTTTCCAAATGTTGTCTTTACATTTTAAGATTCTTGCTTATGCTTAAATAAATAAAAATTAATAAACAAAAAAGTAAAAAAAAAATAGTTATTAACATTATACATATGTAAAATAGATGGATTTAATGACACTTAATTTCTTCTTACCCCTGTTCTTAACTGCTCTTTTCTCCTGTATTACTTTCAGCCTGAAGGGGTTAAAAGATGATACTGCTTTGTAGTGCAACAGTATTATTTTGCTTACAGTAGTAAGCGTTCAGAATATCTATGAAGTTCCAAACGCAGTAAGAGCAGAAGCAATAACAATCAACTGAGTTTAAAATATACTATGTCATTTTATATGTAATAGTAGCTGCAGTTAAAGCCACTCTTTTCTGTGAACAGAATACACACGAATAACAGAGGGTTTTTACATGCCACATAATAAGCAGACCTGCATACAAAATCATTTAATATATAATGATAAATGAGGCCATTGGAAGAGAGATTTGTCAAGAAAGAAGAGACTAGGACTCTGCATTAACACTTGGGCCAAGTCCATGAAGCCAAATACGCTTCTTCCCTTGGATATGGGCATTGTCTTACAGGCAGAAGGGAAGCTGAAAGTACTATGTTCAGGGTCCTCTCCACAGTGGTGACCACATCTGCACATAACCAACTTCATCAATCAGAAACATGCCATGTGCAATGTAATGGAGAAATAACGAATCGAGACTAAAGAAAACTCTGCTCTGAACAACAGCAGAGAATGCAGAAAAAGAAATGAGACAGAACAATACTCCTCATCAGTCTTTCATTTCCTGAAATACTGAGTATTGTAAAAAGCAAGTTAACTATACATAATATAGCACTGACTCACAGGCTTCTACCCAGACACCTCAAAAGATCCTGGTACTGAGAAGAAAGACAGGTAATTTTTTTATTTTTAATTTTTTTTTGTGGGCTTTCGTTTTGTTTCTTTTATACTGGTAACAAATTCTATACTTTCTAAAATTTGCTTGAAAATTCTTTAGGAGAATCCTGAATAGGGTAACACAAAAATCTGTTCATTCTGAAAAATGGCCATCATCTTCAAGACTGACTGCAGTTTGCCCTTTGTGCTTTGAGACTGAGAATTCAAAAATGCAGACTGACAATAGCCAAGCTGCCCCTTTTTATCTGGAGGCTTTGGGTATCCCCCAAGATTTTTATATAAATGTAGTGCACTATGGTTTACATTAGAAAAGGAAACATTTATCTTATCACATTGATATCGGCTCAGTACAATATTACATTCTGGAATAAGAAAATATTGCAACTTTTCTTGAAAAGGTCAAGAGGTACTGTTTATCTTCAGGGCATAATGAATTACATTGTATTTCCTCCCCAAGAACTCTGAAAGAACGGAATATGTTTTGACGCACAATGCACAACTCAGGGCTTGGTGATAGTAGATGGAATAACAAACAAAGCTGTAGTGCAGAATTTCAAGCTTCAAAATTCTGTATAAATACAAATCTATGTGAGAAACCTGGCTAACAAGTAGTGCTATTGCTACTAAAAAAATGTATGACAATTCGAATAAGGCATGACCTTCAAATCTCTTCAACCTCTTAACTGCATCCTAAGTTCAAGTTTACTTACTTATATTATTACATGTTAAACTTTATAGCTGTTCAGCTAGGTAATGTAACAGCTACAAGTTCCTGGTGTCCAATTTTATAGTCAGAACACATCTTTTTATTTATGAAAATCACATTCTCTCTTATGTCTGACTGCTTGGCTTATGCTGCAACGATCACACTCTCAATTCATTGTTATTGATTGCTAAATACTGGCCACTTTTCTGAAGAAATGTTTCCAGTTAGGTTTCAAAATGTTAAAAAAAAAAACCAACAAAAAACGAGAGAGATAGCTGAATCTGCAATACCAATAATAGAGACTTGTGTCTCCTCGTATTTCCTGTGTCAGGACCAGTGACTAGTAAGTGGAAATTTTAGTGGAAAATCTATGATGATACTTACTAGCAAAAAACATTTTTCCCACAGAAAACAGTTTTATACAACCTCATCTTTCAATGGCTCATCTACTGTATCAATAGGAAGTAATATGTGACTTAGTCCTGTATATTAATTTTTCAAAAGAAGTGAGAAATTGAATTAACAAATGAACGAGGGTCTGTGGAAAAAAACGAGAGTTAAACTAGGGAGTAAGTTGCAACACAATACATTTGAAAAATCTCTACTGTTCTGCAAATTTCCTTTTGCAATCATTTTTTGTCTATGGTATTAAGAAATTAGCAGAATGCAGACAGAGATTGGAGCAGTAATCTGGAAGGGAGACGTGTGTCAGCATGCTCCTTTTTTTCTGTCACAGCACAGCTGGTTGGCTACTACCTACTAGCCAAGATTGCTGCAAGGAGCTTTTCCTTACTCTGTCCAGTTGAAACTCAAAACAGTGATCACAGTGGTCAGCTTTACTTTACTGCTTAATACAGGAAAGAAGTACTCACCGAGCTGAAATTCGTCTCAGATGGCAAGTGAGAGCTAACAGCACCAGCTCTTGTAATCTGTTCATTCAACACAAGAACTCACATTTCAATTTATTCTGCCATGAGATACTGAAACACGCAGAGGTCAAAGAAGAATCAGTAGGCAGGGGGTGCTCTAACACATTCTATAGATCTTTGGCAATGTGGAAAAAAAAATTAAAGAAATAAACATGGAAATGTGTGGAGACTCGTCTAGACACACCTAGACTATCCAGGACAGTCAGGGAGACCTTCAATTCAGAGAAGAGGTGAGAAATAGAGAAGTGAATACAGAAATCTTTCTATTTGTGGGTACTGGGTCAATAAGAAAACCATGAAGATCAATACGAACTGAATCACTTGAGGGCACTAAGCCTCCATCAGACCTACGGACAGAAATGCCACATCAGTGACAACAGCTGAACTGCTTCAATGGCAAGATCAGGCAAGATCTCAATGTCAAAGTAGTTATCTGAAATAAAGTAGCTTAATAGAGTGAGCTTGAAGCTACACTGTGTGGGAGAAAAATCACAGCTAGATCAATTTTCCAATGAATATGCCAAACACAGATGTTTATGGAGTAAATCAAGGCTTCATTTTTTAGATAAGAACTCTTACCGCATGATACAGAAAAAGAGAAAGGAAACAAGAAAAGGAAATATATTACTGTAAGTAATAAAGAAACATTAACTGGAGTGTAATATTATGGACCTTGTGTTTATGGGAGGTGGAGACAAGATCAAACTGAATAAATAGACAGAGCTGGGATCATAGAGTTGTTCAGCAAACAGTCTGGAAAATTATTTGAGTCTGCCCTGTCATATACAGAAGTTAAGTAATTGTTAGAAGAAAGTAGAGTGAAATGAAAAGGCTGCTTATATTTAAAAACTTCTGAATGAATTCTCCATGAATTTTTTTGTTTTCTGGTATAAGTTTTCTTTCCTCTGTTTTTCCTGATAGAAAAAAAGTTGAAGCATATTGAGTCATTTCAAGTATCATCAAACATATCAAGAGGTTTTTTGAAAAAAAACCAAAAACAATACCTATTTTCATCAGATTACAAGATAGTAACCATGGCTGCCCCTGTCCAAAACTGCAATGAACAAAACACACAGAACAGACTCTCTGGTTTTCTTTCCAAAGTATTTTTACATTCTTAAAATATGTCACAACCAAAGCAAAAAAAACAAGAAAAAAAATTCACAGACTTACAGGATGGTTTGATTTTAATAGGACACTTAGGTTTTAATAACTTACATCAGATTAATGATAAATATTAATAGCCCTGAATAGGGCTATGCCCAGTTCTGCCAGCTGGCTCCTAAGCATGTCATCTGAGTCTTGAAGCAGAGTTGCAGAGTTTTTGATCAAAGTAATACTCCCAATTTTAAGAAGAGAGTTTAGCATGCATAAAATACTTAAAATTCCTAACAAATTACCTTTCAAGTCCAAACTGCTAAAACAGTAAGCTAAATGCCTAAATATAAAGTAGCAAAAATGAAATAATATAACCCATAATTCCCACATGTTTAGCCAAGTTCTATAATCTATCCCTTACTATATAGGAAAAAAAAAGCATATGAGAGGAGAGCTCTGCTTTCCAGATCTTTTAAGAAAAGCACCCTTGACTTTAAAACGAAATGAAGTTTTCTACTTTGATTTTTTACTTTTATCTGACTTTTCTGAATCTTATTTATCAGGTCCTTCCAATGGCTTTCTATTGGAGTTTTTTGAGTCATTTGGCCACAGATTTCTCACTGAATTTTAACAATCAAAACGCATAAATGAATTTTAAATACAGAGTTAGGAGTTGTTTCTTCAACTCTTTTTGCATGTACCAATACTGGATAACAGTGTTGGTAAATTACAACAATTCAGACCAACTGAAAGGGCTGCCTGTATCTCAATAAGTCAGGTTACCATTCTCAGGTTCCTCTGAGAAGGAACTGAGGATATCCCTGGACTTGCCAGGCATTTTAGATTTAACACTTGGCCTCTCAGAGCAGTTTCATCTTTTAAAACTGTTTTTTGGCTTTAAGGAACATTTCTGAAGAGCTTGGCTAGCTCCAGGCACTTAACCCTAGTTTGCACGTGCAGTGCACCAAAGGCTGGGGCTTCCAGCTAGGAAGTCACTGACTGACTGACAAAGAGACACAGTATCCTGGCACAGTACAGGAAGTACAGACTAAAATTGTATCCTTGAAGTACTCTGCGCATTTTGAAAAAAAAAACCAAGGAGAAAGAAGGCACTGTCTGAGGTTCTGAGAAAATTTTGGAGCCCAGCTTAGGAAGCAGGAGATGCATTGATTGAGAAGAACAACAAAGATATGGACAAAAATGGATTTTGTGATCATTATGCAATTATTTCCAACCTGTTGGAGGGGGAGATGAAGCAATTAGTGGCCATCCTTGGGAAAGGAGAAATAAAAAAAGGCCCTTTCTGCCTTGAGGAATCTTTCACATCTCATTCACATCACAGGGACTGTTGGAAGTTACAGTTAGCCCTTAGAGCACTTTTCTGATCATTGGTCTATGTGTAAAAAATATTTGATATTTTGGGCCATTCTTCTCTTATATTGCCAAAAACCTCTCTTCTTCTTCAAACTGAAGTTTGTCTATTAAGCCTCAGGTAGTAGGGCCTTTAAGATCAGGAAGTATAAGAAGACCCTTAGGACACTTAGCACAGCTAATCATAAAATGCAAGAAATAGAGTAAGATATTTGCTCATTGCATTATACAGAAACAATTAGGGAGTACAAGCCTTGCTAACAGTTTTTTCATTATTTTGTTATT
>VZDJ01004378.1:7689333-7721833 GCA_008694505.1 Cyanoderma ruficeps
TAGCTTGTACTCCATGTTTCACTGGTTATGAGATTGCACACCTTTTCATGATACACTTTATCTCAAAGTTGTCTGTGGCTGTTCCTATTATGCTGTGTGCATGACCTTTTAGTAAGCTGAAGAAGATACAGTTATCTTCTTTTCTGACATGCAACATCTATCAATCAACATGTTTTCACGTAATTTATTCAAAGCAAATAGCAGCTCCTAAGGCTAGTGAACCGCAGCACTATCCCAGCGATTTTGATTAAGGAACAATGTGGACAGCTTAGGTGGGAAATGAAAAATGCATACCAGTGTTGATAAAGATGTAACTGAAACAGTAAATGGATCTGAAAGACCAAAATTTATATATTTTTAAGTGATTCACAGGAACTAATACAACTGAATATCATAAATACAGGAGATGTGTTCTTTGATGAACTTAAAATGTTAGCAAGTTCAGTTTACTTATGGTTTTAAAGCAATGTCTACATAGTTTTCTTGGACTAATCTACATTTTTCTCATTGAATCAAGAATGTAAATTAAGACAAAATGATTCTTTTTCAATTTCATGCTGAAGTAGCTCAAGTTAGTGAACGTAATTTCTCCTAACAAGAAAATTTATCACTGTAAGCTCACTCAGTTGCCTTTTATAGAGAGTTCCTGTATGCATTTATGGAAGTGAAAGAATAAAAAGATTGATAAATGTGCCAAAGGAATAGTCCCTTTAACTTATTCAAGCCAAGGCAAGCACAATTAAATTATTCTTACCAAACAAGGAAATGTAAAGATCATTTCATCATCTATGTGATAATCCTCATCTCTGACAAAATGCGGCTTATTTTTCACTATGACTGAGTTATTTACTCTATTCTGAAATAAGTCTTTCTTTTGGAAGAAAAAAAAAGTTTATCATATTTTCAGACACTCTTATTTTAGCTGCTAAATTAATTTGAAGCTTTTGTTCATTCCAAATCAAACTATAATGAAATCAAAGCATAAGTATACAAATAAAGCATCTTAAAATTAATCATTTATATTTCAAGCACTACAGAACCTTCCTCGTACATTTTGAGATCCATGTCCAGTTCCATAGGCCTTTTATGTCACATGCCAAAAAGGAGAACTTTCTGCCTTTTCATGGTGAAGGAAACATTCCAATTTTTTGTCTTGCAAGTAAATCTCTAAACTCTAAAATTCTAAATTCTAAATTTAATTTCTGGTATATTTTCTGGTATAAGTTATTTGCATAAAACAACAAAATTAGGTTCATATTTTGTAATTAAGATTCCATGCAATTCTGTTGCGATTTTATTGTCAGAATGCTGGCGTCAAAGAATAGAAAACTATTGTGCTGTTACTGTGCAAATACTGAACAAATTAGTAATCTCTGTCCCCTTGGAGGCTACCAGGCAAGGACAAGACGAGTAAAATACATTAACAGATGCTGAACAGACAGAGAATAATGTACAAAGAGACAATGAAGTAACATTGTAAGCATGACAGTCTTTGTATACCATCCCAACCAGTGTCTATATCTAAGTATTTTTCTGAAGGAGAAGAATGAAGTCATTTCTGGTCAACCCAATCAAGCCATTGGAACCAGGTTATTATGAAAAATTAGAAAAAATAGAAAAAATAGAAAAAATAGAAAACTTTTCCTGAGTTATTTGAAGAGCTCAAAAAACACTGATGGATAAGTAAAGACATAAAACAATGTAAGATGAAGTACAGTTTCTTTTATGCGGTGTAACAAACAGGAAATACATTGTTAAAGTACAAATAAAATTAAAAGTGATTAATCCAACTGAATGTTTTTTTGAGAGGGAAGGAGGAAATTTCCATTATTCTATTTTGTTTTACTAAGAAAACTTATCATGTGGGTGACTCAGAAGGAACTCAGAAAGCTCATAAATACAAACATACAGCTATTGAGTAAGGAAGCTCATTACTGAAGGCAAAGCTGCAGACATGTTCACCTCTCTTCCTTATTCAGTACAGAAAGAGGTCTCCCACTTTACTGCCCTGAACACTGAGTTGGCTCTCCTGCTTCAATATCCTTTAGTTGGTTAACACAAACAAGCTTTTGAAGGTTACTGGTACTTCTTGTCATAATAAAAGTACTATTTTTGTTGTCCCTAAAATAGAGGTTACGTCTGTTAGGGGAAAATGAATGTCTGAATACTGCAGACCAGTTCACTACATGCTAATGCATCAGCCTGCAGAACCTGCCTTCCATGGACAATCTTCAGTCTTCTATTTTTGCATTTGTACAGATGGTTAGCAGTACAATTGCCCTTCAGCCTCTTAGCAGTTGTCAAAATTAACAAAGGATGGAGTTATTAATTAATTACAGGAACATGTAGATGCCTAAATTAAGGCCCCATTAAATTCGACACTGTGGCACGTGTGGCACAAAAAGATCAGGCAAACACACAGTGGGAAAGAGCAGAAGGCAAGGAAAAACAAAGCATTCCCAGTTACTGTAAATGCAAGTTTCAGTCCATGCATAGATTAGCAGTGCTGAACTTGCTGTACACACCACATGGACATGAACTTCAGCAACAGTCATAGTGGATTTGCAGATTTTTATGGGGCAGCAACAGACAGAGCATGAAGGTGGCTGAAAAAAAAATGGACTAATCAGCAATTAAAGCTGGGTTTAAGAACAGAGTGGAAATTAAAAGCTGTAGGTTTGGTAAAACCAAAACCATCCAGGAGATGAGATTGTAGAAGAATGGGAGAAGGGATGATGTAGAAGTACTGGGAACTTAAAAGAAGTCCAAAATCATTCTGGATTACAGACAGGAATTAAGTGCACAAGAATGAAAAGATTCAAGTTACACAGGAAGTGATGGAATCAGAAAAGAAACAAAAGTGAGGTGAGAGATGAAGGGTGCTTGGAGTTATTGTGGTCTTTTGGAAACCAGGAAAACATGGTAGATAACAGGAACAAAAAAGAGGTGACTATTCACTGAATAGCTGTGCAGTCTGAGACTTGTGATTAGAAGGAGACAGAAGGAATATTGGAGAGATGAGAGAAACGACAGTAACACTGATTTTCAGAGATTGCCACCAGTTTTAACAAAGGTTCCAGTCTTCCTACCAAATCTTTCAGTGCAATTCTCACCAAGAAAAAAGAATTTACTTTACAGACCAGGAGAAAAAAAGTGAAACACTGAGATAGTTGAATTCAAAGAGATTTAATTCCTTAGTTATTCTTGTGCAGATTTGAATTAAACCGCTTACTTTTTAGAATCAGTTCCAATTGCCAACATTGTAGAAACTTTAAGTGTTTACCACTTTATCACTGTTTTTACCATGTGAATGCTTGAAATCACACTGATGCTTTTCTCGATAGTAGAGACTCGAAATGCTGCTTTTCTCATTCAGAATCCAAAAATGATAGCATCCCATGAACTTTGCTTCAAACATCTACTTTTTTTGCTATTAGAATCACTGCAGTTGCTTTTTACTACTTCCTGAATGCAACAGGTACTTCCCAACACCAGTCAAAAGGACAGACAGTGGATGTGCCACAACAGAAAACTATGAAACATTAATAATAAAAATCCCACAGCTTTTGTCAGACCTCCTAAGCCATGATTCGCTTTTCATTTAACAAATATAAAAGATGACCTAGAGGTGACCTAATTATTGGGCAGAATGCATCTTGGGGAGACCAGGACTCAAGCCTCTCTCCGTTGTTCACGTTCAGATGGAAACTGAGTGATTATTATTTCCATAAAGTATGGACTACAGCCTAAAAGTATAAAGTTGTATAGATGTAGGCAGGAAACCGTACTTCTTGGAGAGGAGCTTTGTTTATGTTATAGCTTCTCAGTTTGCATTCCATAAAACGCCCTTTCATGCTCTCACCCAGTGCTGGGTGAACTCTCCCGTCAGGCTCGGCGGCTTATCGCGGCTGTCAGGAAAGGTGTCAGCAAACAGTGCGCACACCCCGCGCACACACCGCTACAAACAAACCAGCAAGCCTTACCCTGCTCATTGCCAAGTGGGAACCATATCTACACTTGCAGTCTAAATATAATCAGGCTAGGGTTCACATTAAAAAACCCAAACACCCTCTTCTTTCCAAAGCAGAGAATACCTTCTGTGCTGATTTTAAGATGTGTATGAAACTGCACAAACAGCAAGCATATTTTCCCCATAATTTTAAACTGCCTTTTTTGATAACAAAATTAGTTTAAAGAAAATTACAAAGGTAAAACAGTCACTCCCAACCAAGACTTCTAAAACACTCTGTTCTAAAACACTCTGCTTCTCAAGTTTATCAGTGGTCAAGATGATTTATTACTTCTGAATTACACCTGATTTTAGACCCATAGCATTGTAAGTGGAGCTTCAAAAATACTAACAAATAGTACCAAAAGCTGCCATTAAACTGTCACAATAAAAAAGCACTAACAATTTCAGCCTGTAGGGCAAAACCTTTACAAAGAAGGAAGAGTAGTATGGATCTGCTATAAGTTTTGAACGTAAGTTTGGGAATATGGGGATGGCCCCTCCAAATAATGTCCACTTGGAAGAACACACAATCTTCCTTGGAATTCTGACTAGCTAGAAATAAGAGACCAAGGTCAAAGCTATGGAGGGAATATGTCTTAAGGAAGGCTTATAAGTATAAGGTTAATTGTGTAAGTTCAACGTTTCACAAGGTATAGCTGGCCAAAGGGAAGAGTAATACACAGCTAGATCATAAACTGCCCTCCAAAGGCAGGAAGATGAGGATGTGAAGGTTTGGCTAATGCAAAGAATGTACAGGCAAAAGAGCAATTCTGAATAATAGCTAAAGAAATACAGAATTATCTAAGAAAAATTGTCTTTGGAAGAAGCTAAAAACCATATACAAAGAACTGCAAATGAACAGGACAGCACTAACACTGGACACAGCAGAGCTCCTGAAATAACTGAAAACTGTCTATGATCTTTATCAGAAAAGATGAGTCACTGATCCTACGAACAAGGAAAAAAATATGAAGAAAGATGTTAAAGTGCATGGGAGAAAGTGAAGCTAAATGGTTATAAAACAAATTAAGAGATGATTATGACCAGAAAGATCGAGGAGTGAGGAGATGTTGTTTATAAGACTCAAAATGCATGGTCAGAATGGCAATTTAATTGTTTACGTGGGTTATCAGCAACAGCCCATCTCAACTCCCGAAATCCTCAGCAAAAGGTAAGAGTATATAACCACCTGTCTAATGGCTGCATTCAGTTTTAACAGAAGGTGAAATCTGAGGCATAGCTTCCACATTGCTTTTTTTTTTTTTTCCACATGGATAAACAACATCTCTGATAACCTGCATCCTGCTAAAAGCACCAGCACCAAAATATTGTGATAACCATCAGAACCAGGGGGAGCCATATCTACAGCTAGTGGATAGTGAAGGGCTAGTGAAGAAAGTAGGCCCTATGGAAATGTCACCCACACAGCTTTTGGGCCAGATGTGCTTTTGCTTTTCTGTTTCATGAATAAAACACAGGTTATGTGAGTGAATATACATTACTGCTTCACATACTGACTTAAAACAAAGTGGTTTTGTTTTCAGAAAACATTAGTTAAGAACTGACAGGGTTGGTGGCAGTGCATATGTATTACTGTTATATTTGTATTTTCTATTAAATATAACAACCAGAGGTAAATGAATTATAACATTCACTAAGAATTACTTGTTGTTTGATGAATCACAGTTAACACTCATTCTGTTATTTATGTTATAATGCTATCTGATGACCAAAAACTGCTTGTCTAGTTCACTAATACATTAGCCATTAGCAAAGATTTCCCAGATAGTTTGAGAAAACAAATTCCAACCTACAAGAGTGTTTGCTGAATTGGTTTCACAGATAATTTATGAGACACTTGTGTTTTGTGACTGGTCATTTAAATCATATAATATTGCCTTCACTCCCTGGCTGAAAGACTGAGGGACTAGAACTTCTTACCTTAAATAAGAAGGAACAAAGGAGAAACAATAAGTAATGCTGTAAGAGCATAAGTAATTCAATTGAACTAGAAACATTTATCTACTATGAAATAAAACACAGCATCACAACAATAATTTATTCCATCAATTAGAAATGGGAAAAGAATTAAATAATGTTCAGGATTCAAACAAACATTTTTGTTATGAACTCCAGCAAGAAGGCTTTCAGCTACAAAAAACAGCTTTAATGAATATACAATATTATTTAATCAAATTGTGTATATTTTTTGCTATTGATTTTAAAAAGAGTACCGACCTCACAATTTACAGGATGAATGCCCAGTGAGCAAGGTATGCAATTTGTTTCTATGATTCTCTGAACCCTGTTTCTAAAACCTGCCAGTCATCATTTAAACAGGTAAAACGGGCAGCTGCATTACAGAAGTGATTTTTCACACAGAACCTAATGGCATCTGAACAAATATGAATAATATCTGAAATACCATTTTAGCAGTTAGTAGGGCTTGAAAATATGTCTGAAATGTATTTGCTCCCAGCTGGTTTGTGATGTTTTATCCCGTAGACCCTGAGCAGAAGCAGTATGCTGGTGTCTTGCCTTGAAGCAGCTTGTTAGGATGATGGTAACCTATTCTTTGGTGGCTGGCAAAGGGTTACTCCTTAAAAAAAGGATCTTTCTGGTAAACTTGCAAAACTGAGGTTGTCAATGCATGGTTGAGATAGTTCTCAGTATGTTGCCTTCTCTTTAGTAGTACATGCATGAGGCACTGGTGCTCTAATGAAGCGATTTCCTCCCTTGAGCTGCAAGCCACGAGCTTTGCTACCTTGACTAGCCTTACGTAATGCTATTGGAAAAAAATCCCCTGAAATTCCTGTATCCCCAGTAACAAGAAAACCTTGAAAAAGATACAGAAGTGACCAAAATTCTCCTTGAAGAACAAGGTGTTTCAGAGATAAGAAACAGTTTGAATTCTTCAAAGTTAGGAGAAAAAAAATCCAGGACGTGGGTGAGAGTTAACACTATGCATGTGTTGAAGCATTAACTATAGGTAATGCTAACTATAATACCTAACTATAGTTAGGTAGTTTGGGTTTTTTAAAGGTATACAACCTTTTTTACATATTAATTGGTATCTTCCACTAGCAATCAACTATTCGGGTTTCATGCATATGAACTGAAGTACATCTTAACACGATACATGCCAAACTCAACATAGAGATAGTAAAAAAAAATTAGACATGTTAATAGTAAAACCAAAACTCACCCTCTTTCCTCAGCCTTAGACAGAAATTAATGAAGTCATCAGGGTGCTGGAGTGCTCAGCAAATCCAAATGCAACATTAAAGATTGTTTATACTGCAAACTTCAAAAGGAAAGGGTGGAAATAAGAGCCACCCAATCACTGGATAACCTGGACAGTAGGTGAGATTTAGAAACACTGTTTATAGGCAACTGCTGGAGAACTAGGAATTCTTTAAATTGTTTCAATTTTCAGGAAAGAAAATAAAAGTCTTCAAACTACAACGCTGTGCAGTTCTGCAATAAAGCATACATAACCCATGAGTGATCACAGGTGTTTCGTTAGTTGGGAAAAAGGTACACAGTTCATCATACATAGTGTGTTTCCTTAAATTTGCAGAGAAGATGACTGTAATTCTTTTGGAATATTAAAAGAATATATTACCACTTGTGCCATGAAGCTGGCATATTGTATCCATTCAAAAAAGCATACACCAGCAGTTTTGAAGACAAGGATTTTTCTTTAAGAGCCTAAGATGGAGGAAGGAATACTTCCCTCTTAACAACCAATTTTTCCATTTGCATAGCCCCTTTTATGCTGTTTGAAAGTTGGAGGAGAACATAACCAGGAAAAGGGCATAAATCACATCTCCCTCGCTACAGAGAAAAAGGTGCATAATTTTTTCCTGTGCAGCTTGGGAAGTTCTATATTTTCTAATACTAGATTGTACCTTTGGAGAAAAAGAGAAACTGCTTTTCCAGGTTTTGATGCCAGGTGCGACAAGGGGAGCTGTGTTTTTATTGTTATCTACACCACAGAAAAGTCTCCCTTAAGCAGGAAAAAAGACTGAGCCATCAGAACCTGGCCAATGTTTCAGGAAGAAGAGTGACTATGGCTCCTTAGAACAGAAGAAGTGGAGAAAAAACAAGTCAAAAAGTAAATTCAAAAGCAAACCTGCAAGGTGAGACACAGAGACAGGGCTCCCACCATCTCTGACGGCACAGCAACCACAGCCTTTTATGTAGTCTCTCAACTGCTATGTGAAAACAGGGCAAGGAGTTGACAGCAAGGAAACAATCTGAGTCATCTATATTATTGCTAGAAAGCTGTCCTCTAATCAAACTAGTAAGCATATTTATGTAATTTTCTTCTTCATGGTCAGACCAAGCTAATGGTAAAGTGATGAGTCTTTCTAAGAAGAAAAGCTGAAAGCATCATAAAAAGTGGTATTAACAAAATGCTTTTTATCACACAGCAGTTGTGATAAAGACATATCCAGATAGAAGCAGTACTGTAAGGTTATCTTGACTAACAATAAAGATTATTTTAGAGATTTACATCATTGTTTAGACTTACCCCAGAAAAACCACCTGTGGTGTAAAGAACACTACTGTAATGTAGATGACACTACAGCCGCTGAATAGTATTCAGTTATATTGGAAAGTATTCGATATTGTTTTTTTCTATTATTACGAAAACCACTTCAAAGACACAACACTCTTGGCTCTTTAGGAAGCAAACGTCATTTCATTGTACTCCTACAATACCTTGCTCAGTAGGGATCAAGAACTTGAACATGTTTTTAAGGCCCAATAATACAAATAGTTTCAACAGCACATTACATCCAAGCAATATTTTTAAAAGTACTGCTTGTATCTATAGATAAGAAGGACTGCAACATTCTACACAGGTGCACATGAATCTTCAAAGTCCTCATATCACGGAAAAATCTCTTCCTGCTTTTATTTTTTTTTTTTTTTCACATGGTCTTGAACAGGTAAATCTGTCCATATGTATTTAGGAAAGATAATGATCTCTTGTATCTCTTCCTAAGAAAGAGTTAGGATACAGTAGTATGCATCCTACTACATACAAAACTGGATGTATGTCAATTTTCAGAAGCTATTATAAAGCAAAAAATGTCTGTAGTTTTCCAACATATTTTTTTACTTTTTTTTTTTTTTGGAGATGACCGGTATTCTAAATGGCATGACAAAGATCAGGATTATCATTCTTTTGGTCAATGCCTATTAAAATATATTCTAACTCTTGTACTAACAATCCTGTAAAACTGGTTAGAAGCATTACAGGGCCATATATCTAGAAATGGACAAAGTTTAATCAAGAGTAAGTGAATCCTAGTCTTCTGTCCCAAGCAGAATCAGGTACCACACGAACTAGTTTCCATGTTTTGTTGTTTTGTTTTTGTTTTTTCATTTTTCTGTTTGTGGGTCATTGGTGGTGACTTGGGCTTTTTGTCTGTTTGATTGATTGAATATTCCTTTTACTTCCCTACCTTCCTAAGATTTAAACCAGATAGTTAAGTTTTTCAAGTATAAACTGCATGACAATTCTGAGAGAAACAGAAAATGGAAAGGGAAGGAAGAAGAAATATAAGAAAGGAACAGGGAAAAAAGAAATTGAATGAAATGGAATAGAATGGGATGGAAATATTGAGGTAGATCTCAGGATGGCTGTAATATGATATTTTCTGTCCAAAAAGCTGCAAACATAACCCATTAATGCTAGGATAGTGACCACAATACTTGCTGTATTTTAGTTCAGAATACACTCATAACTTGTGCTTACTGATCTTTATTCATGTTTAAGTCCCCTAATATCAGCAGAGAGCTGACTACTATAAAGCACATTTCAAAGTCAAACAAAGTGCCTCTCTGAAAAACCTGTAAGTGAAAAGATTGAAACTTTTATTTAATAAAATTATTTAGTATTAAGGGAAATGATGTTATGTCATTCTTAACAGCATCTCATACTAATATTCCTATTATTTATATTTTCTAAGAAGGGCATTTGGTAAAATTAGGCTAGAATATTTGCTTTCACATGCATTATTATTCTTTCATTTGACTAAATTAATTCTAAAAATGTTAAAAATCAATCAACCATTTTTTTATAAAATACAAGGTATCTAATTAAAACCAGCACTTTATAACCTAACTTTTCTAATGTGTCTAGTTATACCTGTTACAATGCTACTGAGAAGTCATGTATATTCTTCACAATTATCAATACTTTTTATTTACAACATAAAATGTTTTTCAGTAATTTTTGTATATCAATGCAACTTTCTATTATACAAAATAAATTCTAGTAGGGACAAAATACTATTTGCTGTGATGGTTTAATGATGAAAGCCTTAATACATTGCCAACTGTAGTTAGTAACTTGACTTCTTAAGCAAAAATAATACCCAAGATGAAGCCACTCTGAGTTGTTTTTACATTAAATCAGTTTTATTTCCAAAAAGTACAAGTCAAACTATGCTTTATTGTTATGACTCTGAAAGAAAAATAGTTTTAGGCCCCTTTATCCTTGCAATGATTGCTACCCCATCATACAGCAATTGTTTTAAAGATATATCAAGGAAAGTATGGGCAATTTCTGACTAGCTATTCAAACTGCAGTCTTTACATCTAAGACATTACTGCTGATCGATTTACCTTTTGATTAGAATTCCAAAAACGTGTGGGAACAATATTTTAAAAAATTGCACTTTTGAAATACCATTGAACTAATGAGGCAGATCAAGGGACCACCGTTATATTCCTAATGTCTCTCGTTTCTTGATCCTCTTCAATAGGGTTTCAAAGAGCCTATTTTTAAATAAAGGTTTCTGTATTTTTTTGTTCACTCTTAATCAAATAGGAAATCAATGAACAGTCATGCCCTGGACTGTTCTAATTTGGATAGCTGGTCTGAAATTATGCTGTTTTCTGTACAAACGAAGCAAAAACCTCCCCAAAATAAAGGACGCTGTCAATTCAAGCTGAGATCTACATCTACACTGCTTGTTTTACAGTGATCTAAACATTCTGACCCATATCTGCCCCTGAATTTTAAATTCAGTGGCTGTTTTGGATTTTAAGATGATGCAAGAGAAAGCTCTGAATTTCTACCTCTGTCATGCCACTGATAGTGCCTTTTGCACTGAGCTATTAGCAACCATTACCATTTACAAATACTTGACCCTGGAAAGTGCTGTGGCTCCTTTGAAAAGAAACAGTGAAAAAGATCATGATTAATAGCATCACAATAAAATATTTAAACACAAATGACTAATTATATCAAACCAGGCTCTCAGGCACCATTTGAAAATAGTTCACTTTCAGTTACTAAAAAATATTAGACATCTTGATTAAATGTTTAGCAAGGCTTTCTATGCAAAAAATCAACTTCCAAATGTTTTTCAGGGAGGACATTGCATATAGAATTGTTTGCCAATAACAAGAAAAAAAAAATAGAGGAAGCTGTGGGTCAAACATCATCTTGCTGGCATAGATAAAAGAAAGTTTATTTATTTTAAGAATGTAAACCTGTTTGAATATTGCTGTACCTCATAAATAAAAGAAATAAAGAGCTGTTTGATACTTTCCTTCTTATGTGTTAGCTTACGTTTGTGGTTAGGTTAAGATACATTTGTGCCTGATCGTAAGTTTTTTACTTCTAACGAGATTTCCAACAAAGGTTCGGCAAAAGGTCAGAGCATACATACAACTACTTAAAATGTGTTATGAGTAAAGAGGCACAAGATTTTGAGATTCATTTTGCCTTGTATCTCAAAGGGACAAGAATGGACCCTACAAGAATCCTGAACCCAAAGGATACTCACCTCTTAGGCAACAGCTGATCAGAAAGGAATCATTTAGTCAATCACAACATTGGCTGGGCTAACCTTGGGTGTATGTTATGTTTTTCCCCTGATAGACAGATGATGGTTACTTAAGAAGTTTTATGAGTCCAATCTAATACTAATGAAGGTATCAGATAAAACATTCATATCATAATGTTCATTATTACCACAGAGGAAACAATTCAAATAGCTGACACTCATTTGTAATACTATTACCAAAGTCTCAAAAAATCAATGTATCGGTAATGTTGAAAGGGAGAAGAGAAAAATCCTACAGCTATTAAAGACAAGGAAGATAAAAATAATTTTCTCAAACTTTTCACTGAGTCAAGGGCCACCATGATCATTAGAGGGATAGAGTACCTTGCTTACAAGGAAAGGCTAAGAGATTTGGGATTGTTCACCCGGGAGAAGTCTTTGGGGTGATCTAACTGCGACCTTCCAGTACCTGATGACAGCCTACAAGAAAGATGGAGAGAAACTATTTATAAGGGCATGTAGTGATAAGACAAGGGGAAATGCCTTAAAACTGAGAGTAGGTTTACATTACATATATGGAAGAAATTCTTTACTGTGAGGGTGCTGAGGCACTTGAACAGGTTCTCTAAAGAAGGTGTGGATGCCCCATTTCCTGGAAATGTTCAAGCTCAGTTTGGATGAAGCTTTGAGAAACCTGGTCTGGTGGAAGGTGGGCAGAGGGGTTGGAACTAGATGATCTCTAGGGTCCCTTCCAACCCAAGCCTTTCTATGATTCGGTGTAGCATTTCTAATGGTTTTAATGAGGGTTCAACCACAGACAGCATTTAACCAAAGTCATTCTCCCAAATCAAGATGAATAAGTCTATTACACCATAGTACTGAAAACTGATTGTCTGCTGTGTTCATTAAATACACATTGGAGACACCCTGTTTTACCCAAATATTTCCTTGAATCAAATATGACTTAACAAGCTGTGAAAAAGCTGTTACCACAATTACTGTGCAATGTGCATTCCAAGAGGGAAAAGCATGACAATTCCCACAATGATCACTGATAGTTACAGTATGAAATAAACACTTGGCAGTCTGCCACAGTCTGGTAATTGTTTATGTGAACATCTTTGATTTATAGAAAACAGGAGAGCTATCTTAGTCTAGTTTAATATTGGTTGTTACTGTGGCTCATCTGTTAGTAGTGAGACGACAGGGTGAAATTCGGCCTTTAAGTGAAACTTAGGGGAAAAATCTAGCTGAAGATTCTGAAGTGAGGGTTTGGTGCACAGTCTTGTGTTGTTTACGAATTTTTGTTGGTTGCTTATTTTTTGTGTATGGTTTGTTTTATGGTTGTTTTTTCCCTAAGTAACATAGATTGGTTAAAACAGATTCTTAATTTTCTAATAATTTGATTACTTCTTGTATCTCTCCCCATCTATTTATCTGCTCCATTAATGAGTCTTGTCAGCTGTAAGAATCCAAACTCTGAGTGTATGCATACATCTAGTTAAGCCTACATGGAGTAATTGATTTCAAGTTTGAAAAACTTCTGAAATTTACATTTAAAAGGAGATGACTTTACAACCACGCAAAACACTTTCAATCTTTTAGGCCCATACCCATACAGCAAAATAGAGAGCTTGTATACGCCTTAAAGAGAATTTATGAAATTTGTCAAGCTATTAGCTCATACAATATTGAGATCATAATTTTAGTATCGTCTCAAAATATAAAAGAGCTGAAATATTTCTGTGAAGATATTATGCAAAATTAAACATTTAATTTCACACAGTATCTTTGGAACATTTCAATATTTAATAACTATTCAGTTGAAAGGGTCTACTTGTATTAGTAATGGCAATGTAGCAACTGGACCAAAGATTCCCACACATAAGCTGAGATGACGTAATCATATACACACAACATATATTTCACATAATAATGTGAAATAATAATAATTCAGTCTATTTTGAAGTACATATTAAAATTAGCTAGACTCATAAGAGTCCTCCTAAGGTTTTCTAAAGTTACACCTACAGTATTTAGTGTAAGACAGCATAGTAAAAATTACATCTACAGCAGCCTCAATCCCTCCTTCTTTGGTTGAAACGTAAGTGAAACAAATGTAAACTGAGATTAAATTAATCATAAAGTCTTATGAATTCTTTAGCTACATTATACAGCCATAATAACACAGGAATAAAATAGTCTTAATAGGAAACTCCTTGCTTCTGTGTCTACACCAGATTTGCAATATGATGGGACAGCAGCTTTTTCAGTATTAATACACTGTATTTGTCTTACTTAGGCAGCTGAGTAGAATCCTCTCCTAATAATCTAGTTTGTGATTGTTAATTAATAAGTGCCACTTTGTACATCTTCTTCTCTACATTTGAGGCTATTAGCAATATCACATGACTTATCTGGCCAATGACAAAATAAATGAAACAAAAATACTGAAATTCTGAAAGAATTACTCTCATTTAGGCTATCAAACTTGAAACTGAAACACACACATTCAACACTCAAACACGTGGCAGAAACCATAATTTTGAATAAATCAATCTTTTTTGTGGCTATCTCACAGAGATATAAATTTAAAATAGTTATTTTAAGCAAATTATTCTATTTTTCAACTTCATAGTCAAAGAACTCTAGAACATTTCTTTGAATATATAACAAATATATTTCTTTAAATAAACAACAAAGCACTTCAGTAAAATATATTCAATCGAATAGAAAATTATAACAAGTACTGTAATTCAGAATATAGCCAAGTACTACAAGGCTACTGTTGTCACATAAAATTGTTTTTATCATACAAGTGTATTTAGAATGCCAACAGAATGTGCTTGAAATTGCAGAACTTTTGTAATAGATTCTCAATAGGAGTGCTTCTTATCTAATATTTTTATTCTGTTTATTTGGATTAACCTTGGAAGTATTGCAATAGCATCTGCATCACAGGCATTTGCTATTGCTGCCTTCTTGCAAATGACCAAGACTTAAAGAATGCTTAGTAAACACTTAGCTTAATGCTTCTGGTCACTGCTTGGTAACTGCTATCAACCAACAAGTTCAATCATGCCAAACCCATCCAAGTCACAACAATATTAAAAGACTCAGCAAACTGAGTGTCTGAAAATCACAAATATTTGGAGGGAAAACTATGAAGTCGAGTTTAAGCTGTCATCTTTATTTCTCTTAAAGACTATGACCGAGGAACATGACAGAATTTTAACCATGGGATTTTAGCAAGACCACTTTTCAAAGACATTTGAAGATATTAAATCAGAGATTTATAGTGATGTTTGGGGCATATTCAGTAGAAATAACATTCACCACAATTGCTATATGGGGATAAATGCACTCACATTTTTTTGTCCAAATACTTATTGGTGGAAGTTTTTGACATGACTTTTTTTCTAAAGAGTTTACTTAATTTAGGTTTACTGTAAAACTCTCATGAATATGAACACACCTATAACTGCTGTTTTCAGAATTTAAGCCATGGTTGTGTTAATCAAACTTAGACAAGTATAGTTAGCACAACTCAGGAATCAACGTCTGGGCTTGGAAAAAGTAAAACCATGTCTCTGTATTTCTAAATAACATGCTGATTAAGTTTTGCTATCAACCAGGGACAGACTGACCTATGAACTAAACTTCAAAATCTTTGACTTCCGAAATCTAATCCCAGCTCTACCTTAAACTGCCTTTGTGAATCAAGTCTTACACAAAAGGGTTACATAATTAAATGAAATAAATTACTGTGCATGATTTATAACTTCTTCATAAATTAAAGCAAAACAAGCATTTTTCCAGTCTTGCCTATCAATGAGCCACAGCACATCATGATAAAAAAATATAATTAGCCATGGAATTTTATGTATCACTTCCGAATTATCATTACTCCCCAAGAACTTATTCTGTGCAGGAATTATGGCATAATACAAAGGCGAATCTTAAACTGATTATGAAGTCTGAATCATGTTTCAATGCAAAAAAAACCCAAACCCAAAATTACTCTTAAGATAGGGTTCATTTTTCCTGAGTGAAGTTTTGACAAAATGTATCTTTTGATAAGAGCACAGGGGTTTCCTGGGACCCTGAACTACAGTTACGCTTAAGTGATGAGAATCACTTTGCCTGTTTTGCCTGGATAAAACACCTCAGCAACTAAAACTTGATTACCTAAAAACCAATAATTAAAAATTAATTAATTAAAAACCAATACCATCAAGCCCTTTCTGAAAATGTACCTAGGACAGTGAGTTCAAACTTAGGTGCCGAAATCTAGGGCACCCAAACAAGACAGTAAGAAAGTGCTGAGAAGATACAAAGCCCTTTAAAATCAATAGTCTCTATTCATCCCTGAATAAAATTGATTCACATAACCCAAGAAGCCAGAATGAAGCATAAATCATTCCTACTGAAATAGCCACAGACTGCCCCAACAAAATGGTAACACAGAACTGGATGCCAGGAAGAGAATCACAGAATCAGAGAATATGCTGAGATGGAAGGGATCCAAAAGGGTCACTGAGTCTAGCTCCTGGCTCTACACTGGACCATCCCCAAGAGTCACATCATGTGCCCAAGAACCTTTGCCAAATGTTTGAAATCTGTCAGATTTGGTGATGTGACCACTTCCTTGGGGAGCCTGTTCCAGTGCCCAACCACCTTCCGAGTGAAGAACCTTTTACTAATATACAACCTAAACCTCCCCTAACACAACTTCAAGCCATTCCCTCAGGTCCTGTCACTGGTCACAAGAGAGAAGAGATCAGTGCCTGCCCTTCCTCTTCCCCTCATGAGGAAGTTGTAACTGCAATGAGGTCTCCCCTCAGTCTCCTCTTCTCCAGGCTGAACAGACCAAGTGACCTCAGCCACTCCTCACACAGCTTTCCCTCAAGGCTCTTCACCATCTTCACTGTCCTTTTTAGATGCTCCTTAATAGTTTAATATGGGCAGATATCAACTCATCTGATCAACAATCACAATGTGGAACCATGCAGATGAACACAGCACTATAAAAATATTACACTCTTGACTTGTAAGTGCTGTAAGTTATTTTTTCATTTGACTCTTTCCTACAGCATTGTTTCTTTGAATCGCCATGCAATGCTAGACATTTGTTTAGCAAGGCCTTAGAGTATATATGTATTTGCTGTAGCAATAGGATGTAATGATTTTTTTTAAGGAATATTACACAACTATTAAAAAATCCTCCAATTCTGTTAATGGGCAGAAATGTTCCTTTCACTTTGAAAAGAAACCTGTAACACAAAATGTTCCAGTATTCATATTAAGAGATAATGGCACTAAGGAAGACTGTAAAATATGCCAATCTTACTTGTTTTACTTTTAGACATAATATTAAAAAAAAAAAAAAGTATGAAGTCATCCTTGCAAGGATTTTAAGCTAATTTTAATCTAAAAATAAAATGGATAATCTTCTCAGACAGGGGTTATTTTTCTAAAATTGGACAATATATTTCATTTCAAATTTGTTACTGGCTGCTTATCTCACTAACATTTCTGAATTAAAAACATGGATAAACTAATAATCAGTGCTGCCAAACCAAGTAGTTTGCTTATGAAAATTTGGGAATATTTATCCATGAAAAAATGACTAGCTCAGAGTATGATAAAATTGGAACACTCACTACTTTAACTGAAAAAAACCCCAGAAGATGAAACATAAGAGAGCATTAAGTCATTTTTTCTTTTCTTTTTTTCCTTTCCTTTAAGTTACATTATTAGATTGTCTTCCAGTTTTGTGGACCTTCAGTTTATAAATAAAGGCAAAACGAGCATTTTTCCAGTCCTGCCTATCAATGAGCCACAGCACATCATGGTAAAAAAATATAATTAGCCACGGAATTCTATGTACCACTTCTGAATTATCATTAATCCCAAAAAACTTTTTCTATGTAGGAATTATGGCGTAATACAAAGAGGAATCTGAAACTGATTGGGAAATATTTTAGCTACACCAGACTGGATCTATGTGCCTGTTCTTTGTCTTCTCATATAAGCCATTTAAGTAAAATTATATTATAACTGTTTTATAACCCTTCAGAAAATTGTAACTAAAAAAAGAAAAATCTCAAAAACTCAAGAATTTTGAGTCATGATTTTCAAACCTTGATTCAATGCACATATTCAACTTCTACAGTATAAAAATTCATATTTAGAATAAATAAGTTGATAAACAGTAAGTCTCCTACTTTCTGTAAAATGGAGAAAAACAGCATGAATACTCCAGACTAATGAATGAACATGAAAGTAACTGAAAAATGTTACAGCACAATTTGGACAAGAAACAAAAACTACCTGGATCTCACTTATGCCCCTGCAGGCTTTTAAGAAAGCTGCACACGTCTCTGTCTCACATTAATGACTTAGGATGCAGCCCTCAGAAATACCAAACACTTCATCTTCCAGGGTACATTGGGTTTTGAAAGCTTTCAATATTTTGGAAGAGGAATTTTACCTAATGCGCTTGCTCAGGTTTTTAATTGTCTACCTTAGATAAGATTATTTCAACTCCCTATTCTACCCCATCCAATACTTTAAAGAAGCTCTACATCCAAAGTTAGAAGAAAAAGGTCTCAACCACTTCTTATTTACTTCACTTACATGCCAAAGACATTTATTTACAATTTATTTACATTACTGCTTTCCTATCTATACTTCATAATAACTTTCTAAGCCTTTATTCATACACTGCTACTAGGTGAATCATGGCTATGAATCTAAGTTTCCAGGCCAATCTTCATTATTTATAAAAATTAACTAAATACATTTCCAGGATGTGACAAAATACAGTAACTTTGGCTTTAAATATTTAATGCCATTGACATCAGAAGCTGTGTGCTAGGCTGACACACCAAAAACGTTCTGAAGACTGGAGCACACAATTAATACAAGACAATCACATGAATACAGTAGCACAACAGATGTCAGAGGAAAGTCTTCTCAATTACTGAAGTTAGAATACTGTATCTATGTATTTATCACATCTTGCAGTTGTTGCTCATTAGTTGTTCAGTACCACATTTTCATTATTTTCACAGATTGGATAATTTTATCAGTTCAAAGATAACTTCTAATTCTGTCTTCTGCAAATTCTTTTCTCCTGTTCCTGTTAATCTCCTTTTGTCTCTGTCTACTCCTTTGTCCTTTATGCATTGCCCTTCCTTTAGCAACTCCCATAGTCAACCCTTATGATTCGGGTTTTTTCTATCTTGTTACATAGGAGTTCCAATCCTCTGCTGTTTAAAAACAGTTAAAGCTAAAAAATGCAACTATCATTTCTGCGTATAACCTCTTCTTTTCCTTTTGCAGCTACCAAAGTGGTGATCACACATTTAATATTGCCAAAGATACCACAATTGAGTTTCAGAATTGGCCTATTCTTCAAATTGCTCATCCTCACGAAACACAAAGGTAAACTCTAATTTTCATTCCCATCCCACCAGATAGCACTGTAGCTTTACACTCTGAAGATCACCATACATAAAAATGCATCAAAATAACAATTTTCAGGAGCCTGTTAGAGATAGGCTGTTTAAGAAGAAGTTCATAACATCTCTATTTCTCTGCTATGATCTTGACATCTAACATTTTGTGTTCTGGAGAATACCATGAAATGAGATAACAGCAAGAAACACACTTTATACAGCAATCAGAAATACAGTGGAATTCCTAAAATGCTCATTCCCAGATATCGACTTCCATTTTTCCTTTCCATGTTTGTTATTAGTCTTTGTTGGTCAAACTACTGAAAACAGAGCTTTCAGTAAATAACAGAATGGAAGCAGAATAGTGAGTATTTTATTTTTTTTTAACATAGTTTGCACTATAGATTCCTCTACACTTCATTATTCTCAATAAACTTTCTTCCATTCTTTCCTTATTTTCTGTCTTCCTAACCTCCTCTAACTACCATTCCCTATCTTCTGAGCATTTGTCTTTTCCCTCTTGTACATACGGTCTTCTACTATCACTGTTCTTTCATCAAAAATTACTGTGTTGTTAAGGACTTTTAACCTTAAAATATATCTTTTTCCCAGTTCCTTCCTGGACTCCTCTTGCCTCCTTGTTTCCATCATTCCCTTCTCTCAATTCAGTGAAGACTAGCAGGCAACTATTTTTAAATTCTCAATTGCCTACGCACATAAACATGCTGCACAAGCCCATCCAGACGGAAAAAAAAATATGAACATTATTTTTAAAATCAAAATACCATTTCCTACCAGTCTGCAGTGTGAACCTGGCAGAACTTTCCTGCATCATAGCCTACATGATGCAAGCAGTACTGTTCTTCATCCTGGTCCAAAGGAACATAAAAAAGCTGCTTCTGTCAGAAACAGAACAAAACATTCCCCATCTAACTTCACTTTTTAAAAGCACAACTCCTTGCATCCCTCAGTCCTCCCTATGCATGATGCTGGGGCACAGAAGATCCCAGTGAACACTTCCTCCTCCCCTCAGGACACTTTAGAAACTATTGATGGGCTCCCATTTTTTTAATCCACCTTTCCTAAATCCATACTTGTGGACCCTACTTTGATGTGGGTTTAAAAGCTGGTTTCAAACATATCAGTATAACTTTGTCACTCATCTCTCTTCTTCACCCCTACCCAAATCAATCAAACAAAAATGGAAAACAAACTGTCTGCAGCAGTATTGCCACACTGAACAACTCTTTCACAAGGTTCTGGGCCAAACCACTTCAGTCATGGGTGTGTAAAAATAAGATATATTTTCAAAATCGAACATTTTATATATAAAAGTTCAAAGCCTTCACCACCATTGTTTTGTTTTGTTTTGCTTTTTCTTAATTCTTATGTAGCACATTACATATTTGACTCACAATACCTGCTCAAGCAGGTATAGTGCCCAAGCTTTGATGTGCCCAAAGACAAAGTGAAGCTGTAAGAACTTATCAATTCAGCTCACAGAGCTCAAGGAGAGCCTCTGAAACTGCCCTCATCCACTGTGCCTTAAAGTAAAACCTGTCTTACTATAAGCATGCCAAAGCAAGTTTTAAAACCATTCCATTTTTGTTTTCTCTGTGTATGTGTAAACACCTTCTTTTGCACACTACATTAATTTTCTTACGGATTGTGGTGCTAAAAGCCAGCAAAGAAAACACAGAAAATACTGAAAGATTTCTTATTGAAATACAGTTTCATTTTCAGGGCATCAGAACTCTCTTTAAAGAATGCAAAGAAAAAAGGAAAAATGGGAAAAAATGCTTTCAGTAGGAGAATAATATTTAGAAAATTGTTTTCATGACAAGAATAATACTTATAAAATTCAATCCCAAACCACATATGCTGCTGTAAACCATCTATCCTTTGTATGTTACATCGCACCCGACAGTTCTGGACATACAATTGTACAAGAGAGAAGATGTACACAATATCAAAGTATTCTCACGGCTTCCTTTACCATGTAAAGCTGTTGCCAAATAGATCATTTTACTGATGCACATTACAAAAAGCATCTTTCATTGGAAACACTTCAAACAAGGAAAATACCACAAGAGAGAAGGCTACTGCCTAATACATTGCAGTGATACGACCTCTTGACCGCAAGTTTTTTGTATGTGTATTACAAAAGGCTCTTGACACCTGTCATTTTCAGAGATTAATAATTTTTTTTAAAAAACCCTGTAATAGTGTTTGAGCTGAAACAGGTGAAATCAGATGCAGTGTAGTATACTACAGCTATTCATTTTAACCCTTTTCCCCCTTTCAATCAGTTTTAATTTTGGCTTGTTATTACAAATTCTTACAGATAGCAAACTGTTGTATTAAAATTCACCTCTTTTTTGAGTGGCTTCAGAGCAGAAATGTTACTTTAATTTTAATTTTAGTTTCATGAGAAACTCTTCTATAAATTTGATATACACAGCCAGCTAAAATTGCCTTGTAATTGATTTCTACAACTTCATAAGGTGGGACAGTATAGGTACTGGAAGGCATTGCTGCTGGAAGGATTTCCCAGTATTTATAAAGGACTATACAATCCCTGAAAAGACAAATTATAATAAAAAATTTGTCTACCAATAATTATTTAATTACTTGAATTATTTAAATACTTGAAACCCGAAAGTTTTTCTTTGTTTGCTTTGTTTTTCATTTAGTATTGTAAACATTTCTTTTTGTTCATGCCTCATATATTAAAGTCTCTTGGTATGAATCAGAATGCCAGTAACACATGCCTTTCTATACTATTGTTTCAGTCTGAATTTTACCACCTCAGGTTTGTTGCTGCAGTGTTTTGTGTTTATGAAAAACACAAAAAACACCGAGTGCCTGATAACTCCTCCACATGGAGGACAACCAACCCACATGGCAGCAGTTCTGAGAGGATTCTACATCTGAATCACCACAGGTTGTTCAAATTACGAGAGATCATACATCTGAGTGGCATTACAGTAGCATGGCTGCATTTTACACTGATTTGCACAGCTCCTGTGACAACAGCTTCTACTACAGAGGTATTATTTTGCCTGCCTCATGCAGGCAAAGAACCATAGTAATAAACCATGTAGTGCTGAAGAATGGCAACTTGAAAATACACTTAATTCACTGTCACATACACACTGTGATTGTAAATGCTTTTACAACTACATCCCACTAAGCGTATCTGGGCAAATACATTATCGACATAATGTCTATTTCTTAATAAACTGAGTACATTTTCCTGGGAAAAAGAAGGTATCACTGGGAAGATGCAGGGAATACTCCACAAGACTGCAATAATGAAAAGCACTTCAGAAACCACGATCCAGGCCACACATTCCATCCCGTCCCCAGTAAGGAGGAGAGGCCTAAAAGTTTCCTCTTCCCAGATTGCTGCTCACTGCCCAAATCCATTCCATCGTCCAGCCTCCTCCACGTTGCAGTTGCTTCCCTTCGGGTTCTTCTATCCTTGCCAAACCCATATACCTCTTCTTCCCTTTAGGTCACCTCCCATCAACCAACCACCCAGCAACTGGTTCCCTGGCCTTGCTTTAACTTCCCAGACCACTCACAGATACTGAGGTCACAGATGAAGAGGCACAGCTCTGCCCTGTAGCTTAATTACTGCAGTGTGACATGTTGGTGAGACATGCCAGGGCACCTCACTGCTCCTTAGGTTCCCCTTGCTCAGCGACTGGAGGGACTCCCACACAGGGGATCCTTGTAGGAGCCATTTGCTCATCTCCAGCAGCTTCAGGCTCACCATTCTTTCTGCTAAGCAGGAAACTCTTGAGGTTTGTTGGCTCAATGAATAACCAAAGGAGTACAGTACAGTCCATGTTCCCAACTGCATGCAAGATCATGGAAGTCTACTTCCCTCTGATGGCTAGGGAGTGAGCTCAGGGGAGCTAACTCCTTGAGACACCCATGGCCTTCCAAAATATCTCTGTAAGAGCTGCTTTTAAAAATATCTCAAATGTCACTTTGCAGTGCTTCATGACCTAGAAACCAGATAAACCTCAGAAATGAGGACTCATTTGTCACATCAAAATAACAGAGCAAATATAAACAGGTTTTCCATTCTACCACAAGGTAGACCAACCTACTCTTCTGAGGATGACCCGAAGCAGTTCCCAGAGAAGCCTGTTACCTGAAAAATAATTGTTTGGTTTGGGTTGTTTATTATTTTGTTTTTAACTGCTAAACTAATAATGTATCACATTCACTGAAAAATGTGGAGGGGAGAGTCAGCTCTTGTTTATCATAATGTATTTGTGTCAGGTAAAGATAATGTACTTTTAAAGACCTGTGACGTATTTATCAAAAGCAGTGGGGGTGGGGATGAAGCTCCAAAAAGGTTGTTCTGGTCCCTTGAGGATGCATTTTATATTTTTGTCTTATTTGGACATGTAACATGATTGACTGATTCAAGTCAAATTACTTAAATCACCAGTTTTAATGACAATTTATATTGGAATGCAGGAGACCTTGATTTAAATAGAAGAGTTTAAATCTTGTTTTAAGATTTAAAAAAGAAGTTTTAAATCTTAAGATTTAAAAATCTTAAGATTTTTAAGCAGAAGTTCTTTGTCACTGTCTCATTGAATGTAAGGCTAGCTGCGCTGCTTCTCAATAAAACAGCAGCTCTTACATTAAATTAGTTCTTTCATTTTGCTATTATGAGATGAACTTTTAAAATCTTTTTTTTTACATTTAATACATTTGAAAAAAATTTTGTTTAGAATATAATACTGCTTTATTTTTTATCTTTCTATACTTCATTGAGATGGAAAGTAGAATTAGATTCCAAACAGCATTTTTAAACTGTTCTGTATTTATTAGATTGTTAAACTATCTGAAGCTTAGTCACTTATTGTACAAGGACTATTTTATTCTAGTGTGTAAACTGGTTGACAGTTTCTGGTAAGCAGAAGGTTATCTTCCAAAGTGGCTAACACTACGTACAGACACACATAGAAACATCCTCCTACATTTTCTAAAATGAAGAATATAGCCAGGAAAATAATCTGGAAAAGGAAAACAAGTTAGATTGACCATTGGATTTTTCAGCCTTGATTTAGCATGTACATTGAGGAACAACAGAAACATGTGCCTGTGAACCACGCATACATTTCTGCAGTGAAAAACAGGTAAGTACTAGCATTCACTCTAATTAAAAGCATTTTGATGATAGACACTTAAATGGATGACAAGGCAACATTTTCACAAAGAATGACTAAATTCAGAAATTTAACATGTCTTGCTTTGATTCTGACAGCAATTAAAAAAGCCTAAGCCTCTTTTTCATTGAAATTTGAAGATAATTCACTAATGCAACAGGTCTGTTTTATCTATTTTAATTCTTTTAATGGGCTGCAGTAGATTTAGGTCTATGTATTTATTTTCACACTTTAAATGTTAAATTTAAGCTGGAATATTAGGAAAAGAAATCTATTCTAATGTAAATAACTTAAATCGGAATTTTATAGGTATAGATTTTTTCCATTAATATTACTTCAGCTCCAACTCATCTTGAAGTCTGGCTATCTACGTTGAAGGTTATATCTTTAAAATGCTGTGGCATTGAGTGTTAATATTTTTAATCATTCCACTATTTTGTAACACAAAGTACAGCATGCAAACCCACAAATTTTAACAATGAGTTTAATTCTTTATGCTAAGTCTAGTAACCCTTAAATAAACTGTTTGTGTAATTAAGGATGCCAGGATGAGGGCAAAAAACCTGTGTTGCTTGTACATTTGAAGCAACATTGCTACATGTTAAACATAATATTTGTCATCAGTATGAGCTTGTAATTTTATGCCTGTAAAAAAGGATCATTCAATTATATATTTCAGAAATACACAGGCTTTTATTCTTTGACTCCTGTTAAGTTATTACCTTTACATCAGTTAATCTCTTTAAGTATATGCTTATTTTTAGGAATGTATTACACATTGCATATTAAACACAGCAGCTAAACATGTGCTTATGTCCTCTTCAATTAAGTAGGCTCGCTCCCTAAAGCATTTTCAATGTAAATTTATTGTGCTAAATTTATGTTTTTCTTGTTTCTACTGCGATGCATCTCCTACTGTTTCTGCTGTATGGCACAGTCCCAAATGTGTTATAATATTTAGTGTTAGCTGACACTAGCTACACAGCTCTAATCTTAAAGATTACTAGCCAAACACAAAAAAAATCCATGGTGCCAAGGTATTTATCTTAAACATATTATTGCTTTCATTTTTCATAAAGCTAAACATAACTGCTTAAAAAATTGACAATGAAATTTTTAAGATCTGAGAGCACTGTTCATACATTTTTTTATGCGAATATCTCACATAATCTGTATCACAGAGTTTAAATAACACAAATTAAAATTCTGCATTCAGTAAACATTTCTGGACTTGATAAAATTTGGCTTTGCTTATCTTGCATTTCTCAGAGTTCTACCACAACAGAAATCACACAGAGTATGCTTTCTAAACTATATTTTATTACGTTAATGTTGATTTAATTGGATTTTAAAAATCAGAGAGTATAGGCTAGGCATTATGATCAAATTTGAGCAAGAATAATTTTGTTCTCAGTTGCCTACATTTAACTGATCCCTTCTGGTTCATTTAGAGTAATAGGGAAGGTAGGCATGTTAACACACCATTTTTTTCAGATAATTTGGTAAGTGCAGTATCTATACCATGCCCAAAAAAAAGATGCTTTCTCCTTCTGTGAAGAGTTCAGCAGCTGTAGTGAGAAAGGTGACGGTGGTCAGAGGTGGACAAAAGAACAAGGCAAGCATCAACAGGAATGAAGGCTGTAAACGGGGAAGCTGGGGCTGTAAAAACAGTGTTTCAAAAGAGATGAATGGGTGGGGGCTGAATAGAAGTGGGGAGAGTCATTTGAGAGAGAATATGATGCAATGTGGAAGAGATTCAAGAAATGGAAATGGAATGGAGATGGAGGATCAGCTGTGTGGACAACAGCCCTGGATGCATCACAGGCCACAAATGGATGCCTTGCTTACAAGAAGTGTGGATGTTCCCAAGGCAAGTATCTTCTGTTCCAAGGGATCCAGAGCTTCTTAACTTTCAGTTCCCATTCCACAATCCATCTTCCTTCTCTGTTCTCTGCCTGGTTGAGCATCCAGTACAATTCACAGCTCCTAGTCCTTTTCCCACTCCTGCCTCTTCTTTTACTCCCAAATACAGGAACCCTATTCTTTCTCTCTATATAAATTACAGAAAATAATTTAAAACCTGGGATTTCCATAATAATAACCCATTAAAACAAATTTAAGAAACATTAATATTGATTGCCACTGAAAGCCATAAGAGCACTTTACATAGACATGTTTCCTCCGCATTTTCATACCTACCAGTGTAAGTATGCAGTGCACACCTTACAGTAACTACCACGTTTGAGTGACTTAATAGAATTTTAAGGATTCATACCAGGTGGAGAGGGATAATGCCTCAACTAACCCATTTTTCTTGGTTTTCTGTGTTAAGTGAATGTTTTAGAATATATTCTGTAGGACAAATTTCATGTAATATGTCAGGGTTTGTTCTATCCTTGAAACTTCAAAGGACATCTGTGAGTATGGAAGCATGTTTCTAATTCATGCATAATCCTAAACTAAAACCTTGAGAAACATATAAGACAGATAAAGGCTAATATTTAATATATTTCTAAAAGAAAAGAAGTATTTTTTGTGAATCTCATTACTGCATATAATTTAGATACAATCTACCATCTTCCTGATGCTCTCACAAACAATGATAGAACTGTACCTTGTTAGGCAAATTTTATGAATCCTAAAAGTAACTGTTTGAGGAAGGATTACCTGTTTTGTGTACACTTCTTAAAAGTCCATTAAATCCATAAATGTTTCAATTTTCTTAGGATTTTTGATAAATATTTCAGACATGATTAAAAAAAAACCCTAAACCTCCCACGATTTAAATTAATGGTGTATTTACTGCACAACAGTAATTCCAAGGATACAAACTAGGATGATATTGACTTCCTCAGATGGAGCTATGCTCACTTCTGTAGCATTGCCAGTCACTATCCTGAAAGCCCAAGCTCTCGGAAGAAGTTAAAGAAAGTAAAGAGCAGCAAATCTTACACAGGATCTATCCTTCATTTCAGTCTGGAAAAAAAAATTCCTAACATGATTGCTGTCATGTGAAAACACAGACCTGAACATGTATGTATTCAGGACACTAGAGACACTTTTTTGTTATGAAAGAAGCAAACACATTCCTTCTTTCAAAGAATTTGTGCTTCATAATGTGTTAGTTTTTCCATATCTGAAAAGACCTGGGAGATGGTCTTATTTAGGACAAATATATACACTCACTTGTAAGATCTCTGCATTACAACGTTAGATAATCCCATTCAAATTGTTTTTCTCTTCGGTGTTAGAAATAACAGCTCAAGCATACTGGGGGTTCCTATTTCTTTCTTTGCAAGTTTACTATATAGATCAGATAGACAACATCTTACATAAGGCAATGTTTCATAGTAACCCTGATACCTTTTTGTTTCCTGCGTGGGCTTTTTGTGTGTTTTTTTGTTTTGTTTTGTTTTTTGTTTGTTTGGTTGGTTTTTTTTAACCATTACTGCCCTAAAGGAGGACTAACTGAGATAAAGGACTATTAGAAACAATCTATTTATGAATCAGGACAGTTTTCAACAGAACTTTCAGAGTATCTTGTATGTCAGATCCACCAGCACAAGACCTCTGCTTGTATTAAGGCTGTCCATATCAGATCACAGGTTCTATTGCTAACTTTATTTACTTGCAAATCTAAATCTTGAAGTCTGGGACTGGATGGTTCCTTATGGCCTGTATGATTTAAGAGAAGATAGGCTGTTCTTTGCAATCTCTCCTGAGAAAACTGATAGTAAAGCTTTAAAGATCAACACAAGATGAACTGTTTCTGTTTCCACAAAACAATTTATGGAAGAATGAAGAAGAGAGCCAAAAGCATAAAATCACTGAAAGAAAGACAAAACCAAAAAAGCAATAACCAACATTTTTTTGATGCGTGTTGGAGGTGTGCAGTACAAAACATAATATGATGCACAGGTTTGGAGGGCACCAAAGGATGGACTGATTCTGCACTAGGAAAAATAAATTGTGAAAGGAAAGCCTTCTTACTGAAAAGCTTTGCTTTAATTTTTCATACTTCAGGATATAGTTAAAAAGATTAATGAAACAAATCACTAAGTTTGTTTATAGGGTACTTGGAGATATGACATAGAGGGAAAAGCTGCCTTTCCTATTTTCATTTTGATAAAAGAATTTCAAAGAAAGAACACTCTTAGATAACAAATTAACTTTACAGGTTAACACATTCAAATGTGAAAACTGTCAGTACAGTTTGAAGCACAGTTATACTCCTGCACAGTTTGGAGAGAGGCAACTGATGAACGTTAACAAGAAGAATGTTAAGAATATAAGTACATAAAAAGATCATACAGCCTAAAGAGAACAACAAACAAAAAAGCATGGATTTTCCTGGAATCAACCTGTGTATCTTGACAAAAATCAACTAGGTTAAATGGTTTGGGCTTGATTTATAAAAGTAGCATATTCTAAAATTACATATACTTATACCCTACTCATATGCACAGATGTCACACATACATGTTACAAACCACACATTGACAGGCTTACATTACATCATCCTAAAGACTTAGCAAATTGAACAATTTTGATCAGGTGCATAATACAGGGAATTTCACAACAAATACAAAAAAAAAAATAGTAACTAGAACCTCCACATATAAGGGAACACATCTATAATGCACCTATTCCTGTGACTGTGGCACAAGCAGACAAACTTACCTCAGCAAAGTTTTAACTAGGTTAGTGGATACTGCTGAGAGTGACAGACATAACTCAGAGCAAACTACGAGGTTAAAGAATGCAGGAAAATATTCAGGTAGTTGAGATTTTACTGTGCTCTACAACACCGTAGATACAACACTAGCAGCACACAGGAAGGCTAGCTTAAAAGTTAGCTCAGAAAAACCAGCTTCACAAGCAAGCTACATCTTCTTAACTGCATCCCTTCTAGGCAAACCAAAGAAGATAGGTTTTACATCACAACCTACATCTTAGTCTTAAAAGTGAATTTCTTTGGGTCAATCTGTTTTGTTGAAGTTCCTGCTGAAAATGACTTAATATTGCCATATTCAGTCTTTGATTTTGAGCAGACATATACCCATTTTGATAGAATATGACATGATGCTGAGCTCCTTGGATTTGGGTAGCAATTCATCCCTCTTTCTGTCCCCAGATTTCTTGGTCACAGTTAAATAGTACAGACTCCAGTGACAACATCTGGTCTTTATAAAATTATTATCCACTACTTAGCTAGACAAATATTTTTGCTAAGAATTTCAATGGGATTGGGACTTGCCTGTTTATTCTGTGTCTTAAGACTACATTTCCAAGTATTTTGTACATAATTACACACTGCTCTTAGATCTAAACATCTAACTTTTAAAAACATTTCCTTTATAAACTAGAACAGCCACAGAGAGACTCACTTTGCTAGATATGGAAAGACTGGTATGCACAGGCATCAAGCTTGATGGAGAAAAACCCACAGAAGCAGAAGTTTTTGAGGCCAAGACAGACAGATGAGTAAGGGTAAAGGTGAAGGGAGCACAATGAAAAACTGAGCCAACAATGACAGATACAAAGCAAGCAGAAAGGATGAGAGGAAGGAGACTCCATGGAGGAAAAGCCAAAGCCAGCAGGTGGAAAAATTCACTGGGAATAAGAAGAGATCATCAGTTTACAGATATAAAAGAAATTCTCACAGCAATAAAACAAACAGTAATTTAGAGGTCAGTACTAGAAGCACCAATGGCCTCTTATTTAAAGCAGCCTACTCTGAGCAATGTTTTATTACTACTATCCCTTCAAGACAGGACATATTCATTTTTCTTTCATCTGTAAATCTAACACAAAACTTGAATTATTATAAATGGCAATATGTAAACAAGTCATACCATGCAATATCATAATAATAATAAATTCTGTTAAGGCTTAAACAGGCCTATGGCTGTGAAGACTCTACACAAAGTAATGCAAAGTGACGAGAAAGTAATTTCAAGCCTAATATGCACACTCAGAAATGTAAAATCCACCTATTCAGATTCTCTTACGAAGAGAAGCTGCCCAATCTAATTCCTACAAATCACACCTAGCTTCAAAAGGATCTCAGATTGTATTCTGTTAGCTTAAAATATTTGCACAGTTGTGTTGGAGAGGAGGTACAGGGCATTTGTTTCTTTGACTGACTGGCACACTGTAAGATATTTTAAATTTTCAATATAATCGACTGTTTCTTTGTAGATTAGTATGATGCCCACTGTACAGAATTGGTGACCCAGTACATTCCCTAAAACTAGTTACATACTTTGCAGGGCCATCTTTAGACAGTTACATACATGCAAGTTGTGCTTCTTTGTGTTCTACAATCCCTAAAAAAACCCCAAATCATAGCGACTACATTCTCTATGCTGATAAAAGCAATTATTTATGGAAATAAATACATTAATTAAGATAGAAATACCTTTTGTATCGAATACTACCTCTTGTACTTCTTGCACCATCAATTTAAAATAACTGTTTTTCCTCTTATACATTTAACCAGACATCTTAAAACTAAATTCACACAAAAATCAATTTATTATTTCATATAAAATCAAATGTATTTATAAATACAGGTATGTTTCTTGTTACATCATCTTCCACATCTTCTTCCAGTTGATTAGATGTTATTCATAGATTTACACTATATTGGTGTACTGGTGCTGTATGCTATGTTGTCCTCAAGCTCCATTGGTCAAACTATATAATGGCACTTCCTCCTCATCATCATGAGATTTCCCACCATGAAACTTCATAAGAAGTTAAGCTATACTCCAGCTTTCTTTATTATTCCTTTTGGTGATCTTAGCTTCATTCTTGTCCTCAAAGATAATGTTTAAATCAAATTATTTTAAATAGCCTAGGTCTTTTGGGACTGCTAAGGCTCCTATCCAGGGTTTCTGTCTTGGCTAAGGTTATTTAGATCCTTCTTTCACCTGACTAAAAGTGAGAAATGCTTCTAACTGGCAGAGACCCCTCATATAACTTTAGAATTATCTCCCTTCAGCTATGTCCTCTGTTTATTTGTCTTCATTGTCCATTTTATCATCTTTGACCCTGAATTTTTGATCCCTTCCCATAATTCTCACATCTGTGAATGTCCTTACAACTACTTTGAAGTTAATAGATGATGAACCAAGTCTAGAGAAGGGTACTTTGGCCTCACCCCTTTTGAGGCTTTCTTCACAACTTCGTCCTTTCTATCTTTAAAACCTGGCAGTAAATGTCACATACTCCTCAAACCTATTCTTGGCTTTTAGGAGGCCAGAGCATGTAGAATACTCTCATGCCTGCATCCATAATGACGATAAAGTAGCGTAGGTATGTCATTACATCCTATTTAAATACATACCTAAGTATTGCAAGGGTTAACTTTATGTATTTTTATTTTTCCATGGACTAATTCCAGTTCTTCACATAGCTTTTATCTTTCTTTATAATTCCAACTGCTCCTATCACTCATCTAGCAACTTAGTTTTCTGGTGTTCTTCCATTCCACATTACCAATTCTACCTGCTTTTCAGCTACATGAGCAATTTCATTTTCCCTTCTTTTAAAGACTATAGTTCAGATGAAGGATTAATAAATGAGACAGCTGCTTTTCTTACTTCAGCCCTGGCTTTTGGTGTTCTGTTTTATTCCCTGTGGCATGATGCTGCCAATAAGCTGACCTGTTCAGGCACTGACAGGAGGTCTCCAGGTGGAACAGTTACAAGACTTTCAAAACAGGTAGTAAAGGAGTTCCAGACATTAGACAGACAAGAATCACGGGTCCAGTCAGGAAAAAAACAGCATGAGGAGTGCCCATCAAGACTTAGGAAAATGAAATCTCCATTAAAGATTATGCTTGAAGGTCAGGTACTGGGCATAAAAGTAGCAAATTGGGATAAAAAATATATTTTTTTATCTTTTATTGATTTAATCAAATAGGCTTTACGTAACATTTCTTTTCTTTAATAAAACACTTTATGCTATTGCTTCTAAAAATTAAGTAACAATAACAATTCTATTCTGAGTAAA
>VZDJ01004378.1:7726833-7736000 GCA_008694505.1 Cyanoderma ruficeps
ATCAAGAAAATAACAAGAGTGTCCAAACTCCATATAGTTGCCTACAAGAACATAATAAAGTCTGTTCTATCTTATTTACTTTTTATATATCCATACATATGTAAGTTAAAAAATTTAACTTAGCCTCGTCAGTCTTCTATATAGCCTAAATTTCTCTTGTTTAACTTTCCCCAGTAAATATTCATGCCACACTAAAAACTTATTTTGTAATTTTACTCGGCTGATAAACCAATTCCTAAGTATTACCATCCCTTTACGTAGCTGCCCAGCTGAAGGAAATTATTAAAATCAACAATCATTTACTTGCTTCCTTTAGAAAAAGCTATAAAAAACTCAATTTGTCTATTTGAAGACTACCAGTAAAATTATTCAGAGAAGCCAAATTCAGAATATTAAACCATGAGATGAGTACATCTTGCACATATTTAAACAACAAAAAAATCTTAAGAACAATAATTTCCAGGGTTTCCGCTGTTTTTCTGTGTGTCAAAGTTTCCCAGACCAGTCACATATTATAGACATCATTTTAGGGAGTTACTACAGTCACCTTAATAAAAGCAGTCATCATTTTCCTCTTAATTCATATTTCAAAAGGCATCTGGTCAAAACAGGGGGGGAAAAAACAGAAAAAAGAAAAACAGAAAAAGGAGGAAGAAAAGAAAAAGTAGCACAAAGCTATGCCCGTTATCGGAAGGACACCCTACTGTATGTTTACAAGTGTTTATGTTTCACATCAACATATTTTATAGAAGGATTCATATGCCTAACTCAACTTGTTTTTAAATCCTATGGTGCAGACCCCACTATAAAATGCCTCTTGAGTCCTATTAACTGTACCCATGGTTTTACTTTGCCTGCCTGCTTATTTAAGATCTAATCACAGTTTTGAAGAAAAGATTGTCACTTCTAAGCCTGTCCCCTCAGAACCTGTCTGTTATTAGTACTCAACTGGATATTTTCATCTTCAGTTGTAATTCTCTGCGGTCTTTGCAAATGCTATCTACTGGAATCTCTGGCTGTATGGACAAATTGGCTACACATGCCTAGGACTGCTACTTTGAGAAACACGTAAGTGGCACATTATTCTATTGGCATTTTCGTATTCTGAAGTACTTCACTTAAATTTAGTTTTTTAAACATATTCACCACCTTGATTTGATACACTCTTTCTCAGCAATGATTTTAAAATTCTGTTATAATCTGAACACCTGAATAAAGATGATAGCATGATTTTCAATGAAAGCAATATTAATTTTTATATCTACTTGTATGTATACAATTTTATATGAAATGAGTATAAAAACACAAAGTATATATATACATAATCACGTATGCATAGAGAGGTAGAAACCTGCTAAGAACATAATGAAGACACTGAAACCTGTATTTCTTCAGACTGTCATACTGTAAGTGCTCAATTGTTAAAACAGAACACACTTGAATTTGAAGCAAAGCACAGATTTAAGCCTTAACAACTTCCCATATTTCAATCTACAACTATTTCCTTCTTCCACATTTTCTGTCACCATTTAAAATATTTGACCATAAATGTAGCTAGTGTACACTGCTTAATTCAGCACTAAAAATTATTCAATTTTAAGAGCTATTATGACCTGTTATTTCAGAGGCCTGTGCACATGCAATGTATCTATCATGTTCAAACACGTTTCTACAAAACAGCATTTTTACAATATTTTATCTAACAGAAGGCAACTTTCCTTCCATTAATATAATACCTGATACCGTAATAAAAAACCTCAGCATTTAAAATTAAGGGTTTGAACTCCAAAGGTGCTGAGTAGGCTCAGCAAATGAAAGGATGAGGCACCAAAGACTTCCAGGAGTCTGAAGTAGGTACTGGGCACTGTGCAGAATCAGACCCCGACTGTTTACCAAACAGTTTGGGCTTCACTGCATTCACTGTGTTCCCTGATGGAGAGGCAACTCCTTAGGTAGACAAAATAGGAGTTTGGTCTGCTCAGGTATTAAAAGGAAGAGAAATTTTACAGTGACAAAAAATGAATGGATTGCATCTTGTAATTAGGTGGTGTCAGCAGCCAGAGGACGGTTGAATTTTACAGTTTTAAACAAAACAGCAGTTCTCCACGAACAGACAAACTTAAAAAATATGTTTTCAAAATGAGAATGGAAACAGACCTGCAAAAAAGCTGCTTCTTCTCCCCATATTTTCAAAATTACATATCCACATTACAACTCTCACGCACACAAGCACACACAGACAGGAACATTGTCTTTTTTATTTCAGTGCTTTTGAACTAACCAGCATTTTTTAATTACACCTATGACAACAAAGTATCTTTATTGAGAAAAGTCACTCTGGTCCCTTCACTAGAGTCCCTTCACTGCCCAGCTCCGACTTTGGCACAATTCATTGCAAGCGAAGCAAAGTTTCAAGTAATGTGGCCCTCTGGTGGAAAACCCCGCACCATGTCCTGCACGCCCGAATCGCACAGTAAACTAACAGTTCCTGAAAACATGCACTGCAAAGCTTCGGCACAACTTTTATAAATACGCAGCGGGGTTTTAATCACCAGGCAAGCGTGGTGGCATGCAGCCCTATCAGCAAGATGTTGCTGTCACAAGAACGGGATCCTTGCATTGCAGCATTATCGTGCACTAAAACAACAACAAATAATGCCCCATGCCCTTCACTTCCACCACACTCCACATTCAGCACACACTGAGGGTCTCCAAAAAGGTGCCCCTCTGAAAACAGCCCTTTATTTGTTTAAAAACAAACAGGAAACAAAACAAACTTACCTGCTGTTGTTGCAGATGCAGCAGTTCTACTGTGCTTACTTCAGTGCTCGTGTCACCACTTGATCTTCCATCTCTGCTGCCAGCATCTAATTGGCTGCTTAGAGTGCTCATTCCATTTTGATTCATTGAACTGTTGCTTATTGTCTCTGTCGCAGATTCCTGCATCATGACTTAATACCTAAAAGTGATTAAGAAGTATCAATTAACACACGCGTTACACCTTCACACTTCCATTATCAAGATGTCCCTCTCTGCCAATTACACAGACAGCATCTTTAGAAGAAGAAAAAAGCCTCGCAGAGCCGTTTACCAAGAAATGCAATGCAAACTCTGCTTTCATACAGCTGCTAATCACGGGAATTATGATTCCTATAAGCAAGCTTTGTGTGCTTACATTTAACGGCCAAAATAACACACCATGCACGCAGCATGGTCAATAGCATTTATGAACGACTACGTTTTAAAGTCTACCTATAAAACCAGTTAAAGTGAAGGCACGATTTCACACACTGCTCTATATTTCCTATTATCTAGCTTTGACAACCATGGATGACTATACAGCCTTATTTAAAATATTCACTATCTTGATTCTGTCAGAATTTTACAGCATATCTTATGCAAGGCTGTTGTTTAATGATGCACAGCTAATCATACAAAATTAAAATTTTGTAAGGGTGTTACAAATCATATGGTATCAACCAATGATAAATAGTATAATGGGCTTCTCCTTTTTTGTGACTAAATAAAATTTTGCCTCGGAGGCATTTTAAGAAAAAGCTCCTGCTGCAAACACGTTAGATATTGCCTATTTTTTTAATCAAACGCCTGATATTCATTTATTTTTCTGACATTTAAAACATTTAATACTGTCCTTCCTGGGAAGTAATTAAGCTTATGCATGAGCAGCAATCAAACTGTTCACTTGAAGATGACTTAAAACTCAATTTTAACATAGGCAAATAAATGAAAGATATAAAATTAATTTTCCAGGCATGTATTAGATATGAAAGCTGGAAATAAAATCTATCAAGAATATCACTAATGATTGTGCTAAAAACAGCATAAATTATGCATATTACCTTCTCTACAGTAATAAATGTTTTATCATTTTCACTGCATAAATATACTGTACTTTCAGGATAGCAATGAGATGTCCTGCCAAGATCAGTTGAAATCTTTGCAGTAAATAAAGAACCAACATGCCCTTACAAACCAGAATTTCAAGGCGCATTTTGTATCTGTAATATGGAAAGGTCAGCGTTTCTTCTCAGAGCCACCAAAGTCCTCTCCTGCTCTTGCAGGGTCAGAATGGAGCTGCCTTCCTTCATCCTCACTCCTGACCTACTGACAAGAGTCCTCACAACAACCTGGCTGAGCTGTGATTTTAAAAAACACCTCTGAAGGGAGAGGGATGTGTAAGCAAACTCGGGAAAGGAAACAAAGCTTGCGATTTAGCGGTTTAGCCCAATTATTTAACTTAGCTATTTTTTCCCTTTCAAAGTATGAGCAACTGCCTTTCCTTAAAAAAAAAAAAAATTAAATTCAGGAAAAGGATAATTCATTACAACTTCAACTATGAGCATGGGATATTAATTAAAATGCAGTATGAGTTACCACAAACCAGCTCCTACAACATAAAGTAAAACTACATATTGTGTGCAAAAGGTTAAAATAGCAAAAGATGAGTTATTTAGGATTGTCTGGTCAGAAATAAACAGGATGCAAAAAACTTAAACACAAACACAGTTAACGTAAAGGAGGGCAGCTGTTATAGCCCAGTAAACAACAGCAGCACCAGATGTGTCTATGAAGAAACAGTCCTTCTAAAACACTTATGAACATCAGCGAAGAAAAATAATAGAAATGGAAAATGTGATACAAGCAGTGATGAATTTTACAAGGCAAAAACAAAGCTAATACTCTTTTCTGAGATTAGGCAGCTAATAAGTATTCAAATTAGGCATAAATTTTACATGTACAATGTTTAAAATATTCAGAGAAAAGGGTCTGATTGCCCTTAGTAGTTATATGAAAATTCTAATGCGGATATGCCACAACTGTGGAAGCAGACAGCCTTTTCCGATTTTTACAATATTTACTTTCAATAAAACGACATGTATATCAGAGTGGAAATTTATTTAAAACTTCATCAGCTGTATCGTTACAAGGATTTGGAAATTTGGGAAATTCAAACGTTAATCCTCTTTTAGTCAAACAAAGCTTTAACCAACAGACAGGTTCATCTTTTACAAATTCAAACGTTAGACAATAACAGTGGTACATTTAGCCAGGCACTTTAAAAGGGCAAAGGGGTGTAAATATTAAACAATCAAAACACTACAAAACACCCAGAAATGTAATAAATAAATACATCATTCCTCCTGTTTTTACATCTCTCTGACTGTTTCATTACAATTAACAAAAAAGGGTTAAATGTCTTACAGTCCATATTAACCAAAGGGTTTTATGTCTTGTGGATTTTGTATCCTTCCAAAGCCCCAGAGTGTAGTTCAGGCTCTACATTTAAAGTTAAAGTGCCTGTGAGCCAGCAGAATCGGCTTTAATGTAACATGACCAGTAACACTACTCTGGCAATAGAAAACAACAAATCCGATCCAACAGCTGTGTACAGACAGAATGAAACTACAGAGTAATAATACTAGCAAGGGCAATTCATTTTGAAGTGAAGTGGAAGAAACACTGAAGTATTTTTATGAAGAAAAAAGAGACTCTATAATTTTATGTTAAAAAAATGTGTGGGGGGGTGTTTCTCTAGTTTTAAAATGATATTTTTAAAAACAACACTGAAACTTTGGCTAGAGTAATGCACTGTGTTGGGTGTTCTCAGCCCCCTCCTCACTGTCGGCAACTGAAAAAGGGCTGCTAGAGAAAGCAAGAGCATAGAATCTTTTTATTTTCCCTTCTTTTCTCTTGCATAGACATATGTATATACGTGAGTCTATGCACTTGTGTACGTACTAGCAACTCTAAATCCTTACAAACTGAAGCACTGAAAACATCTAAACAAGGATCATTTCTGATGTCTATGTACCAGTAACTTGAGTTATTGGTAGCAAAATAATTTGAACCTGCAACATCTCACTGAGCAAACTAATGTACTTTTGTTTCTTGGTTTTACAACAGTAGTGCAGACTGTTACCAAAGTAAGTATAAATAAACACAAAGGAAATAGACAGGTATCAGCCATATACTAAGGCTGTAAGTTTGGTAATTCACAAAGGACAAGAAAAAATATACAGGTCCATGTTGACATACATTTATACACATTCATACTTTCTAATCCTTCTCTTTTCTCTTGCTGTCACACTCGCTGTCAGTCATGAGCATGCCTACACAGGCACACATGCACACACGCACCCACATTCACATTCACCAGCACCTACTTCTGTTGTGATTCTGTAACTCTAGGCGACAAAGGTGGGATATAAGCTTTGCTACCCGGTGTTTTAAACAAAGGTATGGGGAAAATATTTGCTGCTGTCTGCAAGAGAGAGTGAAATTGCAGATCATTTTAGAGCGTAGTTGCACTGCAGGTTGAATACCTAACCTTGCCAGTGTAGCCAAGTTACCACCCATACCAAAAAAAGAAATACTCCACCTTGTTAAGCTAGAAGCCACAGTTTTATTTTTCTCCCCTGCAGCGCACTGGACATTTCCTATGTGCCCGTGCACCTGCACGTGCACGCGTGTGTGTTTTAAGCTGGCAAGTCACTGTACAGATACTTATTCTCTACACCACTTCCCTTTTGAAACATTAAACTGACACTGGAACTGACTGCACAAGATTGCATTTTCTCTTCCTAAACAACTTGAATTGAAAGGTTACTTAGTGTAACAATATTTACTTGCAGAATTGTGTTGTTACCAAGGGTATAATGGATGGTGGCTATGCAGGTTTACGCAAGAATGAGTGAAGCATGAGGCATTAGCCATGTGTTTGACATGTTTCAAATTGCTATAATCCAGCATTAAACACACCCAGCAATTCATGCCATTTCTTGCAGCCATAATCTTGAATAAAGCGTGCACAACCACTTATTATATAAATTAGTATATGACTCCCTGGTATAGTCACAACAGTGCTTTTGTGTTTATTTTGCATCAAGACGGGGTCTTTTATTTGTACAAATAGCAGGATAGCGCGCCATGCCGCAATTAGGCCTCTTCGGTTTATGACAGGCTGTGTGTCACGCCCGGCTCGAGGGCTCCGTGGTGCCCGGCCCGGCCCGGCCCCGGCGTGAAGGGGCGGCCCGGCCCCGGCGCTGAGGGCCCGGCCCGGGGCAGCCGAGGCAGCGGTGCCGGCGCGGCCGCCAGGGGGCGGCGCGACTCGCGCGCCTCGGCCTCGGCGTGCCCCGCACGTGCCGCACGCGCGAGGCCCGGCCCGCTCGGAGCCGCGCGTGCCCCGGCAGCGGCGCGCGCTGTCAGCCCCGCGGGGCCGGCCGGGAGCGCGGAGCAGAGGCCGCCGCCCCCCGCCGAGCCCCGCGCCCGCTGCCCTGCCACGGGGGAGCGCCCGCGCTGGTTCGTCCACAGACCTGACGAGCCTTCGCCTGGCTTCCCTCTCCGAGACGCAACCGAGTCCGCAGCCTTTTAAAACTGGACTGTGATGTAAAAGGAGAGGTGAGGAGCTAGGCTGAAATAATAGTAACTTTTGTGCTCTGCTGGAATTAATTCATCATTGACACAAGGCACAATGCATCTGAAGTCTTGTGCTGGTGTACGCTAAAAGTCTTTAATACTTAAGATTGCTTAATAAATCAAAATGCCAAATATTATGGACATAGCTGAATGTGTGAGAACAAAAAATTTGGAAAGCTAAGAGAACATTTCTAAAGGGGGGGTGGTTTTTTTATTGGTTTGTTTTGGGCTTTTTTTTACTTTTATCTAAAACAGCTTTCAAACCATGAGTGAAGCAAACACAAGCACAATTTTTGAATATTTACCTAAGTTAATATGTTTTAAACACTAAATAGGTCAAACACCATTGTAGTACTGTAAAATAAAGTAGCTGTATTACTGGGTGTAAAACAAAGTAGCTATATTAGTGGTTTAATACACTATTGTCTGCTCAAATAAGTTTTCCCTGTAAAAATTTGAAATATGCTCAAACACCTTGTGCTAGAAGTTCTTTCAGAAAAACAGAGCTTTCAGTTGTACATTACAGGGCATAGATTTATCAGAAAGAATACGTATCATCTGCATCAGTGATCAAGATCAGCATCTTTCACGAGAAAAAATACAATTTTCATGGTAAAAAAATCATCTATTCAAAGTGATATAATAGTTTTACTATTTACAATTATCTCACTAGTGAAGACGGTAGTTGTGAGTAAAGTAAAGAGTTCAAAAATGGATAAAATGGGCAGCAGTGGGACATCAATGTCTTGATCCCAACACAGAAAGCATTGACACTGAAGAATAAAAGCTGTAGTATGAAACTTTTAAGTGGACACATACGGTGGGCCTCTGAAGGCCTTTTTGAACACAGATTTATAATAAAATGAACAACTGGATTTTGCAAATTAGCACAGATGAAATTTATTTTACTTGAGACAAGAACCAGGAGTTCAACATCCCCACCCACCCAGGGTTCCAGGTAGAGAAAACATGCATCCTTCCTGCAGTGTTATCTTAACAGGTGCACTTGGCTGGCATGAGGAAGCATTAAGAAATCAGATTAACTGATTTGTGCTAAACTGCAACTGAAAAAACAAGCATTCTCTAAAATATTTATCCCTCCACTATAAGCCACAATTTTCCCCACTGTCCATGTACTATGGTTTATGTATCAGATGTTTAAATAAACATCCTTTTAACTGACTGGCACCAACAGTCAGATAAAGGTATTGAAGGTAGAATATCATATTCAATCTTAACTAAAAGCTATCCTGCATTTAAAAGGTTGTGTCTTTTCCTTTCACACCATCTCAATTTTTCTGGACTAATAAAAATAGCAGGTCAGTTTGGGGCACTGCAATTTATCTGCTTTCTAAAATTGAGGAGTATGCTGTCACACTCATGTGATTATTAAACAACAGTTCACTTCCCAAAACAGCAAGGAAGGTCTAATTAATTTCCACCTGCTATTTATTTTCACTTGCTAGAAAAAAAATCCCTCTGAAGGCCAGTGTTATCTGTATGAGTAGTGTGTACAGGAGTGTAAGATGCATACTTTACACACAGGAGAGTAGCAAAAGCCCGCTAGAGTCCATTACCTATAGCCCACGCAGAAATGAGCAGCCAATTTCAGGATAAAATTCTTTGAGCAACGACAGCTTGTAAGCCCCATCTTGGAAAGCACACTCCTCTCACTCCCTTTCTCCCCCTCTCTTTCCCAGTCTTAAGAAAAAAAAAAAAAAAAAGACAAA
>VZDJ01004378.1:7746658-7833840 GCA_008694505.1 Cyanoderma ruficeps
TGGCTGGAGTGAATCCAAGGGTGAAAAATCCTATCTGCTGTCAGACTGCTTCCTGGGAGGGAAAGCTTCAGGAGAAAGTCTGGTTGGAAACTGGCACAGATACAGTGAGGATGATCGGGATCCCAGCAGGAAACAGAATAAGCCAGGCAGCCAATGCATGTCACATGTGCAGTTCATGCACAAATTTTACTCAAAACATTTTGCTTCATGTGTGCTTAAAAAAAAATCTGCGGTTTCCAGCGATGATTATGGTTCCTTCCACTCAAACCCAAAAGTCCTTAATTGTTGACACTATGTCAACACTTATATCTTTTTCTATTTCAGAAGGTTAAGCAGTGTTAACAAATTTCTTTGGGGGAAGAATTTAGCAACTTACTAGGAGTGCAATATTTAGTCTACATCAATTTATTATTATTTTGAAAAACTGAGCCAGTAAGAATGGTTAATAGCTTGTCCATTCTGTAATTAACTCTTGTAAATATAAATCTCTCTTCCCATGTGAATCCAGGATGGATCATGTTTTGCTGCAAAAAATGGTAAGTTGCCATTAAACTACAACACACAGATGGTCAGGCACCAACTGGTTAATAAGATTTTTTACTTTACAGCATGTGACCACGGATACTAGATTAGAAACAGCGAACTGGGCAAATATATTCCTAAAAGCCTCTGTTTGCAATAAACTACAAATAGGTTCTTGATGTAGGGTGTTTGCAAACCTCTGAGAGGTTTTGGTAATAAAATAAACTAGAACAAGTTGGAGGGATAGAGGTGTCTAAAGACCTGCTTTAGATTTCCTCCCAATACTAGAGATCAATGTGGGTGCACCAGAAGGAATTTATGATAACTGCAGATCTAAAGATACAACAAAAAAGAAAAACAAGTTTCAATTCACTATTTACAACCCACTGATTAGTAGTCTACTGGTTGTTCTTGTAAATAACCATTTATCAACAATATTTCATTCACAAAAAATCTGTTAGTATACCAACCTATTTTCTCCAAGTAAAACAGTACTTGAGATTTTCAAGATTTGTTCCATCAAATTAAAGAAGACATGAATAGATGATCAGTACATGGGGGGAAAAAAAAAAAGAAAACCACCAAAAAAACCCCCAACAAACCCAAAACCAAAAAAAACCCCAAAAACCCCAACACAAAAAACCCCCTCATATTGAAAGATACCATTCACATTTTAGAGAAAGACAGACCATCATGAAGACAGAATTCAAAAAACCTCTATCATATTGTTGGGGTTTAGGAATTGTGTTTCCATTTAGTACTCCCACTAAAACCATGAGCCATTTCCCTGTCCCATCCTCCAACTGAAGGCAAAAAAGGCAAAGAGCATGGGTTGAGATAAGAACAAATTACTGGAAGCAGCAATAAGATAAGAAAACTAACAGTAACGGCAACAAATTAGTAACAAAAGGTATAAGAAAAGAAGGATTTACATGGGAAACCCCGGACAATAAACAATACTGGACTACTCCTTCTGCCATCTTTACAGGACCTAGAAGAGTTCCTGTGCCCCACCCCCAACAATGATGTGAGGTAGTACAGAATAACCTCCTTGACTTGGCCGCACCCCCTGCCAGATCCTGTAAAAATTAACCCCATCCTGGCCACAACCAGGAAATATATACACAGGATATGAAAGAAGTGATTGGTGAAACCCTTCTCCTGAGAACAGAGTTTAGTATTTCAGTATGAGCTGGTACACCATCTGCCTCATTGATTCTGGTAATAGTAATATTTACAATTTCACCAGAAACACCACAAAAAATAACAGTTCTACTCTGCTGGAGAACTACTAACAGACCTTTGCAATTAGCAGCCAGCAACCAAAACCAATCTTTCTTTCAGGCTGCTCTGAGCATGTCCCAGAGCCCACTGCCAGTGGAACAACAAGCAATCATAGGAAAAAACCTGTTTTCACAAAAAAACCCCCAAAATACTACTAAAATGATTTTATCCATCCTTAATTATATTAAAGGACTCTCAAAACAGAACAAACTTGCAAACATGTTTTGCCTTCACAGTCACCAAGTTTGGCAGGTTCCCAGACTCTGGCTACATAGACACTCCTGTCTCTCCCAAAACCAAAATGTATGATGGGATAGAAAACAACATAGTCCTTTCTCATTTAATCTCCAAGAAAAGGGACTGAAGGCTCAATATACTTCACAACAACGGCAGAGCACGGGCCTTCTGCAACTGGAGACCCCCTGGGGCAGCACAGGGACATGGTGTTGGCCATCCCAGCCCTTGCCTGCACCTGCCAAGGAGAGGAGTAAGGAGCACAGTATGATCCTTCCCAACATCACCATCACTTTACTTCATCTGTTTGCTAGATTTACATATTTCGGGTTTCTGTCTTTTTACTTTTTCAAACAGTGGATTGCAATGTTACTGGTTCGTTCTAATGGTATTTATGTACCTTCCTCCTCTCCGGACATTCACGATTAAATGTATCACAATCAGCAAAGTTTATCATATTTTTCTTAAAAATCTCCTTCAACCACAAGTTTTGTCATCTGGCTCCACCAAAATAAGGCATTCTCTGTCCTTCATTCAAGAACTTCTGCAAAAGCCTCCTCAGCTTATCTATTCCTGGCCTCATTTAGTTCAGCTCCTCATTCCTGTTCTGAGCTCCAACTCGCGGAGTTCGATCTGGACTTTTGCACTATTTAGGCTCTGACCTGACAGAACAGTGACCTACTGAAGCTATTTTCCATCCAGAATGAAGACTGAAAAGAAAGTCTGATGGTCTGGCTGCTACAGCTCTGGATATTTCAAACAGTGCCACCTACCAAGTACCAGAAATCCACACTTTCCAGTCACTTTGGAAAGGCTTTTACCCTCATGTATATCTCCAAAATAGCTAGGTTCCACATAAAAAAGCCTTATCCATTAAAGGATAATTTTCTGATATATTTAAATAAGAAGTTTCTCCACTGTCTGTAGAAAAAAAATGCTGTTTTAGTGAGGTCCATATAAACAAGGGTTTGAGCTCCCTCTGCAGGCTTTATGTCTGTAATTAAGAAAAGCTTTTCCCACGGCCATGCAGCCATAAACGAATAATGATGATGTGCAGAAGCAAAAATGTTTTGACAGTATTTGGCATGAGAGTAGTTGAAATTATCATTTATGTTTTTCTTTAAATCAGACATTTGAAGAAAATTGTGGCCTAGTGTAAACAGGTGCACTCCACTGAAGTGAGAGTGCCAGACACTTTGCTTCGAAGTGGGTTTAGCTAATTTTGTATTAATTTGAAGGCAACTTAAATAAATAATGATAACTAACTAAAATAGCTAGTATATAGGGAAAGCATTAGGAGAAAAGAGTGCCATCAAGACAGAACAGCAGGGAAATACATGTAAAAGGTTAAATTTTTACTTTAACTAGTAAAGCACATGATGCTATTGCAGCAGACTTACATTGATTTAGTGGTACAGAGTATCTAGAGTCCATGCAGTATTAAACTCACAAACAGAGATTTCTATCCTAAGTAGCATCAGATCAGCACACTCAGGAGCAAAATCACCTGCAAGTTTCACTAGAGGCACTATCTTAATGGGATTTCTTACAGGATTAGAAATGTGTATTTCCTTTACGTTTCAAGTCCAGTTATTAAAAAGAAACCTTCTTTTTCAGACTAGTAGCACTTTTCTTTTTTTCCTTTTCACATTAGTGAGAAAAATTTCAGGATTTAAAAATTACATATAATCTTGAAAAAAGCCACTCAGATTACTGTGATAAGAATATAAAAGCTAGAAAATAGGTTTCATAAACAAAGATATATAATAATGATAATTGAAATCCATATCTGTGATTAGAAGCTCACCTCTGATCCCACCTTTCGCAGTATTTCACCCCCAGTCTATTCTGGCTGAGACTTCAGTATGAAGCCCAAAAAACCAGAATGTAACAATGCAGCAAAGAACTCATTTAACAGCAACAGATAGCAGAAGCACCAAACATCCAAAATTATTAGAAAACACAGTGATATAGAAAGATTCATCTCATCTCTCTCTCAGCAAATGTGAGAAAAAAAGTAAGATTTTGACTATACAACACTCAGTTCTTGCAGAACACACCATCATATAATCACATGCTACTCAGTAATTATTTCTAATTGACATTCAGGCAAATTTTAATGTAATTTCCTCTGTTTACATGTCACATTACACTCTTTTCCTATTCTTATATCTTTGAGGTCTATGCATGCTAACATTTTTAGATAATTGCCCTATTTTTGTACCACAGCCTCTTAGAGGTAAGACTGTATCACACTGTGGAGAGATCTATAATCTCTGATATGCAGAAGAGCTCTCTCTGGGGCCAGGAACCATATTGCAGGTTCACTATGGAACCTCTGTCCTGCTCATCAGCCCACATGCAGATGAGACCTGCTTGTTCCTACACAGCTTTTTTCTGATTGTTGAGATGAGCTATATGAAAACCAACTGCAGCCAGATACTAGTGATGCTTCCTAGTGATACTAGTGATGCTTCCCAGGACTGTCAGCATCTTGGTCAACAGCCTGGACAACAGAATGGAGTGCACCCAAGTTGATGTATGGTCCCAAATTGAGGGCTGTGGAAGGGACGTGGAAACACTACGGGGGTGCTATTCAGAGTTAGCTCCATAGGTCACAGGAATGAGAAAATGATGAACTTCATGTGGAATCTAACCAAAAGCAAGTGCAAAGTACTGCAACTGGGCAGTAAGAAGCCCCTACTGGAGGTGAGGAGCTACCACGATTCAGAACATCTTTTCAGAGTAAGGTCTGTGGAGTCTAGACACACAATTGAACGTGACTATGCTACAGGATTCTTGCTGCACAAGATACCAACAGACCCTGAGGAGTCCTCCAGAATACCATCATGGTACTAGGGGAGAAGGGGCATGATGAACAGGGAGAGTTTGAGAACAGTAGGTTTGTTCAGCCTTCAGAAGGGAAGGTTATGTTAGCATCCCTTCACATGTTTTCAAGGACCCTCAAAGGTAAGGCGCAGAAGGTGGAACCAGAGGTGCACAGTGACAAGAAAAAGGCAATGGACAGAAGTTGAAACAATACAATATTTTATTAGATGAGAGAAAATGAACACTCACATTGAAGTGACATTGCAACAGATCTCCACTCTCAGAATCAAAATCGACTAGGAAACACCGTGATCATCCTGTTCTCAGTGAATTGTGTTTCGACTGGGACACGGTGATCCATCGTTTTCAGAGGGCTCTTTCTACCTCAATTCCACCACAAGCCCATGATCCAACAGCCAGGATTGCTAATGGATATCCTTACGAACTGTAGACATCACCCAAGCCATCTCTGGCTGTCACATGCAACAGCCAAAGGATGGATAGTAGTGTTTGCATAACTTCCCTGTGCATGCACAGACCAGCTCTCACATTCACTCAGCAAGCACAGCAGCTCTGCTGAACCAAGGACATGCCAGACTTCCTGCCTGCACCCAGATCACTGCTCCAGCTTCCACACAGCAATCCTGTCCTTCATATTAGCCAAGACAAACTTTTTGCAGTAGTCTATGCTAAATCTGCATTGGGCAGTCTGCACAGGGCTGCAACAAGTCATGCAAATCACATAATTCACAGCTAACTTGGTGCAGTAGTTTGACAAACCACTGCACTCGGGTAACTTTGTATCAACTTTGATAACACTGTTCTGGTAACTCATTCTCATTCTTACACTGTATTTATCAGAACACTTTGGAGCATCTGTCTAAAGCAACAGCTTTACATGGTTTAAAAAGCATCCACCTCATCTCAAAATCTAGTATTCATACTATACGTATATGTTAAGTCATTTGACGTCCCCCCCACCGCCCCAAAAAAAATCTCTTTTGAAACTGAAGCCTTTCATGTTTGTTTTGGTTAACCAAGGCTCAGATTTAAATGGAATAATTTACCTGTAGTAAATCATAGTTACAAATTACATAGTTTTACATTATAGTTACAAATTCATGAACCATTAACTACCGACCTGGTGATCTGATACCCTGCTTATAATGGCACCCACATTTTAAAAAGCATTTTTCATCAGCAAGTCAGTATCATTATCCCCATTTTTTAACAGATGAAAAAACTGAGGCATAAAATAAGGAACTGATTGGATCAAGGTCATGTAGCAAGCTAGCAGCAGAGACAGGAATAAAAACAAGGTGGCCTAAGACCTAGTGCAGTGTGCCTCACTGTCATTTCCTCACCCCAATGTCTCTTTTGTCTGGGTTCCTGCATTTCAATTTACCCTCTCTCGAGTGTATTAACTTACTTTGAGGAAAAAATAGTCTAAATTTTTTGGCTGTATGACCAGTCTTTCTATTGTGATCTGTACAGGTGCTCAAATACCTTTAAATATGGTTAAAATATAAAAAAAATATATGGCAAATGAGATTATATATACATTTTCTAAGATTAATTTAATGGTGACAGAATCATGATTTTCTCATCCCTGAACACATAGTTATCATGTACTGAAAGGTTTCCTTACTCTTTTAGTGCTGTTAGTGTTGACACCTCTAACCAATTAGTATCTTCCTTGGACTGCATTAACATGTTGTTTAGGAATACTCTGGATAATTAATTAAATAAGAGCATAGATATCAGAAGGATACAGGATTCACCAGTTCTTATCTTACCATATTATTATTTACAGTCCTTCTAACCAGCTTTGGATTCTACTTTATTTGGAGTTAGTATTCATTAAATACTTTGCCAGAAGTTATAACAAAATGGCTGTTGTTTGGGGTTTTTTCTCTTTTTTTTTCTCAACAAATTAGTAAGGTTATCAAGAAAATATTATCAAGAAAATAACTGTATTTATTTGACAGAAGAGAAGACAAATTTTTTGAACACTGAATCTCCTCGGAATCCGTACTGTCACACTTGGAAGTCTAAAGGCTTGACTACACTCTGCAGTTAAATATAACACAAACCATCAGCATTCAAGCAGACTGCAGAATGGAGCTCAGAAACTCAGCAGGGCTTTTCAGCATTAATACCAAAATGAGCGTCTCTGCACGGACATGCAGCTGTGCTGCGCAGAAGTACTCGTATGGATCACTACTAGCTCAGGCAGAATGAGTATGTACTACAGCACTTTCTATTGTACAACACAAACACATTGAAAGCATCTTTGAAAGACAGTCTAAGTTCCCACAGACAAGTTGCAAACCAGCAATTAAGTGCCTAAAATACCAGGTGGCACTGAAACCTCGAAGTCTCTGAAAGCAATCCAAAGCTTTGCCTCCCTGGATGAAAAGACGTCACCTAAGTGCCAGAAGTTCTGCTACTGCATATGCCGAGAGGCACCACTGTGATAGCTCTGCACACTGGAGGCAGTTAGTGATTCACAAATGGCACGTAGGACCCTTCAGAGCTGCAAAACTTGCAGGGATTATGCCCAGAAGCTAAGAGAACAGTCCATTGAGCATGAAGCCCAGTTGCATGGGTACGCTTCTTCAAAAGTGCAGCAAAAAGAGGGAGAAGTGGTGAAAAAGCTGAAAGCTCTAGAACAAGTGATGTGCAGTCCTGCAAAATGCCATGTTTGACATGGCAAATAAAAGCTTTACAGAATATCTAAGTAACTATGTAGCTCCTGGTGGCTCATGTAATATCTACTACCCTGGCATGATCTGATTCAGCAGGGTATTCAAAGCATGTCTGCAACTAAAACCTTCCAACTATTCCCACCAGCCACACTGCAAATAGTTACTCCACTCAAGTTTCTCACAGTGCTGTACTGAAGACATTTGACATATATCCTTGGCCTTAACTGATACATCTAACACTACTTACTTAAGACTTATATAGATGAAAATATTGCAGTGGTTCTCTTTCTTATCAATCCATAAAGGAAAGATATATTGCACATTACAGATTGAAAAGGAGTTCTTTTGCAATTCTTCAAACATTTTGCAATATTAAGAAATTATTCCTTTGCTGTGGGTTTAAAACAAGGGTTTTTAAAAAATAATGTTTGGGGTGGTTTTGTTTGTTTGTTTGTTTGTTTGTGGTTGGTTTTTTCCTAAATAGGAGGTCATGAGAAACACCTCACCTATCCAAAAGTAACATGTAAGAATTTTCATTACAAATACATCCCATTTGTCTTGGAGTTCCTGCTCTTAATTACTCATGAAAAATGGAACATCTCCAGGAGAGATTAAAAAAGATGCACTCCACAGTTCTCAACATCTCAGATGCCTCACAAGTGAAACAGGTATTTGACAACAGGAATTCTTTCTTTCTGAAGTTTGATGAAGTGTAGTAACAGCTGAAAGCCCAGGGTGATGTCCCTCATCTGAATGCTCATCACGCTTAGCTGTACCTAATTTCTCAACTCCTCTGGGGTTAGTAAGGATCCATTCATAATCCCAAAGTCACCATTTGCTGCTACTTCCAGGGACTTGGCAGCTTGATCTGTACTAGTAAATCAAATACTTCCCAGAAATGCTCCTGAACACTAGAATATGAACACCTACACTTTAAACTGTAAAAATTGCTCTTGAAATGCTTTTCACTCATGCCAGCTAGCACTCTCCAAGACAATTTGCGGGCACAGTTCAGAAGTGAGAACATTGCAGGAACCATTCCAAATAAGCAGGTGGATCTTGCCACAAATTGCTTTGAAAACTCAGGTAATTTACACCAGAGACATCAGCTGTTCTATGCAGTGGGACTCTGTACATGGGGATGATCCTGGATACATCTTATTAATAGTCCAGACATAGCATAAAAATCAATTGCAGTAGCATCCCAGTAAAACCAAGTCTCATCCTAGTGATGAGCCTTTGCTACTTCACTCAAAAAATCCACCTAACACCAGAAAACATAGTTGACAGCAAAGTGAAATACATTTGCACACATCCTTCCTTAATATTTTCCAATGTTCTTGAGTAATTCTTGTGTTCTAAACCATCCTGAAGCACTCTACTTACTCAAAAGGGTTTTCTTTCTTATCTGCAAATGATTTCCCATTTTTTTGATAAGCTTCATCTACTTGATCATCACTTGATCCTTCAATGTACCAGCTTGATCAGTTATCCTACTATGGCCACAAACCTTCATGCAATTTGACGTTTATCTAATTGGTAGATCATGGGCTTACCCTTGCATTGACACAAGAAATATTCACACCCACAAAACAGCCAATTAAGTACCCAAGTGAAAAAGATGATCATTTAAAAAATAGCATTGAGATAAGGATAAGAAGTTCAAAAAGTAGTTTGCAGTTCTCTACCCTCTTCTGATTTTGGGTATCTCAGCTACTTCCTTAAGGAAAACAGGTAGAAACCTCTTTTTTGAACCTCCCTGATTGTAGTTCATGCAAAAAAGAAGTTTAAAAGTTTTTTTGTGTCCAACTTACTTTATCTCAATACTCATGATGGAAAACAAATGAGACTGACAGCTTTTCAGACATTCCACTTTGTGTTTTTAAAGCATGAGGGAAGAGAATATCCCTCTGTAAGCTAAGCATATCTTGGAATGGATTTTAAATCAATTCTAACATTAATTTATCTATTTTTTGTGGACTATGCTACAGCACATCATAGTAAACTGTATTTTTACATGCCTGCATTACAGTTTCAGACATTTTATTACATAATTTACAATGACGATTTTCTTGCTTGTATTCATTCTGCAAGAACAATGCAAAAATTACTACAATAAGCAAATATCATGCCTGCTTAGGATACATGGATAATAATGTTATACAGTATTTATTCATGCTTTCTCTGTCAATATGTTATGATTTACTGCATTCTTTTTGTCATGGGACTCAATTCCTTAAATCTGACAGTCAGACGAAATTACAAGAAATAAAAGACCAAAGCTAATCAAACATAAGCGTGATCCTAAATTTTATTGACTGCATTTAACGAATGCTGTTCATCAGGGCTGGAATCTCCCTGAGGAGAAAGGTGGAGAAGTGGTTGGAGTGAAAAAGGTATGGCCCATTTGCTCTCATTAGAAGTCAAAAATTTGAGGTGGGAGTGCTGTTAAACTCCATTTCCTTTGTATGGGGGACATCATTGTTTCAAAGAAAGTATTGCCTCTGAGTGATATTTACATGTGAAACTGTATTTGAGATAGAACATGTATCAGAGGGCATACAGCAGTATCTTTGCTAGTCAGGCATGAGATGCATGAGACACGTCCAAGTGAACCAGGACTGGTACTCTGCATGGTATGTAATGACTCATTTTTTGTAAAAAACTGCCTCTTGAAAATTACTAATATTTCATCAAGCATCCTGTTCTAAAAATTACATGTTCACATTTCTCTAATAATTTTATGAAGTTACAAAATACCTACATTTCTGCTGCTCTCTAGAAAGCTGTGCATCACTATCAGCCATATAATCTTTGATTTATGTGTTTTAAATAAACTGTCATTATTAATTAGCAAGAACCAAAAATTTATTTTAAGAAGGATTTTAATAAGTAGAAGGAGCATCTTTCCTGGAACTAGTTCTATTATCTCAACAGATGCCTCAAGTGGAAGTCTGGTAGATGATATCAGAATTAGTTCCTCATAGCATCTCTTCCTTTTTTTGAAGATAATCAAGGACAAGGTGGCACAAGATAATTAGCAACTAGTATCATTAGCTCCCTGAATCATCTCCATAACTGATACTGAGCTCCTGCAGGCAGCCCTGGCTTACAGTCTGCGACTCCCAGGGAAGGTATTTCAACACAGAAAGTGGCCCTACATCAGGGAAGAAGGAGCCATGCATATGAATGACTACATATGATATGAGAACTCCTCAGTATTTCCAGCTCTCACTGCTGGAGTAAAGCAGTTTACCATAGGGATACCAGACTGTTTCTTTCGCCCATGTCTTTTGCTTTTGTGACTGTTTTCAAACAGGAACACTGTTAAAAAAAAAAAAAAAGTATCCATTTCTTAACTCTGAAATAATGGTGGGTTTTTTTTCCTAGGAGAAAAAAAGAGTGCTTCTTACATCAACGTAAGCAAATAATTGGCCTGCATTGATAATTAATGAAATCTCAAGACATGGATAGTGGAGATCTGAGTTTTGCCACCAGTTTTATACCCCAATTTTACTACAGTGTGGATGTCAATCCCTGTTTTGAAACCACACACCTAGTGGCAGGTCACAATTCCCTTAGATATCTCAACAAAAGGTTCTAATTCTCAAATGCATTCTAAATTCCTTACTTTTGAAAATAACACATAATTACAAATGCAATAGTTTAACTTAAGAAAACAATTTAAAATTTTAATCTCCGTGGTCCATAGTCTCAGTTTTTCCATCTTTGTAAGTAAGAGTTTTTTAAAAACTGAGTTTTTTAAAAAGTGATTTTATTTTCTTGGCTAAGAAGAACTGAACCTGCTATGTATTCTTATTTACTGCTATTCAAAAAGTAGCCTTTTTCGCATTTTACAAGGGGAATCTTTACAAGTAGCATGAAAGACTGTTTTTTCATTTGGCATCTTATTTCCAACCAGAACACCATTATTAACAAGGACAATTTATAGATAATATAAGTAATTTTACTACAAAACATTTTGGAATGCATACAATTATGTTACAACAAAATTTAACAGGTCTTGAAAAATAATTAGTCTTCCTATTTTGCGCATCCAGTTTCCATTCAAGTGATGCATATAAGAATGTGTTATTAATCCTGATGTAAAACCATGGATCTCGTCAATACTTACCAGGGCTTAAAAAACTAGAGAACTGTTTTTACAATAAAGGGTAAGGCACACACACACACGCACAATTTCCCTACGTTGACTTTAATGTCTTAATACTACTACATCTTACCAGTAGGCAGCACTGTTACATCTTTTTAGACGTTAGCAATGTTAATGACATACAGTGCCATCTGCAACTTTCTACATAATATCTGACCTTTACTTCCATTCAACCCTCATTATTTTTTCTTCACGCAGTGTTTCTATCTCCCAGATTTTATTTCATAAAAGAAAATAAGGAGAAAATCAAAATGCTGGAATATGTTTTAGCACATCAAAAATGGGAAATGGAAACTGGAATGGTATATTGGATTGCATTAATCAATTACCATAGCTGTCACTGTTTAAAACATGGCAATATCTATATCAAATGATGAATTACCTTAGGCAAATATCTCAGTAACGGAAATTATTAATTTCAGTATTGATTAAATCATTTAGACCTTTAAGATCTTAAGAGAAGAAACTGGTAGAATAAACAATGGTCCTGGTCCAGCAAACGGTTGTTGAAATGAAGACCCCCTGATCCTTCAGTTATGACAGTCTAATCTTAAATTAGACTTTCTTCTCAAGAAAGATTTCAAGTGTAAAAAACTGGAAAAATGAATTTTATAAAGCAAATAACCTTTTCTTACTGCTTTTTTGAAAATGGCCAAGCCTAAATACGCAAACATGTACAGTCTTCATAACTGATAATTTTCAGTTTTTCCATTTCACAGACTTTGTATCAACTAATTGGACCCTGATTTGAATTTGCAAAAAATTAAAATTCACTACAGAGTTCAACAGGATTTTAGGATGTACAAGGAAGGAAGAATTTTTGCTGAATTCATATGTACCCAGCTGCTAAGGTTACTGGCAGGTGTTAATAAGTATATTGACAAAGTACAGATAATGAATACTTACATTAGAATATTTATCTATTTTATATATATTTTTATGTGTAAGAACACACATATTTATATAAGTAGAAGTTTCAAATAAACCACATTCTCTTAGTTCATTGGTAAACAAGATATACTACTTCAAACATCTTAGCAGTGCCAAAGATTTTTTCCACTTTCTGTCCTACTTTCACACCAAAATTACAATTTCATATTTCATAAAAAGGCACTGAAACGTAAAATGGGCCAACATCAAAATATAACAAGGAAGCAAAGATAAATTAGAGGAATTCTTTGGTTCTTTCACTAACTAATCAGATATATACAGAAAAGGACCTTTTAAGTTTAATGATACCTGCTCATTAAATGATGCTAAACACTAAAATACCACGAACAGCAGGGAATTTCAGTTTACATTAGAGAAAAAAATAAAAGGGTAAAAATGACTGAAGTTGGCCAGTTCAAGCTGATAGGGCACTTCAAATGAATAACAGAAGAATAAAAGAGACACTCTAGGTTAAATTAGGTTCTCCTATGCCTTTTCTTGAAAGTGCTTAACTTCACAAATTTTATTTGAATTAACTAACCTGCCAAAATCAAAGACTTGAATAGGGGTAAAGTTAAACAAGCAACTATACTTCACAGTAAGTTTACCCATTAAACACCAGATAAAACCTCTGCATAAGAAAAGATGGGAGAAACAGTTTTAGAACATGCATTTTTTCCATCTCTAGTCAGGAAAATGTCATCCCTGTCATACTTTTGAAGTAAAGCTCTACTTCAGAACAAAATTATTCAGATATGGAACTTATTCCCTCTAATAATTTGTTTGTAAGGATCGTTTTCCTAAGCTCAGCACAGTTGCATTGTTTTCTTTCTCACCATTTGAAATATATAATACTTGAGTATTACGATTTTAGTATGACCTTAAAGGTACTAAGCAATTATAGAGTATTACCTGACTAATAACTTTTGCAAATACACTGCAAAGCATTTAAGGGAAAATATGCTATTTGAAGAAATCAAGAAAGTGGAAGGAAAAGGAACAAAGGTTGTAAATATAAATGTGGCTTCAGATTTTTCTCAAAGTACATGCTATACTCTCTATTAATTTTGTTTGAAGGTGATTACCTTTATCACTAAGAATAAAAAATACTTCTATTGTGTTTCTTAGGATCCTTTTTCCCTTCCTGCACAGTCAGCTGTAACACAGTAATAAAATACATTTCTCACATATTTCCGATCTGTTTCTCACACTTCCAACAAATTTTCTTTCTGCTCTTAAATTTAATTTTAAAAAGAAAAACCAAGAAAATGAACAAACAAGAAAACAAAAGAACAAACAAGAAAAACCAAAACTCACTTTATTAAGCAGGCAATCTTTTCCTAACAGAGAAGTTTTAATTGCAAATACTGCCGTCCTGAAAAGCAATCCTTGTAGGCTGCACAACCTGCTTGAAAGACTCAGCTGTAAGATCCGCCTGTTTTCTAGTATTCGGGGTTTATTTTTTAGTACACAAAATGCTTCTAGATTGTGTTAGCTATTTTTAGCTAGTATCTCAGCAATTTCAGAGAGGGATCAAGTGAAAGAGGAGAAAGGAGCAAAAATATATTTGGGGGTGTACAGGGAGCAAGCAACTCTCTCTGGGTCTTTCTGAGGCAAAGTAAGTGTCTCTGTTCCTTAAGATCCCTCCCAGAAAACCCTCACCTCCATAGGTGCCATAGTGTTCAGCCTGAGGATGCAACATTGGATTGGAACACAAGAGACCAGTATGTTGGTCATTGACTGAAAAAAAATTTGGATTCTATTTTCAGAGATGATTAGCAGTCATGGTGGCCAAGCATGACCCATTCATCTCACAGATTTACATGTTAACCCACAAGGTTTGGGTAAAGGTGTCTACCTCACTGAGGGACTGTATGATTATTCTCATGGCTTTGAAACATTCCAAATGCTCTAAGTATGGCAGGAATGCAAACAAATATGACCCCAAAGCAAGAGGTGCTGACATATTTGTTCTCTTTGGTGACTGACTGACAGTAGACCCTTCAGATAGCCACATCCAAGGGGATGAACCCGCACCTCCATCTAGAAAAGTGCAATCACCTTTAAACCTTATGTTCAAAAACAAAGCTGTTTTATCAAAATACCACTATATATAAAGGTGCTGAGTGATTGGTGCTGTGTCAGCCTTACAAGAAACACTAGATTGCTATTAGTATGCCACAGCTGTAACTGGCAAGATGCCAGAGAGCATCATCCATCTGTGAGGAATATGAACGACTGAAAAAAGGCACAGTAGCAGTTATAGAATAACTGTATGAAAACTCCATATATATAGTGATGGGCATGAGAAATATTTTTGCTCCAGAAAAGTTGATATAAAAATACAAGACACGTTAAGGATGGGGCTGAGATAAAGTAAATAAATATCTTCCAGAAAATGAATATTTCACTTCCTGTGAAAGAGCCAGGCAAATCTCTTGGCCCTTGCTACCAATCTGACAGCATCGATCAAGGAACAGTCCTCTGTATGCTCAGAAGCACATAAAGGCTCTCCTACAGTTCACTGTCAACAATAAGCCCACTGTAGCATAAAGAACACTGTGTTATGTTTCCCATGCCTTAGCAATACAATCAGAGCTAACAAGGACATGGTGGTGCAGATATAACTTTTTATTCACACCCGCACTGGGTTAACTCAAGTGAATAAACCCAAGCATCTCCTGTTTGTGTGAAACTCAGCAGTGAAGAGTTTCCTCAGAGATATTTCTCCTAGTCTGAATACCATCAGTATGCATTTGAAAAAGGTCCCAGTATACCCAGAACTGATCCACGAAAGGTAAGGCTGGATATATCTGATACAAGTATTCAGAAGGAATGTTATTTTGAAGAAAATCCTGTGTGCTTGGTTTACAGTTATTGTTAGAATACTGACACATGCCACTGCATCAAATTGCACAAATATTTATACAAGATTTTAATTAGACCGCTTGGCTGAATATTCCATGACTTTCAAGCTCTAACTGATGTCATATAATAGAATGTAGCAACAGGAAAAAATTCTCTTTACCATTGATCTGGTTGATGCTACTTAAAAGCCAATATGCTCTTTTAAAAAATGATCAAATATTGTAACTATTACTGTACTTTGTCAAAAGCTGAGAATTGCTTGGAAATGCAAGAATAAATTCACTGATATTAAGACTGGGGGGGATTACCTGCTACCCTGGAAAATAATATGGAAAACCACCTGCCTGCCCAAGAACATCCAACTGTTTAACTGAGTCATAAGAGCAATGGCTACCCTTTAGAGCCCACCAAGTTGCACAGTTCTAAACCAGACATATCAGATTGTGTGCAGTCTGTAGTACACAGTTGAGAAGTTCTATCTCAGGTTAATCTTTAATCTTCTATTACTTTACCTCATTACTTCTGTTGTACCTCGTATTTAGAGTTTTGTTTATACATATGGAATTGTTTGTTGATCCTACAATAATTTCCTTTTCTCTTACACTGCCTGTATTTCCTTTAATGTCATTCTCCCCGTTTGACCAGTTTTCTCACTCTGCTTTTCCATTAATCTCATCTTTTATCCAGTTACTTATTTACTGTGAAAAAAACCCCTTTGACTTCATTTTGAAGGACACATTAATAAATGATTCTTTCACTTTAACTTTTAGTTCCCTTTTCTCTTCCTTCCTATTTCCCTCTTCCTTCCCATCTGTGTCATTTCTTCTAGAGCTTCTATTCCTTTCAGTCCCTTGCAGCCTTAAAATCTATCATCTTCATTGAAAACATTACTTATTGTCTTATTTAAAATAGTGAAAAAGAAAAAACTAACACAGAACAGGTCTAGCTGAATAAGCCTGCATTTAATATCTTAACAAGTATATCAGAGAAGGCAATCTGAATGGCATTTGGCCCATCTTGAAGAACCTTGTGGTTGATTAAAACAGACATGTTTCTGACCAAATTAATATCCATTATATTGGTAAAAGCCTTCTGTGCTAACACAGTTTGACAGACAGTGCTTTCTTCTTTTGAAATAATTTATAAGCTTCTGCTATTAACTTATTTACAAATTAACCTAATAACTGCAGTAGTCACAATTCTTAGGTATGTCCCCAGAATATATTCCTTTAATAGAAAAATTACTCATTGAACTATTCATGACTTTGTGAATTGGAATTCCTTCTTCGGGGGGGAGTACCAAAGTATACTAAGTATGGCAAACTGCTACTGACTGTGGAACAACCCCTACATAGCACCAGAGTCAAAGATTCCATACAATGTCAACGAACATGGTGTTGGTAACACCAAGGTTGTCGGCTTCATCCCAGTATGGGCCATTTACACAAGAGCTGGACTTGATCCTTGTGGGTCCCTTTCCCCTCAGAATATTCTGTCAATCTGAGATTGAGATTATAAATTACAAAACTATTTAGACCTGAATGCAATCAGTGTGCTAGGTGCTTTCTAAACAGTGGAGAAATTATGTGGCTAGCATGTAATTCTGAATAGATGAAGTCATGTTTCATAACTGGCAAGCAGGGAATAGTAGACCTGCCCTCTTTAGAAATTACATTGACAAAAAGTGAGAAACCATCATTCCAGAAAAATTAATTTCTATCACAACCCCAAAATTATTCTTGCAAATACTAAAATCTAAAGAGGTATATATATTAAAAGACTGAAATAAAGCATAATTTTAAAAGATTGGTCATATTTTAGCTATCTTAACAATACTGATCCATACTCATGTTTCCTCTCACTCTCCTTGCCATTATTTACCAATATTACCAGATTCTGAAATAAATTGCTTACAGTCCACATCTTTTATAATAGGAAGAGGCAAATAAAATCTTACAAAATCTAAAAAGGAACAGGAAAAATCTCCCTTTTTCCTACTGTATATGGCCGTATTGAAGCTGGCCATTGAGATTAATAGCACGTGATCACCTCAATTCCTTTAGATGGGAGAGAAAGGTCAGGAACCTAAGAAAAAGTCTAGATGAGGTGATACAGAAGCTTCCTTTATGCTGCTTTTAAAGAACTTCATCAGAAAGTGGTATTTGACCCTACCAAAGGTAAGCAGAATCCAGAGATTGTCTTTAAAACTTAGTATTTCTCAGCAATTGCCTAAAAATTCAGTCTGGGATTGTACCACTTTCCATTACAACTAGAACAAAAAAAGACACTGTTCCTTAACACTTCTTCCCTTGATCACAATAAAAATTGATGTCCGAGTTGCATCTTTTTGATCTATTTTTCTTAGGTTAACCTTAGGTTTGCATCATGGAGAAATGCCTCTGAAATGTTTTGACAGTTTTACAATAACTTATTTAGATTTAAAATACTCTTATATACTTTCTTTATTATTTGGACTTAGTATTGTTAAAGAGAAGTACAAAAGCAGGATTTAGCTTCACATTTTAATTTAGGTCTTAACACGTACGTTAGTTTCTATTACTTTATTTCAATCAAGAACAATTTGTGCTTCTACAATCTGTACAGTCCATGGAGCCTAGAGAGAGATGAACCCATTCACAAGGGTTCTTAGTTGCCTAAATTTTAACTGTTGTTATTTTAGCTGACCTAGGATATCATGGCCAATTTTTGGCTGCCAGCTCAGAAGGACAAAAGTCTCCCATTAGATCTGTGGACATTTCAGGTAGCTAAAGGCATCTCTAGTAACACTAGAAACGTTTGCTTAGGCAAACACCTACATAAGGGCAAGTAGAATCACTCTCCAGTTGACTCTGATTTAAGTGGAAAGTCCATTCATTACAAATCAAAACTTTGCCACCTTCTGCAAGTGCAGAAACCTATGACTGGGCTTCAGCCTGAGCTCGGGACCTTATTCAAGATGCATTCAGGGTTGTGAGCTGGACAACATGACTAAACAAAAATTAAAAATGGTATGTGAGATTGCTCTATATATGTCTGACAGAACCACATATGGAAGCTGTTTCAATGAACCTTTTTGTAGAAAAGTAAAATCCCCTTGAATTTCTTTTTACCGAGAGTTAATATAATTAGATTTAAAGAATTTACTATCCAGATCACTTATACCTAAAACAATGAAGTTGATCTCAATTTTTTCTCATGTAAAAACCTGTAAGTAGTATCCCTGATTTTCATAGAGTTAGACATATTTTTACAAAGAGGAACTGAGATTTGTATGTTACTTTATTAGTCCAGTTTTGTAAGAGAAGATCAATACAATCATTTTGCATGTCAGTCAACAATAAATATCTTCTAGGCCATCTAAGCCACTCCATATGTGACAGAGCTTTCACCATCTTAAGTTGCTCCAAGTTTAATGAAAAAAGAAGATACAGGCATTGTTAATGTACCCACCAAACCAGAGCCTCTGTCACAATTGCTGTGCCACACAGGCATCAGATTGACAACATGGTTTTGTTTGGGTTTTTTTTAAGAAATAGGACTGGTATAGACATACCTTAGAATACCAAAATTTATATAAACATATTAAAATCCAGCTGCCAGAATTAGAAAGCTAAATGAATACGAAGGGCTTATTAGCAAAAAGAAATTAATTTTTTACCTCCTGTTAAAATCGAAAAATTACAAAGAATATGTGAAATGCATTTCAATGAATTTGAGTTTGATCTAGAAATCTTGACCCAAAAGTGGCAAACACTGAAGATGATCAGATATTCAGTACTGTTGTGGGTTTTGAGCAGTGTTATATACTTGCAGAGCCCTGCTGCAGAGCTTTTTTTATGTAAGAGGGTTTTTCTTGGAGATGCAATTTTCTTCTAAAGCTTCTCTATTGTGGGTCATATATGTCTTTCATACTGCAAGCAGTGTTTGTCAACTCTAAGGGGCTCACCAGCATTGATGCAGGACTGCAAAAAAGACAGAGGTCTCTCTTAGCCTGAATTATAATATCCCTCACCCTACAGAAAACCTGTGAGGTAACATCTTTTATTTATTTTCCATGACTCTGCTTGCATCAGAAAAGAAAATTTTAGAAAGGGGAAATGTGAAGGAAAGCATCTTACCTTTATCCAGATCAGGAAAAGCAGTTGTACTTATATTACAAAACAGAGGAGGGGAAGGGAAATCACCACAGGTTCAGAGATGCTGTTGGAGTAACCACTACTGTTGCTGGAGTTTGCTCCTCTGGAACACTGACAGGATTCATGGGCAGTTTACAGATTCACACACCTTATGAGCTGCTGTGCTCTTGGCCAATCCATGAAAAAGTTAGGGAGGACATAGTTCCTCATTTGAACTTCAGGAAAAGGGAAACAGAAGATAAAACAGCTTATATGCAAGAATAGGGCAAGATAGTCCAAAAAGTATATGCATAGGAAGCATATACTGGGAATTATGTATTAGTCTGCAACAGAGAGTGATGCTCTCTGTACAGTGTATCAGACAGTAAAAATTCTCCTTGTACATCTCTGTCTTTTCCCACACACATTCAATGCTCAGGTTTCCTTTCATGCTTTCACATCTGTCACCATGACTGGCTTCACTCAGCACTCCAGAGCTTGTTCTGCAGAGGCTCTAAGTCTATCAATCAATGAGATATTAAAAACCACGTGAACCATTCTGACATGTACCATGGAGTGACTACTACCAACTCCTAATGATATCAATAAAAACAAAACATTTTTGCAGCACATCATACACAGTGATGACTGTAAATTCATAATCCTCGTTACTCTTCTGCCTGATGTGAGTTTTCCTAAACAGCAAGGAGTTTGGTTTCTTCTTTCCTCTTGGCATAATAATTTATTAGTCTTGTAACTTTTTCAAAAATTTGTGAAGATTTGTCTTATTTTGCATAGATGCATTTTTCATAATTATGCAACTTACTATATAGAACAATACTAAACCCACTGTCATCTTTCAGCTACTTTGGAAAGCAGACATGCTATATACATCCTTACATCCTCTTTTATATACATATATATATATTTATTTTTTTTCCTTACCAAAGCAGCTGGTACAATTTTTCCTAAACCAGTGAAGCATATAGTAAATTGGGAATACCAGATACGACAGGAATAGCTGTAACTCTATTCATGTCACCAGTGTTTATAGGGACAGAAGCTCTTTTCCCAGTCAGAAGAAATAAGGCTAGTGCATATCTGGAGGAGAAATAAAGCCTCAAGAAAAAAAGATACTGCTCTGCAACACAGAGCAATGCACATCCCTTATTCGCAGTAGATTAGCACTAAATAAAATACAAAATACAAAATACAAAATACTACCTTTTGTAATTGCATCGAATCCAATGATTCAATGGTAAGGATTTGAGTAAAGGTAGCCACAAATACCTTGTAAGCTATACACATATTGCAGAATACTTAGAGATTACTTACCTAATAAAATTCATAAGCAGCTAGAAACTCAAGGTGGTGATCAAACTGATTTTACAATCGATTTTGTTCTTTTTCTTAGCAGATGACAAAGATTCCAGAAATCTTAGATTAAAACACACGGTTTAGGATCTCAGGAGAATATAGTCAATAGGACTGCACCATGGGAAAAACAGGCAGAAATGCAATAATGTTGGTCAGCATTACACTGTTCAGGGTTCAGAATAACCTACTGTCTACAGGAGGGACTTTGAGAATGCTACTGGGGAATAAGGAAGAGAGGGAGAAGGAATCTGAGGAGGCAGATAGGGCCATGTAATTACCATCTCTTTTATATGACTACACTCAACAACTGTGACCACACTTACTTCCAGATATATCTTTCCAGCAATTACCATTTGTTTCATTCTGGAAGATATTTTGAGAACCTGAACTTCTAGAATAATCTCTCACTTATCAATGTTTGGAGTAACTTCAGTGAATCCAAGAGTGAATCCAAATGTTTGGTTACTAGTTACCTTCCTTGAAAGAAGTATTATCCCATGTCAAACACCCGGACCAGAAACTAAGGGTCTTTTTAGACAGAAGGTAAAAAGTAAAACATGGAACAGTTTTAAGTCTGGTCATTGCTCACCACATATTAGGATAAAATATTCAAAACTATTGGAACTATAGAGCCAAAATAAAGCAAAGGAAAAGACAGAAAACTAGTTCCATAAAGCCCATATATTCACTGCAACTTTAAAAAAATAGTAGAGAAACCCAAAAAAATCACAAGTGTAGGAAAGTGGAGTCTTAAGGGCCTGCAAGTGGGGGTATTCTTTAGAAACACTGAGAGGTAATAATATTTTAGTCATGCTACAGCATCTAGGCTATTCTGCTTTGGAATGGTGCCATGTACAAGACACAGGGATAGCTTGCAGGTGGAGTAGTCTGACCAGAGGCTGAGCCATGACTGACGTGCCCCTTAAGAAACTGACATTCAAAGGACAGCTCAGAATCTTCTCTTCTGTGCAGGCTAGGGTGAGCACTAAATGCTTTATTTATCTCCTCTATCCCAAATAAAATTTGAGATTACACCTGTGAAACAGGACACATTTAAAAAGGTAAGGTGGGTAAGTTGATTAGCTAATTAACCAAGCTCTTATATACAACCCATAGGGAGCATCTCAAATGCATAGGACATCTTTTGTTATTAAGAAAAAATAGGACAAGGAAGATTTATCATTAAAATATATTTCACTAATTATACCACCTGGAGTTCCTTCCACAAAACAAACTTTTAATTAGAAACTGTGAGTTTATAGAAAATATTTGCTACAAAATTTTGATTGTTTATTAAAAGTAGAATGCGGAAAGTTCCTTGCATGCTAAGGGCAAAACTGTACCACATCAGAGGGTGCACTTCATCTACTTAAAGGGCTCAGGAATATCCTCAGGAAGTATTGATATTTATTTTTTGTATCCTTTTAAGAACAGGAAAAATTGTTTTTTCATGGTAGAAGAGCTTTACTAATTCTAGACAAATTATTTCCTCTTTAAGGAGGTAGCAAAACCTGGTAAGAAATTCAAGATGAGCCAACCTGAGAAGCTGAAAACTCAAGTCCCATACAGGCCCTTTGGATCACTGGAGCATTCCAAAGCAGTTTCTTTCTTCCCAAAAGTATCAGTCACCTCATTCTCCATGTCTAGAGAAACTCAGCTCATACATTGCATTGATCTATGTGTTGCAAAGTGCAGCCTTGCCTTGCACTGGAGCTTAGCTACATCTGTCATGTATAAAATCACTTAAATTTCTTAGAGAATGTCTTAAGGAACCAGCAGAAAAGTACGGCTTTTAAGATATGCAGAGGAAAACAGCACAGACACATGGGAGCATTTTTGATGCCCATCTTTATGCTCTGGAAATAACATTTCTTTTACTGCATGAATATCCTTTTCAAAATAGTTTTAGTTGAATTTTTTTCTGAATAGTTTTTTTCCCTGAATATTTGTCTTAAATAAGGAGTTATGAGAAGGACACTGGACAGGCAAAGGAAAGCTAAGTGACTCTCTATATGTGATATCAAAGGGACAAATCCCTATTTCACATATTCCCTAACTTAGTCCGCAAACAACTGAAGAACCATGAGGTCCCATCACTGGAGCTGGCACAAGAAAGCAAACAGCAGTCCTCCAAAACCACGAGTGATCAAGGAAAGAACAATGACCTGCATTTATTGCCGGGTAGTGCTCCCAGTTGAGTTAATAAAGTTGTGCCCTAATTAAACTGAGCACTTCACATCTTGTTTTTCTTTTTGCATGGCTGGGACAATTAAGCATCCTTTGATGTAGAGTGCTCTGAGGAAATCTCCCAATTACTTTATGAACAATTTTTGTCATAAAGCCTGAGAGAATTTATTGAAACTACCTACAGTGGAATGAGGCCAAAACCAATCAACACTGGATGACCAGACTTAGGGCTAAGAACTTTAAACTAGAGGTCACTAAGACCACAAGCAACACATCATACAGAGAAATTTAAGCTCTTAAAGTGCTGGTTGAGTACACTAAGCTGAAAAAAATTCTGTGCAATTACTCTACTGAGCAGAAATTACTCACTACTTAAACAGAAAGCATTGACAATCACTGATTTTCTGTGTACTGTAGGTTTTATTACACTATGACTGTAAACTAAATTAAAGTACATGTAACTGCCCTGCTTAAGTTGGAAAAGGCACTTTGTTACTTTTTAGCACAAAAAAGCAAAAATATTACTAATTTCACATATTAGATATTTAAAATAGTAGTTTATTATCCTAAGATCAAAGTGTTATGGACAAAGAACAGTGAGAATTATCTCTCCCTTCAAATCTACTGTTTTCTTATGCAACCATGCTGTAGATGTTTTCCTCTATAAATTGATCTATTTTCACCTTAAAACTAGTAGGGTTAAGTAATGTATCTGAAAAATTAGGAATACTGAAGAAACAGTCTTAGAAAGAAATATGTACATATAGATAGATATATTTAGAAATAGATATATTTGAATCTTAAGGTCTATACTTGTTATTAGAACTATCATACAATATTTCATTAATTGGTACATGCAATTCATCAGAGTTTAGACAGACCATAAGTATGATTTTTTAAAAAGTAATTTTTAGACAGAATAGGGAAATAGTAATTAATAAAAAAAGTAGCATCAGTTATAGTGCCTTCCACCTTTAGGAAAACTATCACTTTCATGTTGTGCTAATGTCTAAAAAATTTAGGTCGACTCTATTGTATCCATGCAGTGTCCACTTGTGGCAATAAAAAAGTACCCACAACCTAAACAGGACAATTATATGATTGGCTTACCAAAAATATACTTTCTTTTTAGCATAAGGAAAGTATAGTATTTTCAACTCTCATTTTTAATTACTTATTTTGTGCATGGGGTAAAATTTGTTTTGCGAAATTTGACTGTCTTTATAAGTCAGCTCTCTGTCACTGTGTCTTTTTAATTAAAATGTGAATTAAGTTTTAATGATAGTGTTATTATTCACTTAACTAACACAAACTGGGCAGAAAATATATAAATAATAATAAACCAGCATAAAATTTCCTACAAGGCAGTTCATCATTAGGACAAATTAGCTCTAAAATGCATCACAGGCAAGTAAAAAAGCTTCAATTATTTTGCCTTACAGTGTAATAATGAGTCTTAACTAGGGAGAAAAGATACAGTAATTTAGTAATGTTAAGATCTACCCACTGGAAAACACCACTTCTGCTGCTGAAATATTTTAAGAGATATATTCCATTCGACTCCCCAAACAAATAGCAGACTGTACTTCAAATGCATTGCAAGACTATTAGGTAATCTTTTTCTTTGTTTAGATTCAGTAGGGTTCAGTGACAAACATTCATCTTTTCTTTCTATAAAAGTTCCTGTTCTTTTGCTTAGTTAAGAATTGCCTTCGTTTTTAGTAGTGGACTCACAATTTACTTCACCATTGATTAGCTTCTCACAATAAACTTCAAACAAAATGCAAAAATGATCATTTAACTATTTTAAAATTATGAATTACTTGTTCAATGTTTAGATCGCAGTGGTAAGAGCAGTTATATCTGTAGGTAGGCTAATGGAATCAGACACAAAGCTTCTGAAATAAACCAATACCAGCTGCTCCCATGCCTCATTACTCGGCAGTAGCTGCTCGCCTGAAATATTGTACAGAATGTTGCAGAATCGTTGGCTTTCAAAAGCCACACAGACTTTTGAGAGGATATAGCTGTACAAAACAGACAGACACTTCCCTCAGACAGAAAAAAAGAAAAAAGAAAAAGGAAAAGTCCTATACTTCAGGGTATATGTGCAACTATTTTCCATTCTTAGGCACACATATTTTCCACCACCATGTATTTTACTTATTTTAACAGGTGAAAGCAATTAGATTTTAAAATTATTACATTGTCAGTGCTCCCACTTCTAAAAGTATAATTTAAAAATTCTAAAACTAATGAAATATCTTTTTGATTAGTAACACATAGTTTGTGCTTAGAGAAGATTTTGAAGTAGGAATGAGTATCATAATCAGTGTCTGATCATTTAGCTCACTAAGAGAGGACATTAGTGGGAGAAAAAAATGACTACAGATATATCATGCAGTCAAAAATGCTATGCACATGTACCATTTTGTATGGCTACAAACACACTGTTCAAAAACAGAACTTCTAAAAAATAACCACTTTGCAAAATCCTTATTAAATAAGTCAAGCTTGCTGTACTCTGCAAAAATTAGATTGCAACACTAAAACTCTCAGTAAAAGGTGCTGTCAGACCCTCATCATCTCAAACAGTCATTAAGAAAGACTAAAGAGATTCACCTTCTTGAAACAAAAGTAATTTTAATGTAAAAGTTTACACAATTAAAATTACAGACGTTTAATTTCCAACAAGCCCCAAAGAATTCAATCTTCCATGACTCTCAGGACTCATCTTCAACACAGAGGGTTAGTTTTAAACATTTATGGAATACATTTGGTAATAGAATTAAAAACTTGAGTATGTTTCAAAGAACATTTATATTCTAACAGGAATCAATTGTATACTTCTAATTTGCTCACTCAGAAGATAACATTTTGATATACACAAATTAATTAGGCAGAAAAATCAAGGCACGCTTCTGCTTTATTGAAAAAAATATTGAACAGAATGTTCCATGGGTACTCTTGAGTATCATTTAGAGGCAGTATGTCACAATATCATTCTTAATTTTAAAATTCTGAAATAATGAAAAGCGAGTTCTGTGCTGGTACATGTTTCAGAACAGCATTGTCCTTTTATATCAATCATTAAGTGTTTTTTCTAATATTTCATGTCTCTGAAACTGTCATCTGTATAACAAAATAAATTCGGCTCACCATTTTCAGTCTAATAAGTGCTTACAGAGTATTATTTGCCTTACTCTCAAGTGGAAAATTATGGAAATGATTATATGAGATCTAAAATGTAAGCAGTCACTTGCAGTAAGCATGTTAAGTAAGGCAATACCTTACATGTTCATCAGATAAATTGTTACATGTTTAGAGATTTTCCTGCCTTTTCAATGGAATTATATGGTCATTATTATACTTTAGAAGACTATTCATCCAATTTTACATCATTTTAATTTCAACAATTTGCTAATAAATAAAACACAGAAATCTGAGCTGAAAAAAACCCAATCCTGTATATTTAATTTTAAATATAGCATTTTGCTACTTTAAAGAAAGAACATTATTTTTGGTAAATTGAGGCCTCTCTTTCTTCTCTATTTGCCAGATTTTAAATAAATTGTACTCAGTATCCTGGACTACCTTTGAAAAATAAAAAAACACCAATAAAAAAATTATCATGAAATAGTAGAGGAAAGAAAAGTGTCTTGGGTCAGAGAGGTGGAGCAGTATCCAGACAGAGCAAATCTGGACCACAAGTGATTTCTTCACTGCTGGACACTCATCTTATGAAGCAATCAAGCATAATTTGCTCCACCTCTAGTAGAATTACAGCATAGCCAAGCTGAGGAGCCTGGCAATAAATCAGTTCAAAATTCAACATTTATAGTGATATCCCTCATACTAATGACACATCCATGTCTGAAGGCCATAAATTCCTTACCAAGTAAACCGAGAATAAGGGAGTGTAATCCTTTTGGTATTACTGTGCCATGGCACTAAAAAAAACAGCTGAAAGTATAACTGCATTCCCAGAACATAACATTTACTAACAAAACCTGAGATATTGTCAACAGACTTTTGGTTAAATCAGAGCTTTTTCTGCTATTGCTTCACTTAATCTCAGGAGCCCCTGCCCCCATATTTTTAGGGAAATATCTGTAGGCTACGGATCAGAAAAGATAGCATGTAAAAGCTGGATGCATTCAATAACATAGGGTGAACACTTCATATTTGATTTCTAAGCAGCAAACTATGGTCTGTTGGTAATGCTACAAGTGTAGTCCCAATCATACACCAGCCAGATCCCTAAAGTGAAAGTTTTTAGCAAAATGTGTACTGGATTTGTATGGCAAGTTTTTGTTAGCTGGTGCACTACAGGTGTGGCTTCTGTGAGAAAATGCTAGAAGCCGCCCCTACATCTGATGGAGCCAAAACAGCTGGAGCCATCTCCAGGACAGATCGGCTGCTGGCCAAGGCCAAGCCCATCACCAGCTGTGGCAGCGCCCCTGGGAGAATGTATTCAAGAATGAGGGAAAGTTGCTGCGCAACAGCAATGGCAGCCAGAGACAGGAGTGAGAAGATGGGAGAGGAACAACTGTGCAGACATCCAGCCAGTGAAGATGGAGAGGGAGGAGGTGCTAAAGGAGTCAAAACAGAGATCCACCTGCAGCCCATGGAGGGACTCCATGCCAGAGCAAGTGGATGCTCGAAGAATGCTGTGACCCCATGGGAAGCCCACACTGGAACAGGCTCCTGGCAGAACCTGTGGCCCCATGGACAGAGGAGCCCAGGCTGGAGAAGGTTTTCTGGCAGGTCTTGTGACCCCCTGGGGAACCCATGCTGAAGCAGTGTGTTCCTGAGGGGCTGCACCCCACAGAAGAGACCCATCCTGGAGAAGTTCGTAATGAACTGCAGCCCATGGGAAGGACTCAACATGAGAGAAGTTCGTGGACGATTGTCTCCCATGGGATGGATCTCACAGATCCATGCAGAGAAAGAGCATGCAGAGTCCTGCCTCTAAGGAGGAAGGAGCAGCAGAGACAATGTGTCATGAATGACTGCAGCCACCACTCCTCATCCCCCTGTGATGCTGGTAAGGCAGAGGTGGAGGATTTGGGAGTACAGTTAAACCCAGAAAGACATGGGGGTGGAGAGATGGTGTTTTCAGATTTAGGTAGTTGGGGTTTTTTTTCATTATCTTACTCTGATTTTGACTGAAAGTAAATTAAATTTGCCTGTTTTGTCCATGATGGTAAATAGATGAGTGATCTCTCCCTGCCCTTATCCCAACCCTTGAGTCTATTGTTATCTTTTTTCTCTGCCCTGTACAACCGATCAGGGGAGTGATAACATGGTGGGCACGTGGTGTCCACTCAGGATCAACATGCCACAAAAAGGCATATAAATAGGAGAAACCTAAAAGGTGTTAATAAAAATCCACAACCATTAGGGCTTAAGAAAATAACAACCAATTCTTTAAATATAGTTGAGAAAGAATAAGCATTTGGCAAATCTAATTTTGGGAGAAAGGAAGACACCTTATTAAAATCCAGAGAGATCATTTATACCCCAAAAGTATAAAAGCCAATGGAGAGCAATTAAAGCAGAAGGAATTAACTGAAAAAAGTAACTCTGGGTTTTAACAAATCTAGGGATACTCTACAAGATAAGAGAATTGAAAAATCCTGATGTTGCATTCATGTTTATGAAGATCAAACCTGAGAAACCACTGGCTGGCTGACATCAAGCAAGTACAAATTCTAGAAAGGTTGAGGTGTAAATAATTAAGAAATGGTAGTGTAATTAATTCACTTGTAAGTCTTGTCAACTAAACTTGATACTATTTTTTATGCTACAACAAGTTTGGCTAATAACATTAACTTGCATTGTCATAGTACACTTAGATTGCTATAAGATTTAATCTTGCATGACATTTTCAAGCACCATACAAAATCAATACTCTACATTACATGGATTAAAACTGTTTAAATACACAGATCTTGAAAACTCTAAGTGGAAAATTGTCAGACAATGTAGGTTCTCTGAAGAACTTTTATTGTCCCAAATTTATTACTTCCATTGTAAATCAGAGATTAATTTTTTCAGATGACCTCAGCCTTGATACAATGGGAAATATCAATCAAACAGATGGGCCCATCTTTTTCAGTATAACTCATCTGAGCCTCACACAGCTAAAATGTACCTCTCAAATTGATATATTAAAACTATAATCCAGTTCATTTATATAACGAAGGGTTAAGAGATAACTTGCTAACCAACTGTAAGTATCTATAAGGCACAAGATACTTTAGACAGCTGTTTAATTTAGCTGAAAAAAGCATTTAGCATCAATCCACTGGCAGAAAACTATTACTTGACTATTCATGTAAAAGTCACATTTCTTTATTTCCAAATAATGAAAATAAATAACCTATTAGTACCAACTGTTGATAGATATGGAAGATTACCTACATTTTCAAATCTTGATATCTTTCATATCTTTCAAAAAGAGATCTCACATTTCAAGTGGAAGCTATAGTATCCAGGAAATCACAAAGTCTTTCAGGAGTTTCTGAGATCTACCCACACAATGTGATGAGCCCAAGTAAGTTAGGAGGACTGGATTACCCATCTTTTCACACAGCAACCCACCAAAAACAAGAGAGAAAAGCAAAATCTGGCCTTAACAAACATGCGCCAGAAGTTCTAGAGGACTGGAAGAAGTTAATAATATAAACAAAAGAACAAGTTTATAGCTATTTAATAACCCCATATTTTCTGGGTTTTTTTCACTAGAGGCAGTGCTGAGAGAGAATCTACAACTGAGAAGTTTGACAGTAGTCAAATCTAAGTTGCATTACTATTTTCTTTACACTTAAGAATGCAGGGTTTTTTACTTCAGTAAAGTAGTTTAGAGCAAGTAGCCTTAAGAGGATTGGACTACCCCATTTATTACAGCCCAGCTGTGCTATAACAACACTGGCTGGGTAGTTGCATTACAGAGGCTCAGAAAGGCAATACAGGCTATGAATACACAGGGATATATATCCATAAAAATAGACAGATCTATCTGAGAAGAAAAAAGGAAAACTACATTTTTTATTGATATAATTGACTTTCTAATAGAGATACAGCGTACAGAAAGTGTTAGACCTTTTGTGATGAAACAACCATGTTTTTCTGTGGGCAGCAAAACTAGCAAAGCTCAGGTATCTCCAGAAAAATAGTGTATAGAACTTTTCTCTGGCAAAATGTTCTTCTCCCTTTTTGTTGCAATTACTTTAAATTCTGCCCCTCTTCCCTAATTCCTTTTCTTTTCCTAATCTATCCCATTTCCATAAGAGAACTGTCCTCTCTTCTACCTTTGCTAAATCCCAGCTGGTCAAGAGGCAGCATGTGCTCTGAAGACCTGCACGCAGACATGGTCTTTGCTGCTGAATACCCACGTAGTGACTATGGGACAGAGGGAACAGCTAATAATAGTTATTAAGCATAAATTCAGCCTGGGTGTCATATTGACATATTGGTTAGGACATCAATCTAAAAATAACTCGTTCTTTTTCCTGATGGAGATAAATTAGTTCAGTAGTTGGTACAAGGGCTTATTTGATTCCAAACACCTCAATATGATCAGACACACAAAAAAATCTCGGTTTAGACTCTATTGAACACTATTATACAACTGTGATTAAATATGGCAATTTGGTCCTACTTCCCATAACCTGGATTGTCCTCAGAAATAACAAAAAACAGTTAATTAATACATTGGTGGGAGTTGCTGGTTAAGATAGCCAGATTTTAAAACCAATATACATAAACACATTCCTCACTCATATGCTCACTGACTAAGCCTTCCTTTTTCTTATTTTATCCAAGCAACACTTGTACTTCTAATTCCCTTTAAAAATCCTTTTTAAAATCCACTTCTTTAGGAAGTCTTTTCATCTCTTATCCATTTTACCTTATGTTTGTATTACACTGCGCAAAATTACAGTGCTAGTTCCTCTGCTGCTTTAAGTAAGGATTCGAAGAGGAAGAACTCAAACACTGAAGGATATCTTACTCTGCCAGGACTGGGAAGAAAATAATTTTGCAGATATAGGACATGGGTTCTGGGGCTTCCTGAGCATGAAGAAGGGTTTTGGCTGATGAGAAGGTCATATGTGAAGACACAAACCCCCAAAATAGTGAGTAAAACCTTCAACCATTGTTGTTGGGTTGGTGAGGCAGGTGAGTGTTTATAGCACTTAACACATGAAGTTCTAAGAGGCAGAAACTCACTAAAAACATGCATTTGTGAAGTGCTGTGGTATTCCTTGGATCTTGCAGAGAGAATTCTGTAAGCCTTGGTATTCATCTGTAGGATAAATAGTATCAAGTGCATGACTAGGTCCTGACTCACTTGCATTTTCTTGATTTAAGCTTCTCCTCTTCCAATAAATCTTCAGTGTATTCCACTAAAATTCTCAGGTATTGTTAAAACTTCAGAGTGTATTTAAAAGGTTAGTACACATGTTTTAATTCAACTCTGAGTACATTGGTATTAAAAACCTAAAAGCTTTCTAGGTCATCCAGAAATGCATCATCCAGACAAATTAGAACCAAAATTCACTTTACTGTGGATAGATAGATACTGACAGAACTATGTAAGAAAACTTGTTAAACCCTTCTACATTTACAAATTAATGCTCGTGACTTTTAAAACAATTGTTATACTAGTTTGCAGAGATGTTGAATAATGCCAAATAGAGTTGGCATCTGCAATTATTTTGGACTGCATTTTAAATACTCATGAATACTGTTTTCTTTTACTCTGGAAAGAATGGACTTCTCACTGCTTATATTATGTTCACTATGAGATGCCCACACAAATTCCATATAATAACAAAAATACTTCCCTACAGACCTTAGAGTTTTTTCAATCTGTTTTTATTAACAAAAAGTTTTTTAAAAAAAGCATTACACTTAGAGATACCATTCAGAAATGAAATCTAGAGCTCTCAAAAATGAAATGCATGTTTATTTACAACTACCTCTATGTATACGGTTATTAGTATATAAATAAGAATAAAATCCACACTGATTAACACTTTAACAATGACAACAACAAGACTAATATGTTTTAATAAACTCTTAATTTAAAACAGGAGGCATTTCAAATAGATTTAAAATTTCACTGGAATTAAAATAGCCTATTTTCAGGCATGGACTCACTATGAAATTTACATAAATTTAAAAAAAGCAGTACTAACAGTAAACTTTTACCCAAAAAACAAAGCAAAACAAAACACAAAACCCAAAAAAAACCCTCAAAAAACAAAAAGACAAACAAAAAAAACCCCTCAAACAAACAAACAAAAAAACCCACGCAAAAACTGAAATCAAACCAGCAATGCAATGGAAATTGCCAAATATAAAATTAGAACAAATTTCGCTGAAGTGCTATTCCAGTTTACAAACCAGGAACCTTTCCGGAAAGGCAAAATACATTCTTCATTTAATTTCATACCAGTTCAGATCCTTACTAACAAATACACTCAGCAGAAAAGCTGAAAATGACATGACTAGAGGAAGTCCACTTTTTTTCCAAAATATTGCAAGATGCAGATTTTTGACTAATCACACAATAAGAGGCAATATTATCCATTAAATACTAGTTTTAAAAGCAATTAATTTTCGTGACTGATTTGTAGTAGTTTTTTTTTTTAAATATCTAATAAAGATGAAAGAGTTTTTAAAAAATAATTTTAATTTAATTTCTGTGCATTTCTTATCCTTTTCCAATCTTCTTTTGAATTATCAAAGTAAAGGTCAAAAAAAAAGGGACACTTATAAATCCTATATAAAGGTTTGATTTTTTAAAAGCAACATCACTACTAGAAAAGCAATTGAAGTATAAGTATGACATGGTTAAAGAAAAGTCATGAAGTTAAACTCAATTTGATCATGATTTATTAAAAAAATGATGTTGGTTTAAAAAAAATATAACACATGTAAGTGTATTTGGGCAGTACCATTTTAAAGAAGCGACTCAAAATACTAATTTACTATCATCTTAATAATATCCAGACAATATGCAGAAATATTACCAAGTTTGAGTATTATCACTCCATTAAGGAGATGTTCACATTTCCAGGTGTCACTGATCCCTGCTCTGCCCTGCAGGTTCTACCAGAGGTTACATCATGTCATAACGGTAAAACAAAAATTGTAACTGCAAATGTTCTTGAAACTGGAAGACAAAATCTAAGAGTGGCTAAAATTCAGGCACAAAGCTAGATGTTATCTTGACCCGCTATAAGTAATGTCTTCAAGAACTTTTTCATTTAATTGTAAGACAAAATAATTAGGTATATTTTAGTCTATGTTTGTTATCATATTGAATGCTCTTAAGCAATGTCTTGCATGATCCTGTGTTCTCATTCCAGCACAATCACAGAACACATTCTTTCCCACTCCCTGGCACACCACAATCCCAATGCCTCCATGAAGTCGCTACTACTGACATATTCTTATTTGGACAATATTGTTATGGATTTTCCCTGATTAAGTTCTGTGGTTAGTATTGTATCATTACATAAAATTTTAATTAAGAAAACCACAGTATTAAATCAATGGAATTCCTAATACACAATCTGAGAAAAATACTCACACTCACTTTGAACATGATAATAATTATCTGAAATGACATACTATCAGAGATTTCATTCCTAAATTAGAAGACTGATTTTGGCTCCGATTTTAGTTTTTGTAGATGATACATTTTATGGACTGATAGTTGCACTTAGATTATTTGTCAGTAACACTGCTACTGTATTTTTGACTGTTCATTCAAAACTTTCCATGTAAAAATGGGGTGAAGTGGGTGTGCCTTCTTTAGTCTATTTCTCAATCAGGCTTAAATTTCAATCAGTAAAACTTATGCCTTTGTAAAAAGATAAACTTTGTTTTATCAAAAACCTTTTGATTTTCTTTAACCACAATGAAAAAATAATACAACATTCAGACTTCAGGGTTATGTCATCTAGCACTGTTTAAGATGAATGGACACTTAGAAAACCAAACCTATTTCCAGTGTAAGTCACCAGCATAACATTGAAAAAGGAATTTGCATTTAATGGTGATTTTGAATTTTGTTTTTTAAGAAAGAGTAGCAATATAGACTTCCTGTCAACGTGAAAGTAACATTTGTTTCAAAGCTGTCTTAATTGTAATTTCTTGCTGATTCTAAAATAATAGATGTTCATGAAGGCTTGTATTTATTTTCACACACTGGAACTAAAAAGTACCAGTTTTTGTGATTTTGTAAATACCTTGTGAAAACATTTGAAAGAAAAACAGTAAAAGAACATATAAAGCGTTTTCAAATAAAATCACTCATGAACTTCTAAGCATGCTGTAAGCATCTGTTGGAAAAAGTCATTTCAAAGTCTCAAAGAAATGAACATCTTCTCAGTAGAACAGTATACTATGCAAATTAAATATAGTCATCCTTTGAAACCACACGTGAGCTTTAATCAATATGTAATTTACAATTAAGCAATCATTTTCTGATTTACAAGCATTACAAGCATAACAAATACGATTAATCTAGTATTTCAGACTCAAATTAGCTCAATTAATGTACCCCACCTATGTGCCTCTTTGAATATATGTACACTTTTCCATTTTGATTTTTAATTGGCTATGAAGCATAACTAACAGAGAAGTAAAGATCTAACTCTAAATTTTTTGAGCACATATATGTTCATTTTAAAGCAGCGATGCAAGTGTTATGTTTTGTGTAGAGGAACTATGCAACAAGTTAAACAAGTTTCTAAATCAAATCACACTATATCAACAAAATGCCACGTATGTGCAGGGAAGTTACAACATGAAAAGTGATATAATAATAATAATAAAAAAATCCCCTTAAAATAAAGTAATTTCATTCTCTGTGGTTTTAGGGGGTGACAATTACGAGTCCAGACATAATGTAGGCAGCTATATCATAATCTAGCTCAAAGAGCTATAAATTCTTATGCATCCAGAAACACCACAAGCAGTTTAAACAACTGTATCAAATTTGAGATCAGCACTTGTTTATAAATGTCTATTTCTTTCCATTGGTTGTAATGAGTATCCAAATGATGTTCTCAGGTCTTGATGTCTGCACTACAGGCATCTGCAGTTGGGTTTTTTAAAGGCAGTTTGTGATACCTGTTTCTGCAATGCATTTCGATATTTGACCTGGTATCTTATTCTTCATGAGTCCTTTGTTATTTAAATATCTTTTATGAATGTATTACTTGTTCATTTCTTTAACTGTCCTTTGCATGTTAACAGGTACATAAAATAGTATTTTTCCCTATCCTTCTCTGTCTAAATAGAAACGATAAATCAAAATAGTTACGTATGATCTTAACAGAGTTCAAACATTAACGTATGTTTCAAAAGGGAACAGAGAGAAGGAGGTTTGATATTTAGTCATGCTATTTGGCAAAGATGTAATTTCTAGACAGACAAACCCGGATAAAATTATCAGTGTATCTGTTTAGTCAGTGAATGAATCCTATTTACCCTCTAATATGGGGTGTACCAATTAATTTATCTTTTTCATGACTGTGAAAGAAAACAAACACCACATCTGAGGTTCCAGGAAAACATTTCTAATTGAGATCGAATTCAATATTTATTTGAATTATGTCAGCAAAATAACTGATTTCAGTTCAACTAGAACATTACAAAATTTTAGGTCAGCCATGACTGCTAAGAATTTTGTGTGCAACAAGCTCCAACTCCATTTAAAAAAGCTTTATTTTTCCAAGCATAGTTTTCTATAAATATATACATATATCAACTTCATATAATTCTATATTTTCAGACAAGTTAGGTCTTCTAAACGAGAATCTCATGCAAATGTGGAAATCTAAAAAAGATTGGTTACATTCTAAAAGAAAGGGAAGACTACTTATGCTCAGATGAGTTGCATTAAATAAATATTTCGGAGTCTTTCATCCTACTTAAGAATACTCCACCACATTACAGTTCCTAAATAATAAATGAAGTGTAAGACAGGTCAAAACAAACACATTATATTTACCTATCTGCATGAAACTGCCCCTCTTCAAAAAGGGTAAATAGATATGACCAGTTACAGTCAAGGAAGCCTCTATTCAATGCAAATTAGGGGAGGCAACAGAGCATCCCAGCTCAATCTAAATTCAATATCTGTTGATTCAATTCAATTCAATTCAGTTGTATCACTGAATGATACCTTCAGAAAGCACTAAACAGCAGCCTTTAGTAATGCATAGAGAAACTGGTCTTCCACAGGACAAAAGAGAAGATAACGGCATACAGAAACACTGGGATAAAAGATGGAAGAAAATTTAGGATGATTAAAATTAGGTTAAATTAAATTGTTTATGAATTTGAGATAGGACTCAGTGTCAGAGATCACAGGATTAAATAAGGATGAGGTACTGGACAATAGAATAGTGAACAGTATTCAAGAGAAACAAACATTAGGTGATGTGTGTTGATGTAAAAGATGTCCCAACACCACCTACAGGACGACACAACATGGATAACCAATAGCCATCAAGGCATTAGGTCTTGGGTTTTAAATGAAAGTTGATCAAAACCAACATGTTAAAACTGCAATCAAAAAATCAAATCTATTATTATCAAATGACAGAAAACAGATCAAAGGAAAATAAATAATTAAAACACCTAATATTTAGCACCTAAAAATAAGCATAGTAAATAAAAATTTTATTAAAAAATGCAAAATCCCAAAATGCTATTCATAATCAAATTACCTTTTAATGAATATGATGATAAGGAAAACTTTAAAATTAATTACTTTTTAAAATTCAAAACCTCTGCATAAACTATTTGCTCGGGGTATCATATCTCTTTTACAAAGGTATTTATGTGAACATTTTAGTTTTCCATGTTACTCCTACAGGCTAGATAAATTCAAAATGCTGTATCTTATCAAATCTCTTAGCACACAAAACCCCAAAATTTCAGAATGTTTTTTGACTCTGTGGAGGTCCAATCTGGGGCACAAGTTATGTTGGAGTAGTAGCAGAGATTTAAGTCACTAACAAAGTAATCCGTAGCTGCAAAGATCCCAACACAGACAAACCAGGATTTCAGCAAGGTAAGAATAATCCATCATTTTTAGTACCATTTGTAATTACACTTTTATTACAAACACCTTGTTTTTGCCTTCTACATCTCACAAACTTTGATGGCTTTGAGTCCTGATCAATGAACTTAAACCTCCTTAGCTTATGTGACAAGGATAAATAATTTTAATTTTATAAGAACTCTGCTACCTCTTTGAGGATTAGTCCAGACTCTGTCCTCTAAACTGACTCACCATTGATCAGATGGAGGAAGCACTCCCTTTTAGAGATGAGGATTCAGAGACATGGGACAAGCAGATTAACCCTGGATATGACAGGGAAAGGATTAAGAGAATAAAATTGAGCCTTCAGTGATCTCAGTGGCAAAAGGCTCAAGACAATTTCAATAGCCAGACCATTTCACCCATTCATGTCTATAAACTGATTTTACTTTTCATAGCATAACTTTGGTTATGATACTTAAGAGCTTTTTTTGAAACCTCATAGTGTTTGGTGTTTTCTCCTAAAGCTTCAACTGTTGATATCTAGAAATTTTACAATATAGCCTTTTTCATATATATATAACTTTCCAGTTCTCATGGGTACAAATTAAAAGCACAAAACCTGAAAGGTTCAGAGCTCAAAAATTAGATAAAAAGAATAAAAAGTGTATATTTTAAAAGCCTTCAAGATACAAAAAAAAAAAGCCAAATACAAAAATATGAGGTGAACAACTTGCAATTTCATTAAACTATTTAAAGATAACAAAATTTTTCATACGTCACCAAAAGAGCAACAAAATTTTTTCTCTGGTTTTGTTTTTTTTTTTTTCCTTTCTCTATCTGCAAAATGCATTCCTATAAAACTCATATAGGTATTCTTACATCTGATCTTCATTATGAGTGGAATCAATTCAAAGTCATGGTTTTTATAACCACCCTGAATAGCTGCTGCATCAATAGCATTTAAGTGGCATTCAACAGTGATTCAGAGAAATCTGTCATTGAGGCTAACTGTCAACAAAAAGCACTTTCTCTGTGATGGCAGAACCTATATGTAGAGCTGGATGGATGAGTCACAGTGAACAAAGTGTACAACAAATTTAGCACTACTTTACTTTATTTTACAAATTTAGCACAACACTTTGTGTTTATGCTTTATTCACAGAAAGGAATTTATATTTTACAAAAACCTTCAGCTTTTGAACCAATCTGTTCAAATAAAACTCAAATTAGGACTTGGTTATGCACTGGTTGTTATTATTTTTGCTATTTGGAACTTTTATCTAGTACTCTCTGCTTCAAGATATAAATCATGGCATTTACTGTGTAACTTGACTGAATGAACCAAGCAGCAGCTGTGGGAGACTGTGTGCTTGTCATCAACAGGTTCCAGTTTGCTGAGAGTGCTGGCTTCTCTGTTGATTTCAGAGAAGAGTCCAAAATGCATCTCAAAATTGCTCAGACATTGTGCGTGCATGAACACAGATTAATGCTTTTTCATTAGAAATACTCAAACACCTCTTAACTTTGCCCCTTCTGAAACCTCAGGATTAGCTATCACAGACACCTTCAGTTATTCTGAAACAAACAACTATGCAAATCTCATCTGTAACATGAAAACGTTATATATTCACTACCACCTGATCTATTTGGAAACATGTCTAACATATTATTCCACAGATTCATAGGTAGTTGCTTATACTTTGATTCTACTGAAGGAAGAACCCCAAAACAGTGACAACTTGAATGACTGATATGTTTGGATTTGTTAAATTCAAAACTAGTCTAAAACTTCCCAAGCTATAGCTTAAATAGAATTTCTTGAGGCATTTTTGGCTTACACTGGATAATCAGGATAATGCCCATCCAGGCTCTAACGGACTGTTTTCTCTCTTCTAGACAAGGAAATTAAACAAAGAATATCAACAGAGAAAAGTAAATGCATTTAAGTATCAATAGCATTATCTTGATGAAGCTGTTAACACATCTTTCTTTAAAAATACTATTTTCTGGCAAAATTTTAATTCACCTTATTCTATTATGCAAAAACATTTTAATGCTGCATAGTTACAGTAATCCTCCACACTGCAAAACATGTATTTTTCATCTTCATTTGAACCATGGCTAAAGAACTTGGTTTTCTCTTTTTCCTTCCACGTCTACAGTAGTTCCGTTACCATATGGTATAATATACAGATATAAGCTCTAGTATAAGCAATTGAACTTTTTACACCCTCAGAAACCACAAAATCAGATGGTCCGTGGTTTTTGCAGCTGGTGCACTGCATTCATATTGGGTAGTGTCATATGAAAAATATTTCACTCCCCAAGCCCTAAACACAGCCACTCATTAATGAAATGCAGGCAGTACAATGAGATCATGTAAGGTATAGATTTCAACAGCCATAGTAAAAACAGTAAAGGAACACTGAACAAGAACACAAATCAAGTTCCTCTGCCAGAACAGGATTTTTCTAAAGGAATGTCTCCTTAGATTTAACATTTGCTTTGAAAACAACTGTTAACCACTACCCAGAAAAAACTTCAGTACAAGTGTTAGCAGACTAAACAATCCCAATTTGGCAGAGGAAAAACAGTAAATAACTTCAGACATAGTTACATTACAGGATGTCTCACCCTAATACACCACTATCAAATCACAAAATAATTTACTTAATGCCACATATGGAATCTGTTTACTTAAGAAAATAAGCTGTCACCAGCAAAACTTTGTTTAAAAATAATTTCAGGGTTGAGGTTTATCGAATTTCACTTCAATTTGTTTTTACAGAAAACTAAAAAAAAACCAACAGTGCAGCAATCTAGTTGAGAAAATATATTAAGCCCACGTACACAGAGAATGTACACTTAGGTAGAATTTTTAAACTCTGTTACCAGAACTGTTAATTTAAAGAATGACCACAACTTTGTAATGTATATCATGACATTTCAGTAAAATTTATCAGAATAAATTATTTCACTTCTACCTTTCTCAAATGATACCCATTTGTTTTCCTCAATCTAAAAACTTTGTTTATCTAAGAAAAGCCTCAGCGGCAGGAATAAACATCAGACAAGACAGCCAAAGTACTTTATGGACTTGGTTCTTTTCTCACAGACTCTGATACAACTCTGTGGACTTCAGTGCCCTAAATATGATAGCTGTAACTGAGTTAAGTATCAGGTTCTGCAACTACTTTATAAATCTAAGGACTACAGCAGATTTGTTTTATCCTGGGGGAAAGCATATCCAAGCAAAATAGATTATAGCCTCTATCTTACCTTCAACAGCTTATCAAGATATATTTGTAACAATTGGCCAACTGTATCTGCATCTCTATTACATATTTGTTTAACTTCTAACACAACAGAATTCTGAAAATCTCATGCAATTGGGATAACTCTTTAATATAAAGATTAAAGAAAAAAGGACCAATTATAATTTAGTAAATGGAGACCAGGAGACCTGAGAGGTTTTTTCCTGCTACTCATCATTCTACAAGGTAGAAGAAAAACATTCACTGCAACGTTTTTGAGAAGCAGCTTTTATGCAGAGAAAGTTACGATCACTCTCTCTTTGCAGTAATTACTTTTGTAGTAATTTATATGCTTTTAATTGTCCAATATCAGTCAGCATAAAGGAATTATTAAGGGCTGTATCTCTTAGCCAAACAAGTATACCGTGCACAAGATAAATTCCTCCATTTATCTGCATCTGTTGTCTATAAAATGTTTATATGCCTCATTCCTGCCACCTGGCAATAAACTCTAGCTTACACTTGAAACACTACACGGAGTTGAAATAATCCATAGTACCATAGCTCAATACAGAGAATTAAATATGAGCTAAGAATAGAGCAGCTTTCTTATTAATCCTATATAAGCACTGATGCAACACCCTACCAGGAGCCATAAATACCACATATACCAAGAAACAAAATTCTGCACATTTTCCAGTCATGTATTTTGCCACAGGTTTCCACAGTTACAAACTATTTCTTAAAAAATAAAATCCAACCAAACTCACATCTCACCAAGAAAACCTAACCAACCAAAATACCCCCAAAAATCCCTACCACCAAACCACCAAAAAACTCTAAACCCAACTATGTTATAAAGCTAGAATCATAGAATTTATCAAGTTGGAAAGGAACCAATAAGGATCATAGATTCCAACTCTTGAACTATTACTTTTATGTTATATATTATATTTATTTTAATATATTAAGTAAACATTATTAAATAATATTAATAATAATAAAAAAAGAAAACCACAGAAGTGGAATTTACTGTGAACTCCAATGACAGACAATGGTTCTCCAATACCTCTCACTCAAAGTTCCTCATAAGAAGTTGTACTGTACACCGTGAGCACAATGCTTTCACAGACTGATTTTTGAAGTTGCATAGTAAATATACCAAGTTTATTTAAAATTTTCAAGTAACAGGTCTTCTCAAATCAAATTATTCTACAAGTAACTTTGAGCTAGAAAAATTGTTCCTCTTTATTTAGAAAATTATATAAAGAAAAATCGGGAAAAAAATCTCTATATACAGACTGTCTTCATTTTTTTAAATTATACACCAATACAGTATTATGCTTCTTAAATACAGAAGTTAGGAATTTTTAGAGTAACTTCACTTGTAGTAATAAAAATTCATCACTGTGTGTTCAAACAAAATATTCAGGCCTCTAATCTATGGCCACCTTTTACTTACACCTGGTTTTACGCAAACCATCCCACTTCACTTCAGTGAAAAATACTTTCTGCGTGTTAGCTTGCTGAGCACCACTCCAGGACTTCAAAGCAAGAATGATACAAAATTAACATTAAAAATATGTTATGGATTAGAATGGATTAGAAACAGACAAATCAGTAAGTCCCAGAATGTAATTGCAAACAGGGAATTAGATTAAGGGCATTTGTAAGAGCAATCTGCCGTGATAGGTTACTGGTCCCATACTGTTTCACTCGTTTATCAATGACCTTCAAGAAATTGCAAATTCATTACTGATGACGTTTGCTGACAACACAGCAAATGATAATGAGGAGAGCCAGCTACTAGAATGAAATGATCTGAATCTCTGAAAATGTTTTACTTAAAAGGAATAGTTTTCATACCACCACATGTGTAAAGCTACACTTCTAGCTACAAAGGAAAAAGTCCATATTCAGTAGATGAAACATGGTGTCTCAGAAAAATTACAGACATGGAGTTACGATGCACAGTTAAGTCCCATGGCACACTAGTCAAATGGGCAAAGACCCTTGACAACATAAAGAATGAGAAAAGGAAGGTTATGCTTTTTTAAATCCCAAGGTAACATAACCATTGCAGAACACCGTGACCAGTTCTAATGTTGACCATAAATTGGAATAGTTTAAAAGACAACTCAGCTAACCTGAAAACATTTCTTATATATTGAACTCACAGAGTATTCCTCATTTAGATTCTGAAATTGAAGGTTAAAAGTATGTGATAAACAGAAAGTTCTTCCCTATCACATAACATCCAATGACTGCAGATTGAGTCTAGAGACACTCAGATAAGAAAAAGCACTCCCTTCCTCAGCACTGAAATTATTTACAAAATATCTACAGATAGAACTGCACTTTAAATCCTCACTAGTCACTCTAATTACCAGTAGACGATCTTAACCCTTAACTGCCAGCCAGAAGAAGAAAATCTGCAAGCAATGGCTTTAGTGGGCCACAATAGCTGCCCTTCCGTACGAAATGGGATTGATGGCGTATTACAGACTCCTCCAATCCCACTCCAAAAGCGGCTCCATTGTACAGTCACCATTCTCTTTAAGGACAAGGACCCGACTATTTTATGGTGGCTCTGGGAACACACTATGCCCCAGCTACTGTTTATAGGGATGTTAAACCCATTGTGGGTATCTGGTCACCAGGAATTTGACATCTGATCAGACGATACAGTTACTGATTGAATTGAAGCCTTCTGTTTCATAAAGCACAGAGGGAGATGCAGCCTGTTACACTACCTTCTACAAGTATCATATTTACATTGCAAAAAATGTAATCTGAAAATTTAAGCATACATAATAAAAGAAGAAGTAGGCATAGTAAAATTTTGTAGCAGTGATCTCTTCTGAGTAAGGAAAAATAATTATTTGAAAATGAAAATAAAGATTGGAAGACCAGATAAGAAAACCAAAAATCTTCCAGGAATACATCGCTGAAACTCAAGGTATTGTATTCACAGGATACCTTCACTTACCTAAGTATCTTCTGGGCAACAGAATAAAATCTCACCACAAAATGCCATGTTTTATGCACAACACAAGTTTATATTCCAAGAGTAAAAAATCCCAGAGAACCTTTCATATTCTCTATTTCATAAACAAAACCAGACTATTAAAGGCATGACTGAACTCAAAAAATATAGAAAAAATAGGTATATGATTATGGTCCTACTATACAGCAATATTATCTTTGTAGGATCTTTAACTAGTGTAAAATTATATGTATATTATGACACATTACTCAGAACATAACTAGATATGAACAAGCAGACTAATGATACATGATAGAAAGCAGAAGACGGAAAAGAATTTTACTGATATACCTCCATTCTGCTAGTAGTAGTCTTGTCTTAAAAGTACTCTGAAGTTATAGACCCTTAAGGTTATAGAGATTAACATGAATACCAAGAGCAAACCAGGCAATTTATAATAATCTGGGAAAATGCTAAAACCTGAAAATGTAAACATGGAAATTACAGTTTTACAGAAAGACCTTAAAGAAGAATAAAAACACCAGCTTAGCAGCACAATACAGACTTTTTCAACTAGATGAAAAAATGAAAATCTCAGATTCAATGGGAAGGAATAACCCTTCACAATACCATCCCTAAGTATGTCTCTGGATAGTAAATTGGATATGATAAAGGGACAAAATATTACAACATGGCAGACATGTAAACAGGAGCACATGAACATACACAAGTGTCATCCTCATGAAAAGGAGATCTCCTGTAACTGCAAACATGTTTATTAAGATATCACTCATACTTAGCTGGAGCCCTGGTGTATTTTAAAGCCGTGGGGTAACTGGAGTTCCAAAGGACTGTAAATCTTAAGGGAAGACGTGAATCTTGTTGCTTTTCTACAGCACATGGTGCAAGAGAACCCATGAGAGTCAAAGCTTCTACTTGGATTTCTATTCCAATGACCAGAGCACGCCAAACAAACAGTAAACCAATAACCAGAAGAAGTACACAGTAAAAAGCAGGACAGCAAAAGACTGGCTTTTCACACAAAGTATCAGGGAATATACAAGCTCAGGATCTGACCAGAAATGTTCAATCTAAAGTAAACAACAGAAAAGCAGTCAGCAATGAGTGACCATTTTAACTTTCTGTAAGAACCAATAGCCAGTAATTATACCTACTTAAATTCTTCTTTAGTAACAACAGTACAAGAAACACTGATAACTGCATCTATCTTGCATGTAACAGCAGAACCGTGCAAAAAGCTTGGAATAATATGAAAATACTCCAGGCCAATAAGACAATTTGATTTTTTTCAAACATTCCACTAGCTCATATGACAGTTCCCTCACATATAAAACCATGGCTGCTGAGGAGACGTTGTTTTGATTTTTCTCAGCTACAGCATTGGAATTCTGAGCATGGAAATGATCTGTTGCATATGGTAAATGAACCTGGGAAAATCTAACCAAAATACGAAGAGGATTGTTCAAAAGCTCTGGACCTACAGGGATGAGATACTTGTTCTTGTTTCATCTTTTGGTCTTTGCAACACCCATTAACTAAATACCATGGCAAGCATGCCTGAAACACATAGTTTCAAAGAGGAAATGAATATGTATGATCCTTGTTTCATTGATAGAAGATCACACTAAATTACACATGTAGAGAAAAGAAAATCCTGAAAGTAAGAATCGCATTAGTTAAAGTCAATGAAACAGCTTGGCAAGAACTAGACTTAGTATATACCACAACCTTTGTAGCTTCCTCAAGTGCATCCACTTCCAGCCCATCCCAAATAGAGTGTTCTGAGCTGCAAGGCAACACAGTCTGTTGGAGAGGTGGCACCACCTCTTCATGAGCAGCAGCTCTTGAAGCATGAAGCAAAGGAAGTCAAATCAGGGGAATCCAACCTCCACCTCTCTCCTCCCATCAGAATTAAAGAGGAGAGATCTCTTAGAAGATTTTGAGTAGAAAAAAAAAATGCAGGGGGAACCCAGACATGGGCTAGGTGGTTAGAAAAATTGTAGAAGTAGCAGCAGCTGCAACATCAACTCCCTGAGAGAAATTTCAGTAGGTATTACAGGAAGAACTCTGTCATATCTTGTCAGACATTTGGACCAATTCTCTCTTATATTTTAACAATTTCTTCATATAAACCCAATTTATACCTCTTAGTTTTTTGTATCTGACCCTTCCTTAAATTTCAGCATATAAAGCAATATAAAAAGAAGAAAAATGGAACTAGTATATTGAAAATCATAAGACATTTGCATGAGAAAAGAATTGGCACCCTCCCTTCTCTGGCCATCATATTTCATGTATATTTAATTCATTTCTAGGCTTTCTTCTAGAAGAAGCCAAGAAGGTAACCCGTGCTTTCAAACAAAAAATTTAGACACAATCAAAAACAACTGGTTCCTGGGCATGCTCCAGGCTGATTTCATGGAGCTGTCATCCATGTCATCATTATTGCTGTAAACCTGAAGCAGGCAGCATCTTCCTTCATGAATCCCACATGCTGCAAGACAATGGCCACATTGCTTCAGGCACTCTAAGCCAACAATTCTCCAAAAACATACAAGCCCTGACAGAAACCACCATGGAGCATTATCTGATTCAAAAGCTAGAATTTTATTATAAAGTAGCACGGGCTCAAGCATCCTACTGCAACTGCCCATTACCATGTAACCCTGGCCAGTGTCAACAAGCAGCATCCCAGGAAATGCTTAGGCACAGGGAGAGTTTGCACAAAGCAGGGACTGGCCCAGCACACAGAAAAAGTGGAGGCCTCTCTGGGTAGTCAATAGAGCTCATGAAGAGAATTAGAGTGTAGAGATAAGAACAGAAAGCACTGTGCCACTTTCTTTTCGGGGTGGAAAACAGGCCCTGGCTCCAAGAGACCTATACCATGAGCTCCATGCAGAACATGCACTGTCAGGCTGCTCAACCATGGGCTGTCCTATTTCTATACAGGCACAAGTCACTCCAAATACCTAAAGCATGTTTACAGGTTTATTTCTCACACTATGCTACTTCTCCTATATAGATCTTTACTGAAAGTCCAAGCTTTTGGGCTTTTTGTAAGGAATGCAAGAACTCTGAAATATTTTCCTTCCTAAAGGAAATACAGCCTGCAAATCTAGACTCTGAAGTCTTCACCACAGTGAATAGCACAGATCTACTTTAAGATGAAGTAGAAAAGATACTAGTATCAAGTGTAGACATAACATGTTTGGAGGGATTCATTTCAGGCATAATCTAGAATACATTAGTCCTAATTGAAAATCATCAGCTATAAGCCATCCAACTCAAATGCTCTCCATTATTTCACCACACACTTATAAAACTTCTACTCACACTGGGGAACTCTGCTGCTTTTATTAATAGTAGACATTAAAGGACTTGATCTGAAAACTGGGCAAAATTCATAATACCTAATACGAACTGTGGCAGAACAATCACACCATACTGCCTCTAGGAAAAAAGAAGAAACAAACTATGGAAACAGATTAGGGAAAATGGTTACAATCACTGACTGTACATGTTTAAAAGATAAAAGGATCGTTTTGCCCCACTTTTCAGCCCTATACTTAAACAGCTGCAAAAGTAGAAAATAAAATACAAAGAAAAAAATCTCGAATGTGTAAAAGAACAGGAATCTTAATTTTGCATGTACGAGCTAGAATAAAATCAAATACATTTCATTTTCCAAGATTAATAGTTTGCCAAGTAGTAACAAGAAAAAAAAATTGAAGTGCCTCTATTTTTCACAGGAAGAGCTTTTTGCTCTGAAGTTACAGAACCATTAAAACAATTAGATTACTTGAGTCATCTTAAAAAAAATGTTTTTACAAAGACTTGTTAAATACACTTGGTTCAAAATCATGGCCAAAATGATGGGTTTAGAAAGGTCTGCTGTTTATATTAGAACTGATGCAGTTGTCCAAACAGTCTCATGCACATATGTACATTACTCCTTAAGGCAGTGTAGCCATATATGGCAAAGGAGGAAATCTCTTCAGGAACAGATTGTACATTTTCTCACTTTTTTTCTCCCCACAGGTGAAAAACACCTACATAAAAGAGTTTATGCTTTTCACTTCTTTCCTTATTAATGATGTAGAAATAGGCCAGAAAGAAAATTCCCCAGATTTCTCTCCCAAAAACATATGGAACAGAGAATGAAGTTACCTGGTTTCTTAGTTTAGGCTTGGGAGGATAATCACAACTCTCCCTCTATTTTTTCTAAAAGGGTTGGAAGTCAAATGAACTGGAATAGGAACTTTCAAGTTAAATGGATGAAAACATTGTGGATTTTTTTTTTTAACAAAACCTCTGTTTTCCAAAGGAAAGTTAAATTAAGTTAGGTTAATTGAAACAAATTCTAAAATTTCAGCAAATAGTCTCTCTCCAGTAACTTTCTGTATTTCCCTGGTATATGGTATGATCTGCTTACTTATTTTACAATCTTCTTGAAAAGCTGAAGGGAAATGCAACAAAATAAAAAAAAATAAAAATTATAAAATTTAAATAAAGAGAAAACTGGTAAGAACTGAATTGCTAAGGATGAGAAACATCAAATGTTAGAAAATTATAAGCATTCATTAAATATTTATATCAGGGCATTAACCTTTAATAGCACAAGCCTGCATACAAGTCTTATTTTCAGAAACTGAAGTGCAATAAATTATAAAGCATAAAAGAAACAGTTTTAGAAAACTCAGCATAGGAAGTCATGCAGATGAGAAACATCTATCACAGAACAATGCATCTGAACAACTATGCTGAAAATAGTCAATGAGTGGAAAAAACAGTCAGCAGCCAGGTGTCTCTTGCTGTTCCTAGAACAGCCCACCTGAATGGGAGGCAAAAGAGTTGCCCTTCACAATGCATTGATTCTTTCTTCTTGTATAATCCCCATCCACCACCTGTATCTCATGGTGGATCAAAAAAACCAATCAGACATCAGTTCACTAAGACCAGATCCAAGTCTGTTACAAACTACAGCAAGAATCAGCCCACGAACTTTCCTGCTGGTCAGGTATCAGCAGAGGACAACAGGAGACTGAGGATGGGAATCAGAAGAGTGGCCTAGGGTATTTATTTCATCACATTTGCCAACTGATCTGTGAAGCACAGCAGTACTTTATTTTAAAGCATTAACTGTTTCAGATCAATGCAGAAATAATCCACAGCTGTGCAATAACCCCAATATTGTTTTTAAATGTCCACAGTCTATTTGAAAAAAATCAACAAAATATATTTTGGTTTATGACATTACTAATTGATAATTACTAAATAGAACTATTTTATTTACAATTTTTCTGGGTTTATGCTACAAGGATTATTGCTAAAACTTTTTTTACTGTTAAATTTTATTTTTCTCATCCTGAATCAAGTTAAAAGTAGAAAGACTGTGAATCATATGGATCAAAGTCTATCCATCAGTGTGTCACACACCATGTGGCATTGTGTTTTGCCAAGTCAAAGTCATGCTCCAAGTTTCAAAACTTCAAACAACTGAAATACCACAACATTCATAAAACAGAACTGAGCTACTGGGAGTAAGAAAAAAACACAAAAAAGGTAACAGACCTCAACAGCAGATAGTAAAATTAACATTTCAACAGTTCTTGCCTTTCATCTCGGTCTCCATAGTACATTTTTTCTAGAAAAGCTACAATTTAGGTTTAGCGAGATGCAGAATTACATAAAACATCTGGAATATGGGACAAGGAATATTGGCTTATTATCCCTGGTGGACCCTCCCTATGAAAAATTTAATAGGTCTGTTTTGGTAGTTTTAATCTCCAGAGCACCTCAAGCTATGTTATGGAAACATCATCTTGGTAATTTATATTAGAAAGAACACCTGGTGATGAAAGCAAATATACCCTCTTTAAAATTGTGAGTGATTTTTCTTTAATCCTCAAACTTTTCATCTTCTTAAATATATAATTTTTAACAGCTTGACTAAAAATTAGTTTTTGTATCTTTGAGACTGATCACAATGTAACCATTGTGAACTTAACACTATTTTATTAGAGAGCTACATTTCTTCGTTCCTGTCTTCAGAGAACAAGTCATTTTGTCTTTACTTTGACATTGGCCTTTTACAGATTACAGAGGAAACTCTGTCGAATCTTATATGAATATCACAAAATGATTTAAAATGTTGTCCATTTATTCCTGCACCACTCCGAACAAAAAGGGAAAAAAGAACACTTAAATAGCTATATACTATTTTTATTCCTATCTCTAAGTCTAAAGGCAGAGTTAGCCATAAATAACAACAAATACATAAATTTTACCACAATTTATTCTAGGATCAATCTCAAGTGACAGCATGCAGCATACATAAATTATATGAATGCTGATCTGTAATTGCTCTTTTCTATTTTATTTAGCATATGATTTTAAAATAACTAGTAAATATCTATATGTGAAAGCAGTACAATTATTTTTCATTAAAATCATTAACTGGATTCCTCGGAATATAAAAACAAGTAAAATGATATATAACTGAAAGGAATTTTGCATACAGCTTTCTAATGTCACACTGCCTTATGCTTTATTAAAAAGCACATTTTTAACTGTTGCTAACTTACTGTTTTATTGACTAATGAGAAATCAATGAAAGTACTGGTCAGTGTATAAAGCAATTTACTAATAAAAATGTATTCTATACTTTCCAGCTAAAAAGAGGTTTCCATTTAACAAATTTCTAAAGAAACAACACACGTACAAATTAATCTGTTTTTATCATTTAACATGCCTCAATTAAAATACATCCTAAAACAAATTTTGCATTTTCTAACAAAAAAGCCCATAATATTATATATAATCTGTAGCCCAGAAAGATTTTCAGAAATATTTTTTTTATTAATTTGACACTGATACGCCTCCATTTCTAATATCCCAACCCTGCAACATTTTAAATGCAATTAAAAGTGGTTATGAAAGAGTGTGGACTTCCTTGTGAAGTAGGAAATCACTCTTGTGATTAACATGCAAACGAGCTCATGCTGGCAGAATAGATTGGGGTTTTAAAACCCCAATTACTTTTGTATGATTATCTATTTACCCGTACACAGACTATTTTCATTTTTCATCTAATACAAAGTCATCCTGCTTACATTTTTACACAGCAATTAATATTTACAATAATTATGACATCAAGCACCATTGAGAGTACACCAAGTAAATAATTTACTATGTTTTTTTAATATATATGTTATTAAAACAACATCTACGGTAATATATTGCAGAGGATGGAGATATATTATTGGCCTTTATACACAATCCAGCCTAATACAACATTCTATTGGCTTTAAATTTAGTTAAGGGGCATATTATTTTCAGCATCTGAGTAGGTCAACTGCTGTTCGTTCAGATTACAAATGCCAAAACTCTCAAGTCTGTAACTGCTTTGTATAAAGTGTAAGGTTTGTTTAAACTTTCACAGTAAAAATAACAATAAAATTACTTCCTCACATTTTTCTTTTATTTTTCCCCCTCCTTTTTTAGTAATAACAGACAATTCTTAACTTTCACTAACGCACTTTGATTCATACCTGCTACAGAGTGCATATATACACATTTTTTCCAGACTTCTAAAGAAAATTATAATGCATTAATGACAGGAACTATGGTAATGGAAAAAGGTCACCCTCTTTTGAACACCTTCTGTTTTAAACCATTATATATAAAGACATTTGAGAAAGCAAAGAATTAAAAGGCAGCCTTTGTGCAACCCATTACTGAAATATTATAGAATAATCTATATCAAATGTAGTGGAATAGCAGATTCTTTTGGATCTAAATTTACTGCAGCCACAGAAATGCTTTTATGCTTATTATGTATCTGCATGTTGATTCAATTATTAAAAGGACACCTGACAGCAGACTTACTTAATTGAATTAATTAAACTGGATGAATAATCACAGAATTACTATTGTATGAAATTTGTCCTGAGAAGTAACACTGGTATTGTGAAATTGTAAGTAATTTGAATGGTGAAATATACTGAGCAGAGCAGTGTTCACCTACTGTATTCTGGAATTCTTCACCTCACACATGAACAAATGGGACATATAAATGAATAGACAGCTGTGAGTAATGAATGCTTTTCCTTATCTATTGCAATTTATTATGTGATTCCAGCTACATCACTAGATCTAAAAACTTTGCAAAATAATTTCAAAATAACAGTAATTTTAATCTCTCTAACATGATACAAGGGAGTGGACTATTAGATACTGAGAGAGAGTGTAACACTGTAATACTTCTGTAAAGCAGTACTTCTACACAGAATTTCTAGAAAAAACATTTTTATGTCAAATTGAAATTATGCACGTATTGTTTATTGACTAAAGCAAACAAATTAGAGAAATTAAATTATTTAAAAATATTTTAATAGATTGGCACAGTGAGTTTCCACCACTGATTTTAGCAAAAGGAGCAATTTTCTTTAGTGATCGAATGTTATGACGTACTGTATATAAATATATTCTATTTAAGGTGTACTGAAACAATTTTTTCTTATTATTAAAACCAGTTTACTGATGAAGTTCAGAGTAATATATTATGCCCTTTTCTATTTAGCTTTTTAGATAGCTCACTAAACAGAAGTGAAATTTTACATGACAGGTTTTTTTTTTTAATTTAACACACATTTTCTCTTGCCCTTGATTTCATATCAAAAAAAGACACAGAAAACCTCACACTGCTCAGAACAGAAGTTTATACTGGCAGAGGACATTCCTGGAGTGCAAGCACCCATCTGGCATATATCCAAAACCCAGCTATTAGCTCCGCATCACCACTGGGTATTTTTCTTGCTTCCTCTTGCAAGGTTTTTATTTTGTTTTGTTTAGCAACAATCCCCATAATAGAGAAATGTACAGAACAGTCTAATTTCATATGAGAGAGTGGTGGGACTGGATATTTATCTTACTCTAAAGTAATCTGCAGCACAGTAGAATCACACCCACTACCTTTTCTCTTTTTTTAATCAGCAATGTGTTTTCTCTTCCTAAAAATTAATATTGATGATTCTACAAATAGAAAATATTAATTTAGAAGTGATTATTAATTTATATTGCTAAAAAGAACATGAACATTTATGGGTATTCAGTCAGAATATTTTAAAATTAAATAATATGACATCTACCATCTATATACTATAAATCACTGACTTCTTTTACATTCATATTTTCCTTCATATTCCTACTTGAATATAATTCATTTTACAAATATGTCTGATCCTGCCTCTGACCTTACTACACTTTAAGCTCTTTTCTGCTCATGGAAAGCTAATTTGCATTTTTTAAAAATGTGTCTGTATTAATGATCTAATTTACCACAAAAAGGCTTTATATTAAATACAAAAAAGGCCAGCCATTAGCTTTCTTTCCACAATAAAATCAAAACATAAAATAAAACATACCATTTACACAACAATTAACAGGCTTTTTTTCCCCATAACACAATGCTAAAGGAATCTGTAGAGTTCAGCATTCGTAAACATTATATATTGTGGAGAATTCTTGTTCAACAATCAAAATAAGGAATATTATAAATATGCAAAGTTTTACAAAACACTTTTCTAAGAAAACTATACATCCATTTTAATACCTGTATTAATAACCAGAGTGGTTAGATTTTTCTTTTACATAAATTATACAAAGTATATTGGAATTACATACCATTTTAATACCAGTTTATTATAGCTTTATTTCATAATATTGGAGGTGGAAATGGAAACAGTGCCATCATGTGATACTATTCAGGCTACTTCACTTCTTTTATTTCCAAGGAGTGAATCTGTTACAAATAAGGGTTCCCAGAAAAGCACGCAATGGCAGCATAATTTATTATATGTTATGCTATAACTAGATAATTTTAGGTGTTTTTATGCATCAAATATTAAAATCACCTTCTAAATCTGCAAAGACAAAAAGAGGCATATGATCAGTACAAATGTTACTTAGCTCCTTTTATTAAAACTTTACAAATTATCTGACACAGTCTTGTGAAATTCCTTTCAGTTTACAGTCAAGATATTAATCTGAACAGCTTCATTTTTACAAAAGCATGCAGAAGTTAAATTCCCTGGTTTTAATTAGTACTGGGCAAGCTTCTTGGAAAAAAACCCCTAATATGTGAAATCATTAAAGGCATACAATATCAAAGCCAAATCCTACTCGTATTATATTTACTACACAAGATATTTTTAATGAAATCAGACACACAGGTTTTGGGGTCTTTTTTATTTTGTATCCATTTCATATAGAAATAAAGGCATTTTTCTCCCTAGTGGTCAGAATAAACTACAAAATCCAGACTTGATACTAAACACATATATTTCACTTATCTCTTCCATTTTCCAGAGTTCAAGACAACCATTTGACAACGGCTTGGAATCTAGAAATGCAAGTAATCTATTAAATCTGAAATCCCACTTTACTGTACAACTCACAGCTGCCAAATCTAAACACTTTACAGTAGTGAGGTTTTATAAATATATTTTTTTAAGAAAATTAAAGCCTTACAGTGAATTCATTGATGCATGGGTGAAAGTTGATAAAAAACTACAGAAATTGTAACTTTCAAAAGTGAGGACAGATGCCAGGTATTTCTTATGGTGTTTCAGAATTTATAGAAACAATAACTGAATTCTCCAAGATTAAAAATCCTTACAAAATTTAACTGCTTACAGTTCCACAGAAAAAGTATTACTATTTATGGGTTTCTTCACAAGCACAGTCATTTAAAAATGTTTAGATTTCTTTATATGACTCAAAAACTCACGGTATATGCATGCAAGCCACTTACATGAGTTACGTTCAAGTAGGTTTTGAGTCTTAAACAAACACAAGGAGCTTTTATAAAAGTATGTTTCATATATCCAGAACTCCACTGAAGGCTCAGCATTACAGCTGGTGAACATAACTGCTTTTGCTAAAAGGTAACAAAGCAAATCCCTCCACCCAGAGAACCTTCAGAGAGCAGGATACAAGAGTGGAAACATTACATACAAGAAAAACACTGCAGTAAAAAAATAATAGGGAGAAATAATGTTACATTCTTACTTAAATTTAATGTGTACTATTTACAGGTAACATTTTATATATTGTTTGAAAAAACCAAATTGCATTTAGCAGGTTGAAGGCAGGCCAGGAGCTCACTGTGTAAGTACTGAATTGTACATTTAGTACAGGGAAGCTTAATTTTTATGTTTGCAACTCAGCAAGCAAGTTTTTGAGGAACAGATTAAAAAGAAAAAGTGAGAGCTATTGTTACAGCTATTGTTACTTCTTCAATTGCTTGATGTTTTCATTAATGCCAGCAATAACCAGCCTGGCTCCCCACCTGACATTTCTACTTTACAGGATAGATAGATAGAATGCTAATTTGACTGGAATGTCACCAGCACAAGTGGTACATGGAATTCATTGCATGGTAAAGACAATCTGTAGCAAGGTATCCAATACCTAGGATAGGCCTTTTTAATTTTTTTTAGTTCTTGTTGGTAATTATCATCCTTAAGTGTAGTAAAAACTTTTCTTTTTCTATGGTTAGGGTTTAGACTTAGTCCTCCTCTAAAAATCAGTAACAATTTCCTGTAATGATGAAACATATAAACCTACATCAACACTTACTATATAGTTTTAATATGTTGATTATGAACTAGATGATGAATATTAACATCATGACCTTACAAAATACTGTCAGGAAACTCACCCTGCCATCCAGAAACAAGATTGTAAATCAGATAAAATCATAGCACTCTAACTACATTAAACAGTAAGTAAAGGGAATCATGATCTAGTGAGGCATTTGCTGATTGACCAGCTGAGACATTCGAGAAATCGGGAAGAGGGAGCCAAAACTTTGATAATTTTCAGATCCCATCCCAGTAACTCCTCTGCAGCTAGCAGAGAAAGAATATGCTTTCTATTTGTGTTCCACTATTTTCTGTGATGCCAAAAACAGGTGCTCATTTAGGACTGAAGTAAGTTATGATGGAGATGAATACTTTGTCAGTGAAGGAGAATGTTCTACATAAACATCTGCAGAAGTATTCCTACAATTGTGAGGTAAAGAAGAGGCTGCACTACCCTCTGGGTAAAAAGACAGTATTACATTTCTTTTCTGTATTCCTATGTATCTGTTGCAGAAATCCAGAGCTTTACACAGAAGGTTAAGACAGCAGGAGGAATGCCAAGTATTTGATAGGGAAGTTCTGATAGCTCAGATTTTTAATTAAGAGGATAGAAAATTTCAAAATTTAGAAAAAACCAGAAAAGTCATTTTTCTCATGAGTGTTGAGACCTTTAGGTAAGTTGGGAATCACATAGCAGACTTGTAGATAACTAACACAGAGGCTAATATCTGTCCAATTATGTAGCACCCACCCATTTTAATAAGTCACAAAACCTGAAAGTAATTCCAAAATTACTAATTTAGTTGCCCAAATTGTGGGACTTGGATGGATAAAAATTAATTGGACAAAACACATAATGCAGAATGTCTTGATAAAATTATTAGATATTCTCTAAGATTTTTAAAATTTTAGAAAGCACAGTTTTTACTAGGTTCTGTGCATCAGATGGTTACACCATCTCCTTAATTCACAAAGCAACTGAAACCAAAAAGAAGAGTTCCCCATACTTGTCAAGGTATTTTTGAACAACAAATAAATTTAGTTTCTGTGCAAGGCTTTCTCAAATAGAATATTGCTATTCATATTAACTTTCCAATCCAATCAAAATATCAGATTAAATGAGATATACAATCAGAAAATAAAAACAAGCCACATGTGGTGGCTCAAAAACAGGTAAAAACCTCCAGACAGCTGCAGCACCATATTCCATCACCTGAGAGCCCCAGGTTGTCTCATAAAGAGAGTTACATTTTAAGGCAATAATGACTGCCATCATTCACTGACATGGTTAGAAACCAGCCCTTTACTCAGTAATTGTCATTCAAGTTAAATGGAAGGAACAGCTAAATGTTCTTTTGTGTAGACACAGCTGAAACAAGGCCCTGAGTGGGAGCAGCATGCACATGCCCATGAAGATCTCCAGTTAGAGGTTACAAAGCAATGAACATCCAGATTTATGAGACATGGAAATGTCTCACTGAACAGTGAAGCTCAAAACATCAGTCTCCATGAAACACTCTTTTATAGGCAACTCTAAAGTTCTGCAAAGAGGAAAATCAGTGTTAATTTACTAATTACTGTAATGAGGTCAAAGAACAACTAAATAATTTTTTTATAACAGGCCAAGTAGAAAGTTGCACAAACTATTAATCATAAAATATCTAAAAGCTGTCATTATCACAGTTAGTATAACTGAAAATATTTTTATGCTTGATAATATTCACAGTCAAAAGACAGAGATGGTCAACATATGGCTAAATATAACTGGACATATTTTTCTATCTGTAGACTGACAGACAAAAGGAAAATCCCTAGAGGATGAACTCAAGCTTCAAGACAGCTTAAGTACAGAGTTTGATGTGTGCAAAAGACACAGGAGGTCAAGTAATCCCCTTATGGTTAGAGAATATATAGTAAAAATTCTATTTGCTTGTAAAGTCTCTTTATTTCACAGGTCTTTCAGATAAAGTATTATGATTAATTGACACATGGCCTTTAGTGGGATGCACTGGTTTCTGGAATGGTATCTTCTACTAGAAACCCAATAGGAGAGAAAAAGACAGAAATAAAGCAAAAGATCTGAAACAAAAACTCAGCAAAAAGAGCCTAATTGCTAAGTCATTCATTTTGGGGTGGAACAGAGCTCTTCCACACTTACCCTAAGATTTTTTTCCAAGTGAACTTAGATTAAGTTCTGAAAAACTTGCCTCTCTTCCATTTGGACTCCTCTTTTTAACAGGAAGAGGAAAAACACATTCATTTTTAATTCCTTTATGCTACCAGCAGGGTTTCTGGGGAGCTGCTAATATGTAATGGGAAAGCACACACAATACATTCTGTCTCCAAAGAAGCTCTGATGCTGGTCCCCACACTTAGTCACTCACTGCCACCTAAGGCAACACTCTTAGGAAGTTAATACAACTCAGCAGCAAGAAGCTCATGTAAGTTTAGTCACTGATTATATGATTTAAAGTAGGAACAACCACAGCAAATACAATTTCTGTGCAAAGCAAACAAGTATTTACAGCTCAACAAAGGAACAACACAAACACAACATCGAGCATTTTCTCGATGTTATTTTCAACTTCATTTAACAGAAATAAAACAGGCTGACAAACGTGGAAATTCTGAAAGGCAAATTAAACTACCAGAAATTTTATCTCCAGCCTGTGACAAAAAAGTAGCATCAGGTTTTAAGGCAGAAAAAGTAGTACTGTCTCAAGATGATACAGGTGATATTTTCCTCTGTGTATCAACAATAAATCAATTGCTAATTTTGCCTTAAGAGGAACGTGGATTTTAGCTGCTCACAGTATTTCAGATGAACCATAAAACAGAATTCCTGAACACTTGTGCTTACAGATCACATTGCACTTCACAGCTGTTGTGTTTTACCCCAGCAGAGGGTGCATTTAAGCGAGTGTAAAAAACCAATTTTCTTTTAAACATAGCTTAAAGTGCTTAGGGGTCTTTTTGAATGACATGTAATGCATACATATATTATATTTAAATACATTAAATAATTCATAGCAAGTAATTATTAGGTCTACCTGCAATGTTTGTCTCATTTTCTTCTAGTTCCTCATGTGCCACAATGAACAACAGCAAAATGCTGCAACTAGCTGGATGGAGCAGCGAAGTCTGTGGGGCAGACGTAAATTTCACAACACTGTGATAAATACGAGGTCAGTAAATCTGTGTAAAGGAATTGCTACTATGATTACTTTTTAAAAAGCGAATTTTTGTTTCATCTTCTACATTAAAAGAATGCTGAAGTTGCAAAAGCGAAGCATTTAAAAACCAGAACATGCCTGAAGTAAAGCTGTTCATGTGGCATTATTTCAACCTCCTCTGCATGACCTTTCCTCTATTCTTTGTTATTATGTACCACAGTGTTTGTTTCCCCAGGACCTACGTTTCATCACTGCATTGGATAGACTAAGATTTGAAAATTAACTAGTTTGTTAAAATAGTCTTATCTAGTATTACTTAGTGCAGACACTGTTGTCTCTGTCTTGTGTTCCCTTTGTTGTTGAAATTGAAAGGGATATGGCCAAGGTATGCATACTTCAGGAACTGGAGGAACTTTTTAGAGAAGCAGAATGCCATTTCAAAGATATGTATTTCTGCCACGAATAACTTTTCATCATGTTCCATAAAACGATAAAAAATACAAATAAATTTCTATTCAAATTCTTCCCTTTCTAGGGTCTCATACACATCTACAATTACAGTAGTTAGATGTAAATAAACACAAATCTTCCTTAAAAGTTCATGCATATTCTCTGTTGCATGTAGTCTTCAATGAAGTATCATGATGTAACCTACTTTCATAAACATTTTAATCCTCTGGCTAATGGAAGTCAAAATTCAGAAAAAAAATAGTCCACAATTATCTTCCTACTAATTCTCATTTCTCCTAAGTGGAAAAAAAACCAACCAAACACACCCTCACATTTTAATGATGAAATGTCGGAGTAAAAAAAAGACAGCAGTCATTCTTTATAAAACACAAACTAAACTGTATTTGAAGGAATGGATGGGGATTCCTACCAAATTGCACATGAAGCAACTTTCAAAGAGAACTCTCAAGTAACATGTGGCAAGTAGTTCTACACCCATAACAGCAACTGGACATGGAATGAATGAACAAAGAAATTATTATGGGTGGAAGCAAAATAACAACAAAACTAGGTAGTTCTGTAAGCAATGAAAGTTCATGAATAACAGCCTGGACATTCTTAATGCTGCAACCTTTTTCCTCAGCATATGCACTATTTTGCAGGTTTTTGTGAAATAGTCCATTTGTTTTCATGGATATTAGTGTCTTTGAGGCCTCTACTTCTCCATGAAATTCGTATAAAGTTGTTCAACAGCTTCAAGAATTATTGTGGGGGACTGACACAGTATGACTGCATCAACTTAGAAAACTCCTGTTTCCTTATGAAAGTATGATAAAAATAGCAAATCTAGTCCATGTTAGCCTAGGAAATAGACAATACCACAGCAGGGCACTTTTTGCAGGGAGGCAAAGAAAACACAGGAATACAGTGTTCATGTCTAACAGCAAGAATTCTCAAGCTGATAGAGTGTCATAACACAAAAAAGGAGAGCAGATAAAAATATGCCCAGTTCTACACCAAATATTAAAAATAAGATTAAACATTTAGAATTATTAAATAGCCTACTTAAAGAAAAAGGAAATACCATTTTTAATATACTGTAATTAGCTGTTGTTACCAACTTTTGGCTAATTCTGCTTGAAAAGCTTAAATAGATCTCAACAAAACGAAGAGCTTGCTTCTTTGATTTTGACCTATAGCCTGGTTTTGGTTCAGCAACAGAACATGATAGACCAAATTAATTTAACTGCAATACTTCAGAAGGCACTTTATGAAGGATTAATACAGCACAATACTTGCAATTGTTATAAGCATGTTGTCATCAGCTTAGGTGTGGTTAACTTCCCTTTTAGCAATTCAGCCATGCTCTGAATACTCCAGTGCACCTATCTCACCTCCTATTTATTCATTGGAAGAAAGGCTGCTTCCAAAGAATGCCATGGTTTTATTACAGGACAACTCATATCATATCATCATATCATATCATATCATATCATATCATATTTTCATTTTGTTTCATTTATTTTGTTGTTTAGTATGAAATCAAGATTGGGCCACCACTGCCATGGAGGATCTGCCACCCCGAAATATTTTACACAGCATTACTGCTAAAAGTACCCAAAGCATCGGGGTTGCAAGGGTGACCAGCACGCCTTCATTCATTTAGTTCATTCATTCTTGTTTCACATAAAGCCAGTCCTGTGACATAATAACACAGTATAGCCAACACATTCCCAAGCATGGAGTGCTGTTTTTTATTCTCTCCCTTAAGTCAGTACCTCTGGTAAAAATGTAGCAGAAGCTGCATCTCCATTTGATACACTTGTTGGTAAGAAGACTGCTGAGGAAATTCATTCATGCTGGACTAATGTAATATATAAGTTAGTTATGTATCCTAACTTTCTCTTTTATTCTGTTGTACTATACATGAAATTCATATCCACCTTATTTGGTTAATGAATGGGTTTCTCCAGATCTAAAGTTACAACTACACAAATTTACACAATCCTCAGTGACATCACAAAAAGGATATACAGGTTTGCAAATATAATTCTAAAGCAACTGAACACAAATTATGGTTTACACTTTACTAAGGAGAATGGTTTCATATCAAAAATACTGTAGTAGAATTTAATTGTATGAGAAGCATCACAACATCATTACAAAAGATAGAAAATACAATAGCAAAAAAGAAAATATGAAACCATGAATTCAATTTCACAGTTGCTACGCATATTTAAGTAAGTAAACACAGTTTTCACAAAAAAAGATTTTACAATTGGAAATCAGGAGCAAAAAAGGAAGTGGAAGGAAAAAAAAACAACTAAAGAAATCTCCAGAATTCAATTTAAAAAGTTTCTTTTTTTTTTTTTTTTAAGGCGCAGTTACAGGTAAAAATTTGAATGAGATCGCATCCATCAAAATGTCTACTTAATGTAACCATACTGCATCTCAGTGATGAATCTACCATCAATTAGAAGCTGTAAAATTTCATTAAACATACACTAATCATAGTACCATCACATGACCTATGCATCCATTTCATGTATCACAACATGACAACACTACACTTCCATATTCCTGATACCATCTTGAGGACTTACAATGGAGCTTTTCACAGACAGAATCAAAAGGAAACAGGTAAGAAAAAAAGAAATTGCTGAAACAGAAACACTGAGATAAATATGCAGCATCTGCCTGAGGCAGACAAGAATTTAACACATAGGCATATATGTTCAAAAACAAAACAAATAAAATGCTGAACTGTGTGACCACATTTCCACTTTGATGTCCTAGTGACTATACAAAGTAGGCAAGCTTTGCTTTCATGCTTATGGCCTCCTAAGGAGCTCCTCAGTGGTATTACAACTCACTAATCCATAGTTCCCTTTTAATTGTTTTATCTGTGCTATATTATTACAGATGTTATTAATATGAATAACATGTAATAACACCACAGAAGAATATTAATAATTTGTGACATCATTGCATGATGTTCTTCAACTGTTACACTTTAATTACTATATATTTATAGATATATTTCAAATAAAATGGAAAGGAATGAAGGCAGTCTAGCCATCAACATCACTAACAATGTGACAGAACACAAAGCTCAGGATAGGTTTTACTTATGGTCTTCACAGGACTTTATAAGATGGCTTTCTGATTTAATTCACAAATGACAGAAGACATGTATTACACACCAATTCACTAGAGCTCTTCCAGCCTAGTGTCTTTCTTTCTTCCATTCTGACACCATTAACAAGTTTCATCCTGTCTTTTTTGGTTCCTGAACCTCTCTTGTACTGTCCCTGTCCTGAATGACATCTTTTCTATTAGAGGGCTAATAGCTATTCATCTTTTTCTGTTGTATATACACATGATTCTTTTTATACTACAGAATTATTAATTTCCATGTACATTTTCCCCTCACTCCTACTTTTCCCCCTGTTCCTTGGGATTAGAACCAACACAGAAAGATCAAGACAGTTGGGAGACTGTATCTACTGGCTCAGCATCCCTACCTAGCACCATAAAATATTATTTTTAACTTTTATTTGTCAATAATTATGACTAAACCAAATTAACACCACTGGAATCATCATTCCATACACTAATAGCTTCTTACAGAGATGATAAACTTTAGTCCATTTTTCTTACAACACTATCTTACCTACTTATTAATCAAAACCAACCTAGCATGTTATCACATCACATGTAGATTACTCAGTCCACCCTAGAAAGTTATCATTAATCTGGCTGATTTACAGAGGAAAAAATACTGAAAAATTTGGATGGCAATAAACTGTAAACCTTTTCCCATCCCTGGAAGTGTTCAAGGCCAAGCAGGATGGGGCTTGAAGCAACCTGGTCCAGTAGAAGGCGTCGCTGCACATGGAAGGGAGGTCGGACCTGGATGATTTAATGTCCCTTCTACTCTAAACAGTTCTATGACTCTGTGATTTTATATTAATTTAATAAAACTAACCTCAGCTAAAATAAGCTATGAAGTATCAAACATCAGACTAGCTGCATCTGTTCTGCAGACATTTCTGCTACACTTCTACTAGGGCAGAAAGTGAGAGAAGAGAGACTTCTTCCAAGCAGGAGGAGAGCTGCATTAACTAAAGCTTATCTTTTCATGTTCCTTTAAGAGACTTAGACTGAGATTTAGGCACAATGCAGCCACTATTTCAACTACATTTTCCACATAATTACTGGAGCTAGTGTGAAACTAGCCAGTCCCAGTGCTGTGACCCATCTAGCCATAGCTCTGATAAACTCAGCACAGGCTGCAGAACCTGCCTGAAAACGAAAATCAATATGCAACCCTGTCCCACAGACACAGAGTCTGCAGGAATCCCAGATCACTACACAGGGGAGAGTGACTGCTGTTGAACAACACCCAAGTGCCCACAAAATAGTTCCAATATTGAGTGTTAAGCACAGAATTGCAAGAAAATCAAGAAAACACATTGCCTTTATAGTGAAAACAGATAATTTAAAGAAAAATAGAGAAAACAGACCCTAAAAGAATTATCATATACTCAGGTCCAATAAAAAGTTAATAACTTTTTGAAAAGTACTTTTAGTATTTGACATTAATATTTTAGGGTTTTTTTTATATCTATTCAGACACCTACACAACTCTGATTAAAAAAATTGTTTCATTTACAGGAAGGTATCTCCAAGATCTGACTATTTACAGTATCTTCTCCATTTTATGTCTTTCCAAATAAAAATTATTGACATTTTGGTACAGAAATACTTGTTCCAAGACACAAAATGAACATTTTATATTGAATGGTTACAAGAGAGTGACACACAAAACTCTTACCTGAGAGGGTCACTGTACCTTACAATGGTATTTTAATAAATCAGGTTCTAAAATACCAATAACAAGAACCGACTGAACACTACATATTAAAAGAAAAATATTCTGCAACCCCACACACACAGCCTTTCAAAAAATGGGACAGGAACAGAGTATTGGGGTATAGCCCCAGATTTCAAACCTCAGAAGATTAGTGTATCAAATACAAATAACTGAAAATTCCAGGGGGCAATTTTTTTGACACGAATCACAAAATCTCCATATCAGTATCTCAGTACTTCTGTAATTTATCCATCAGGTACAATTCATTTAAATTGCCAGAAATTTTGAGCTTGCCCTGTTTGTTTGTTCCATTTGGTTGAATAAAAAGGTTGGGTGAAGAGGAAGGGAGGCAAAGAAACCAAGCAACAAAAAATTATTTGATGAATGAGAAAACATAATTCCACCAATTACTTCAACAAATCTGCATTTCCTAGTGGATGGGTGATACATGAAAATCCCAAATGAGATGCCATGGGAAGATTTTGATAATATGAGAGTCTCTTCTGCTTTCTGTTGCAGTTGGACAAGCAAGGGGTGTCTGTACACAAGAAGCTAAAAGCTGAACCCTAGCACCACAGTCCCCTTCCTTCTCTGAGTTAAGATACAGAGTGCATCAGTACCTGCAGACACTGCTGCTGCTCATACAAGACAGACAACATTTTTCTTAGAAAGTGCTCCATAGCTACTCAAGTAATCACAATAAATAGAAAAAGGATATAACATACTCTGAAATAATATCTGGTATGAAAAGAAGGAAGGATGCCAGGTTCGGAGATCTTGCTTAAGGCTTTACAGGATACATCTTCAGGACATATGAATATAATAAATAGTGAGTAAATTCAGTTGTACAGACACCCACAAAACACAGCAACAACATGCATTGCAGCAGGGAAGCACACACATTGTCACAGATGGATTTACATGGTAGTAGTTAGTACTGTGCTATAGTTACTACACACTTCCTGCTTTCCTAAAAACAGTGAGAATAGAGGTACCTCTAGTAGATGTACACAAACTATGACTGTTATCCTCAGTACAAAACAATTCAGAACATACAACATCTTATAGTCGTATTTCTGTCATCATAATATCCTGACCACAGCTTTTGGTTTTCTGAGGTTTGGTCTTGTGAGACTCTTTAATGTGTTTTAGTTTGGGTTTGTTGGGGTTTTTTTGCAGCTTAGGTGGAGAGGGAGGGAAGTGTATATTTGTGGGTTGTTTTGGGTTTTCTTTTGAGGAAGGATGTTGCTTTTTGTTCGATGGTTTGATTTTTGAAAGAAAGAACATTATGAAAGCCCATGTGAATCTTACTTTTAGGTTAGTGCCATCCTGCTATCACACTGCAATTCCAGTTAAGGAGAATAAACAAATGCTTTGAACTTTAACAGATTAGTAAAAATAAACCAATTTTCCTAAAATTTCTGTAGTAAATTCTCTCTTAAATACCAGCATACATATACTTTTGGCACAAGGAGTGACAAACGCAAAACTTAAAATTTTCACCATGCCTGTACACCACGTGTTTTTAAGACAATATTTACTAGTTGTGACGAAGTAAATCTTAGAGGGAAAGTCATAGATTCACGGCTATGGAGTTTCCAAAACCAGTTTTTAACCAAAGAGCAAAACAAGCTATTCAACTTGGATACAATTTGGAGATCAGTGAATCCACAGTCCCTTTCTTCCACAAAAGCAAAATCTGATCAGACTTATTTGCAAAATTGAGTTACTGCAAGCTTTACCTACCTCTCTTATTGCAGGGCATATTAACTACAGCTGTCAATGAATGTACATTCATGTTACAGAGGGAAACAACCAAGACTTCTTATTTCAAGAGTTTTCAAATTGTACAATTACTCTTTTTTATGAAGATGGCTCTGCTATCTCATTTTTTATGGAAGTTTTTATGTTTCTGGATACAAATTGTGAGGATTTTCATCTCTTTGTCCTGAACTTTATTTCTGAAGGAATTTTAGGGCTCTCAAGATTCTTTTCTCCTTTAATTGTGAAGGAATGGGGTTCTAAATTACTTTTAAAAGAGGCCTTCCTTGTCCTCAACTCCAATTATGCAAATCTAATATTGCAAACTCCATTACTTGTTGCTTCAAACAGATACAAAAAATAGACATTAATGTGTAATACTCCAGATTATTTTCCAAATAAATACATGTTGTTTCTTTAACTCTTTTTTAGCACCAAATGGCATCATACAGAATAAACTTACATTTATATTTGGCAAATGTTTCTGGATAATCCAGAAAAGTTGATTGTCCAAAAGTTGATCTTAATTAATGCATTTCTTATTGATTCTTTTAGTTCATAACAGATCCAAAGGAGAAATGACAAAACACAATACTCATGTCCCTATGAGACCTTGTCTAAGAGACCTTTTGAGTTCCAGTATCTAGAGTGGGACAGGACAGACCCAGAACATAAGTGCACCTGCCTTTTCCTCATGTTTTTGCCTTCCTATCACTATGGGATGTCAGGACAAAGAAAGTGATGCTTTATGAACTTTGTCAGCATATATGTTCTGCTGCAGAAACTCCCAGGAACACTGTCTGGAAAGAACAAACTCAATTTCTGTACTCATACCTCTGCAAACTCTCCTTAAAATACTACAAGAGCAAGTAATTTGTGACTGCTACCACAGCTGTCTAGAATAGCATAGCATAGACTTTTCCAACCTTAGTGATCCTATGATTCTACAGGATAGCAGAGCAGAGCAGAGAAGAGCACAGACTATTTTCAGTTGGAAGGGGACCTACAACTATCCTCTAATCCAGCTGCCTGAACAATTCAGGGTTGCCCAAAAGTTCAAATGATACTAAGGACAGCATAAATACTGACAGGCCTGGGACATGCACCACCATTTTAGGCAATCTGCTTCAATGTTTGACCTATCTCTCCATAAAGAAACGTTTCCAAATGTCCACTCAGGTACCCTAGGTACATCCTTGAAGTATTCTCACAAGTCCTATCACTGGGTCCCAGGGAGAAGTGATCAGCTGCTCCATCTCCCCTTCCCATCTTGGGAAGCTGTACAGAGCAATGAGGTCACCCCGCAGCCTTTTCTCAAACTTGATGTACCCAAAGTCCTTGCCCACTCCCCATGGGACATTTCCTTCAGCCTCACCAGCTTTGTTGCCCTCCTCTGAATGTATTCACAGACCATCACATCCTCTTGAACTGAACACAATATCTGAGAGTGTTGCTGTACTTTGTTCGTAATGAGCTCTTTACCCCAGCATCTAAAGCACATACCAGACTATGACAGAAATTACCCCAAAATTAAATACTTTTATCATTTTTCCTTCAAAATGGACTTCACACTTCAAGTACATATCACATTAAGCTATTTACTGATAACAGCGAATATATATGGGCAAATAAATGCGAACAGCAACAAATGAATTCTGCTTTAACAAGATGGGCCTGGAAGAAATGACTGTACAGAAGAGATTATATGTACAGTTCTAAAAGATGAATTTACCTTAATTGTTAATGAATTTTTTATTACTTGATTTGCCAATCTGGTGAAAAATGTTGCGCATCTAGAGGAAGGAATGAAATCTCAGAAATGCCGCCCTGTATTTCACACAATTTCATCTGACCTTGAACAATGCTGGTGCAAAGAACCCAGACAAATTAGATTTTACATTTACAAGAATTCCACAGCGTGGACATCTAAGACTGTGAATGTCTCCTGACAATTTTTCCAGGTTGTTCTCAGAAACAGGTAAGAATTTCCTTGCTAAAACATCAATTGGCTCCCAATGGGAGTTACTTTAGGTAGGCCTGAGGAATAAGAAGCTTCAGAATTACGGCCTTTCCGTCACAGTACAGCAGCTCAAGAAAAAGGACAAGAGCAAGGGATTAAGGAAGCTTAGATATTGTTCACAATTCAAATTAATCTTTGAGTAGATGATGGGTTATAAGTGACAGATGAATAAGGGAGCAGAATTTTCAAGTAAATGTTGCTTCTGTCCCACAGCAGGGAAGATTTGCTTAGCTGAAATGCAGTTTCCTGAGTGTCTGACTGATGCAAGGACAAACAACAAGGCATAAATTTAAGCTAAAAAGCTTACCTTTGTTAACAAAAGTTAAAGAAGAAATATAGTTTTGGTTCTTTACTTTTTAAGCAGAAAGCTGGTAAGTCAAAAAAGCAAATCAAGCGCATAAAACTACAGAAGAAAAACAGCAACAAATACCAATCAGTGCTTGAGCACTCGTAGAAGTCTCTTTCTGTCATTTGAAAAGCCCTTCTATCAGTTTTAAGAAATCAGACAGACATGCTCAAAGATTGCTCATCTACATTGGACAAGAGTAATATAATATATTCAAAAAAGCCTAAGTAAATATGAAGCATCCTATATGTAATTATCCCTTATACATTTAATTAGAAATTATCATAATATTTTTCAAAAATTCACAGACACTAAATTAGTCAATTAGGAACAAGCTTTATCCTTTTCTCTGGAAGTGTGCATAAATATACTTGACACAATGAATGAAAAAAAACCCTCAAGACCCCATAAACATTAAACAACAACCCAAATCAGTTAAGACTAACTATACCTATTTAAAAATGCAGAAACCAAAAATGTGAATAGTGCAAGCAATAGTGTCTATTGTATTTAGACAGCCTTTTATGATAGCATGGGTTGGTGTGTCAAAGCAAAAAACCTGTTTTAATAAGTATAATTGGTAAAAATTAACAAATTAAGCTGGTCATGACTGACTTTTAAAGCTAGTTGGTTACGTAGAGTAGGATAGCAGTATTTTTTATTTTTTTAAAAAGAGGTTTAAAATATTTTAATAAATGCTTTTATGTTACAGGATTTTGTATTCCTGAGATGTAAATAAAACAGTAAATCTGTAAAGCTCAGAGAATAACTACATAAGCCATTTTACAAGGAGGATATACTTTTCCTTCTTTTCTATGAAAGTATAAAGCTCTCCTTCAAGCTCTTACTAAATCTATTGATCTGTGAAACACACTGCACTCCAGGGAGGCAATTCACTTGACGTTATATATCAAATGATGAGATGAATAATGATCATACCATTTGGTAATTAAACATCTTACAAACCTTCTAACTGACTGAACGTCAGAAAGGTCAAATGAGATCAAACCTATTTTTCTTCTTGTTTTTAATTTTTTTTTGTATTTGCAACACAGAAGTTATATCTAACAGCAACTATTATATTACACAGCAAAGCCAAACAAGTGAACATGTTTTTCATTCCTATTAGGCAATTTGAATACATAAGAGAAATATTTCTTCTATCCCATGGTCCTATTATAATCTTCATTTTTACCCTCACAGGGAAGTAGCCACTCACCAGTATAGTGCAAATAACTACCAAAGTTATTAGATTAAGGGAAATGAACAGCACATAGAGCAAATCTAAAATATATCAAAGCACTTAGAAATTAAAAAAACCTCCTTCATAACTTCCTGTAAAGTTATAGGAAACTGACATTTTTTAGGTACCAAGTCCATTTCAACTGTTTGAAGACGCTAACAGTGTTTGTCAACTTACAGAGTAATTTGGAAATTTTATCTATTATTACATGGTAATAATTAAAATGTCTGACACTAGAAAGAAATCCAAAATATTTAATAAAGAAGACACCTGATACAGAGGAAAACTGTAATTTCATTAACAATTCTGTATTTTGCTTTTAAATTTTTAAGTTGCAAAGGCAATCAAAAGATTCACACCAAAGATGGTTTTTACTACAGACTAACAAGTGAAAATCAATTGCCTCAACAGCTAATGCCTCTGTCAAACATGGTTTTTAGGAAAGACAGTATCTATTCATGAACATCTTCAGCATGGTCTTATGGGTTACCATAAATCAAGACCTTCATCATCAGAAAGAATAAATCCCTCTGTCTTTGTGAAAGCTATCACCAGCCTTCACAGCCCAAATCACATCCCAAACATTAAGGAATATCTCAAGATTTTCCTTGAATTACTTTCCTAGAAAACAAAGAAATCTTTATTAACTTAAGGAAACACTGAACATCTTTGTCAGAAACTCACTGGGCCAGATCCAGTCAAGTCTCACAAATCCTCAACTGCACAAACACACAGTCAATACGTGCAATAACTAAACACGCCCAGTAACAGCCTGCATGTCTGTGACAGTTCTGTCTTACAGAGGAGCAAGCCAGCCACTCTCAAAACCAACCTCAGCCTACCGAGGCCATATCCCAGGGCTGCTCCAGGTGCTCCTGCACAGCTAAAGCTAATCTGGAAAGAGAGGTCTCTGGGGCAGAAGTTTAAAGAAAGAGAGGATTTTTACAGGGCATCTAAAGAAGTAATGTAGGAGATGAATTTGGCCACCAAAGGACAGGGTTTTACTGTAAAGTCCCACATCCATGCAGCAGACTGGCCACTACTGTGGGACCTGAGAAAGATGAGGGAGATGATACCTTCATGATATCAACTGCCAGTTGCTCACAGTACTTTGTCTTTGTCCTGAGGCTGGGAACAGAGGTCAAGTTTGCAAAATGAAAATGAGGTAACTAAATCACATGCTCTATCTTTTGGGATCTTTTAAGTATTGGACAGGTTATTCAAGTTCATAACACGATAACTTAAAAGCACTGTCCTATCAAATACATTCAATCTATCCAACATATAGCTTTTTCAGGCCTAATAAATCAAATAAATTTAAAATACCTTTAATGAAAAATATTTCTGAATTGCAAAAATTACATAACATAAATGATAATTCTTCTTCAGATCTCCATTTCTAATGATGTCCAAAAGTACAGTACTCAGATAATTTTCTAGAGAAAGTGAAATAGCAAATACTCATTTTTCTAAAAGCTCAACATGCAAAAAATCAGGGGGGAAATGTCACCTTACTTTAAGGAACTGGACTATTCCATTATACTTTAAGGATAATGTCCTAGGGTACTTATGGCAAGTAAGTAACTGTGGGACTTGCACAATAGAACAAATTCTCTTAGAAAAACAAGTAAGCAGGTGCTCAGATCAAATTTTAGGGGACTATTACACATGTGAATTAAGCACTGACCTGGGAAAAGATGCTCTGTGGAGGCTCAAGGGCTTCAACATATGTTCACTTAGCAAACAGCTGCAGCAGTTAAGGCTGCTCCTTCCCTCTCCTTCCTTTTCCTTCTGTTTGTTACCTTCCCAACTCCAGAGCTGCCTGTTTCCACTCAGGAGCTGGTAAAAGGACCATGCAAAATGACCATATGAGTAATTTTAATGCAGAGCCAAGGAGCATGGTTTAAACTGCTATGGATTTTCTACGGCATCAGCTGGGCATCCTTTTTCTACATTAATTTAGTTTCCTTTTTGACAGGTTGAATAACAGAAACAAGACAGAATGCAAACACAACATCTGGTGGAGGGGCAACAATGAATTTTGGAGAGAGGGAAAAGATACCTAGAACTGAAGTACCTGCTCATTAAATAAGTATGTCCTTTAGTTAAAAGGATTATAAAATAATGGGGAGTGTAATACTTCTACAGTAAAATTTACAAATGGAAATGCTTATGTTCCACATTCTTACTACTGCTCAAAAAAGCAAACGTAAAATGATTGTGTCATAAGAGAAAACTTCAAATATTTTTCCATTCATTCAGTAATTCAGCTCAACATTTCAGCCTCATTTTTAAAAATAAAATAAGTAATAACGCTGTCATTCATTTAGTCCACTTACCCAGCAGAGAGAAATTGGCCTGAGGCAAAATTTCAGCATTTCAGTATAGAAGTTTGTTTTGTTGGGTTGGGGGTTTTTTGTTGATTTTTTGTTTGCTGTTTGTATGTATTTAAGAAGAAGAAATCTTACAAGCAAAATTCCACCATTGAGAAGAAGGTGAGGGACGATGATGTAAGATTACAAAACCCTGAACTTATCATTTTTTTTGAAGTAGCAGCAATCAAATTTGAGAAAAAATACATCTACCTAAAGCTAAAAGTCTTTGACTGGACTGCATAGAAATTTTGTATATGATATAGTTCTAATTCTTTATTAAGTGATGGACAAAGAGAACTGGATTTGCACTACATCATGAAAATGTATCTTAGAGCAGAGAGAAAACTAAGTAAAATGAATGACAAATGGCCATGTGAGAAAATTTTCATCTTGAAAAGAAGAAAGCTAAATATTCACCAACTTAATGGTGGCATGCATTAGATGTGGTAGATAATAAATATTAGTTTCAAACTAGCTGCAAAACTTTTAAGACAGGAGGTCAGATGTCTTTGTCATAGCACACTATCCATCCACTCTAATTTGAAGTGTTTAGTAAATAGCTTCATCCAAATAACACAAAATTATATTAGGCTGCAAATTCAATTACAGACAGAAACTATATATTTGTCTATATATATCTATATCTATGTATCTCAACAGATCTGAAACAAAATTTAGTTTCTCCCTTAAGCATAAAATCATTGAGTTAAAATTACAATCCATTTCTCATTTGTGCTATTGCCTATAAAACTATACTTAAAGTATACAGATTCTAGAATTAAATTTCTGTATTTTACATACTGAGGTACCAGGTCCCACATCTTGTCCTTGAGAATTCACACAAATCGTGCAAACTATACCAAGCAGTTTTAACTTTGCAGCCTTGGATTACATGCCTGGTAGCTTGTTTTTTGTTTTGGGTTTTTTTCAGTTTTTTGTTTTGGTTTTGGGTGTTTTTTTGCAAAACTTTCACTGGATCTGTCATAATTAAATGAATTTTTATATAGGTACTCAAATCTATATGCTTATGTTTGGATGTAGGACCAGAACCACCACACGAACCAAAACATAACCTGTTTTGCTTCCCTAGACAACTCAAGCTCAGGAAAATAACAAGTTTTATCAAAAAATAAATTGTGAACATCTGAATTTATATATATTAAAAAATGATGCAGTTAAGCATAGTTTTCCCCACCAAATCACCAGTAAAAACCTGTCTTCTATAGGCTGTGACTGACAATTACCACTAAATAGCTGTTTTACAGAATACATTCAAAATTCTGAGGCCTAGTTCCTGAGGAACAGTGATCTCTGTCCAGTTCCCAGATGACAGCAGCAACATTAAAAAAAAAAAAAAAATTACCTCTTTCTTTCCTATATCCCATAATGCATTTTCCAGAGAAGAGATCACTCCCCAAGACAGTTAACAAGCACCACTTACAAACACAAAACTCATTTCAAATCAGCTTTTTAGGGAGGCTAACTCTCAAAGCAATCAAATAAACATCTATTCCATTTTCAAGATCCCATTTATTTTCAGGAATTACATGTGATGCTATTTCTTCCATAGGTAGTTACTTGAACTGAATTGCTTTCTTTATTGCCTACATTCATTTGTTTTTTAATAAGGATTTAAAATAGCTAGTTCCTCACATTTATCATAGAATGATTTCTGGATAAGGTAACTTTAAAAGCATGACAAAAATACAGATTTTTTTTTACTGTGTTGCTGAAAAACATAGGAAATAGTAACATGAAAATCAGTTTTTCAGAATTACTTCAGATATAGTCAAATAAGAGACCATGCTGTTCTGAGCAATATTTGATTTTCTTAAGTTTTAGAGAAATCCCAAGTAAACTACTGTTGAGGCTTCCTTCCCTCTTGATAAAACCAGCTTTTATTCTGTCTAAATCAATCTATGCTGGAGCGCTCACGGGCCTCAGCATTTTTTCCCAAAGATTGTGCTAACAGCATAATAGCTTTACAATTTAAGTAGAAAAACCTGTGAGAGAGAGAAAAGGATATGTAACATGGAAATGAGCAGGGATTCTTTTTCTTGGCCCTCCTACCACAGGAAAAAAAAAACAAAAACAAAGCAATCCTATGTATATAATTAAAAGCAACCAAATTAATTTTCTCTGTTCCCTCTGAATGACAAGAAATTCCACGAACTCCAGATATGGAAAATGAAAGGGTTAAATTAAACAGGGACTTTTGGCAGAGTTGTGTCTTCTATTCTGTCCCAAAGAAAGACAAAACTGTTGATGACCCTTTTCTCCTACTGAATGAACAGAAAGAGTACCACAGGGTAAATGTCGAAATTTTAAGTCTGGGACTGCTTTGAGAGCATTAAAAGTTTGGCCACATAAAGTCATCATCCTGGCAACAAGAGAAAAAGACCTGGGGCCAGTGCTCTGCCTTATAAGCACAATAGAGTAATTTTTGCTCTTAAAAATACATACAGGATGGGGAAAAAAAAGAGTATCATTCATGTTTCTTAGGTTTATTCACAGTGTTACTGAAAATATGATTCTGACCACTACCATCCCTGCCACTGCATACATCAGCACAACTAGCTGTGTATTCTGGCTAACGTTTAACCTGGAAATCCATCCTTACTATTTTTTTCTAGTCTGTCAACTCTCTCCTGCAGGTCATTTTCAAATAGCTCATTCATAATTTATTTCTTACCCAATATTCATGAAATCTCACTAGCATCCCATCCAAAAGTACAAACAGCACAACCTTTTACAATCAATTTTTAACTATAAAAAATGAAATAAAATTGATACATAACATCCCTCTCCTCTCCCCTCCAAAAAAGAGCAGATTTGCTTAAACATAAAGAAAATCGAAAAATTAGTATTGGATATTTAAAATATGTGTTTTCAAGTGGTAAACCAAGGCTGCATCTTCCAACTTTGTGTCTTGCTTTCTTGAAGAAGTGGTCCAACTAGTAAGGAGTCCACTAGTGTGACTAAAAAGACCAATACTCATTTTTATTCAGATAAAAAAAATTAGGATCAGATGTCATCTCTTGTGTCTTTAGTCACATATTATTATGTATTATTTCCGAAAATAGCACAGACACTCTACAATGCTTATCTACAGAAATTCTCTATGAAATAAAAATGTGGTGAAGAGTATTTGGGACTTGCTGACCATTATTCTGAGCAGTTTGTCACAATACCTTTAGCACCTTATAGGTTTTTTTTGTATTGTATTGCTATACTTTTAGAAATGTTAGGGCTTTTTAAAGCAACTTTATCAGTAATATTCAAAATTATGTCACTTAACGATTATTAAAAAACCTATAAAAGTAACAATCTATTTTGAAATTCACAGAATTATTTTCTCAAATATTAAACTCACCTTAGTTAACTTCTATTTTTTTAAATTAAATTTTAAGAGACTGATTATCTATCACCAGTCTCTTAAAGAATCAGAAGCAACAAGAAAATAAAATCATTATATCCATTACTTTTACATTAAAAATAATCCATCTGTTTGAGAGAACTAATAATTTAAATACCAATAGAAATTATATTATCGACAATTATAATTTTGGTAAAAGCCATTAATAGTGTAACAGCAAGCCAGCAGACACCTTTTCCTGGTATATTGTGCATAAAAAGTATTCCCATCTGTTTCAATGCTCTGTCTTTTTCATGGGCTTAAACCTGTCAAATTATTCCATTTGATTTCAGAGAATTCTCATATGGCAATCTATTTTATTTACTTTATCTTCAATAAAATGGTTGAGTGAGCATTAGCAACTATGAGACACAAGTTTCAATCAGTCCTCTGGCAAAGGCGTCAATCTACATTAGACCTACAAGGCTGTGAGCTGCAGCCAGAAAGCCGGAGTGAGGCAGGGCAACAGTGAGTGAGTGAGCAAGACCTAATAAAGCAGCAGTGAAGAGAGAGAAAATTCCCCCCAGACACTACCACACACCGCTTATATAATGTGTGTGCCTAGTTCAACACACCAGTAGCTCTTTAATAAAGCTGACAGCTAAAAAGGAGATTCAGACTCCAACTTCATTTTACATGACAACTACAGTAATGGTCCTCTGTTCTCAACCAGGCCACATTTAGAAACCTGAATTCAGTTCAGTTAAAAATTAAGAGTTCTCACCTCTCTCATTCATGACACATAGGAAAAAGAATCATAAAATTATTAAGATGCACACCATTTTCTCCTCATTTCACAGAGCTGAAAAAACCCACCAGGCTTCAACTAGCTTTTCCTTAAAAATTTCTGTGCTAGAAACCACAAAACAATATTTAAGCAAAAACTCATTTTTAAGGACAGTATTATTAAGGACTAATTCCAACAGACGTGGAGCATCAATCCTAGATGCCATAAAAATACCTCCCAAAGCACAAACTTTGTAATAAGTGATGCAAGTTCGTATTTTATATGGGCTGTAAAAAGCAGATTGTTGCAACAGTGCTCTTCCCAGAAAATCAGACCATTAGGACTGTACTTATTGTTTAGCTGAATTGAAAAGTCGGCCAGTTTAAGTCCACAGTTTGACGTTATGTATAATCATAGCAAAAATTTATTACCTCATATTTCCAGGTCACAAATTCAATTCTATCAATGTACACTACTTTTTGACAAAAGCTGACTTCAGATTCCCCCCAAATCACCAATTTATAGCTATTCAAAATCACCCTGGAAAGATCATTCTAAATTCTACAATAAATACGGTCTCAGTTCTAATACAATTCCATTAAAGTATAAAGTACTGTTTATGTTTCAGATTCTTCCCATCAAAGACAAAGTCCATCAAACCCCATCTAATTACTTCTAGCAAACAAGATACCATCTTTTCTTTCAGCATTATATATATACATATATCTATACGTATCTCCTCCCTTCATTCACTTACAGAAGTATTAAAACTACCTTGCCTTCTGACCAGATGAGTGAAGGAGTTATTTGTGGACAAAGTTAATGCCAATCCATTATGCAGCTAGTGGAAAACATCTTATCTTTCACACCTTGGTCATCAACATGGTCACCAGCAATGAGTCCTTACAGAACTCTTGAGAGAATTTCATTTCAGACGCAGGATACCTATATGAGATATCCTTCTGTAGAAATCTAACAGTATAATTATGTTTGCCCTCTACAAAATAAACATATACATACAGACTGAATATTTAATAGTATACAAAATGTATGCATATACATTTACATGAGTTGTGACGTTTCAAGCTTTTGTTTCCTGTACTACACAGAAGACCTAGATCAATTTAATAATCAATACCAGAATTTATTTAGCTTTTTTTTTCAAAGCCTGAGTAACTCAGAAAACATAGATGTAAATGTATCACTAAGTGTTTCAAAATTGTCTATTTAAGTCATCAGTCAGAAATTCGAACATTTTTTCTCTGCTTTCACGTTCCTCTGAGTTCTATCTCAGTTTTTTCTAAAACTTACTCCTAAAGTTAAGTGTTCTATTGAGAGGAGAAAAACCAAACAGATTTTTTCTCTCTGTTGATTAAAAATGCATTCATAATTGCAATTTTATTTTCATACATATCTATCACTACCTTTATGACTGAATTTCAGCTTTCAATCAGTGGAAACACATCATATCCTGCCATAAAACAACCTATTATTTCTAAATACCATATTGAAGAACTAGCATTCAGAATTTACTACTGTTTCCTCATTGACTGCAAAAACATTCCTTCTCCACTTTCACACTGCAAGAAATAAGAGACCAATGCTACAAAGGCCAAGAAGATTTTGGCTTCCTTTACAGCAAGCATTTTTATAGAATATATTTAACATAAAGTTATGGAAGAAAATAATAGACGAATCAGAATAGCAGTTACTTTCTTTCATATGCTTTAAGTTTCAGACATACTGGAATTCAATAAAATTATACTGCCAAAGTATTATAGACGCACAAGTCAGTTACACTGCATTTTGGACATTATGTGTCAGAACAAACATAGCAAACTTCAACAAAAAATATATTTTAAAAATAAAAACACTCCTGCTGACTTAACAGATTTCCATTACTACAGTTTCTATCAAACTCCAGTTTCTATCAGTTTTCCAGAATACTGACACTAAGAAAAAACTATCTAACATAACTACATAAAAGTTACACCATTCAGATTTGTACAAATATGTGACAGAAATCCAGCCGTATTTCCATTGCTACATAGAAAGCAAAGAATCTGATATTTCATACTGTTTTTTCTACTGAAGAATGAAAGAAAAAAACAGTTTGGCAAATAAATATATTACTACATACTAAAATATAGTCATATAAAGGTTTGCACATGATACTAGTAATATCTACAGTTTCCCTGTATAGTGCTGTATATCCTTTGACTTACAACACTGCTACACCTAACCTTTCCTCTTTTCCTGGCTTCACCATATTCATACTGTAGCCTCCCAAACAGTGCCTTAAGTCTTTAGAAAAAGGTGAAGTTAAATTGGAATAAAGGAATTTTCCTTTTTTATTACCCAGTGAAGACTGTGACATTGAAACACATACCAGAACAGTCTTTGAATTAGGTTAAAAAGGGTGGTCCTTCCTCACAGAAGGTAAAAATTTAAAAACCTTGTCATAAACATAGTTTCAGAACTAATTACTGTCATGATTGTTAACTCCTGTGAAACAGCTTCTTTTTCTTTCCTTCCAGAGGTATCAATACATTAAGATGGATATACCAATATTATGGACTATATAGGTATATACCTTAGCAGTTACTACACATGGTATATTATTTGTATTTACATATTTGCTTCTACTTCTTGGTGTACATAGAAGCAATTTGGCCTCGTTCCAATTCAGTTGATTTGTTGTACCCTGTTAAAACCTGTATCTTAAAAATTTAGTATCAGGTCCAATTGAACGTATTTTGCAATTTATATGTTAAAATACTGCCTACAAATTTTGAATTTTAAAAGTTCTGGGAATATTCTCAAAACATTTTTACCTCTGTAGGAAATGTAGAATATGAACAACTTCAACACTCAACATACAGATTAATTTTTTGTTGCAATAGCAATTATGAAAAATCCAAAATAAATGGGACTGCCTTGCTAAGCTCTCATCTTACACTAATTCCTTCAGGATCTCTCTCCTTTTCCAGATGTGTCTAAGTTAAAAAGACCTGATAGCCACTTGTACATGATTCACTGAAGAGAGCTGTGGAGGTCTGGAGCAAAGCACGGTATTCAGAGCAGGCAGCCAAGACCCCAGTGGCATTACACCCACTGAGAGCTGGTGTCCCAGGCAGGCTCAGCCTGTTAACACACAAACCAGCCAAAACAAGGTGTGAATTCATGGTACTTGACATCATGGAATTCCAGGTTACCAGAGGAATAAAGATCATCCCAGTTTCAAGAAAATAGGAATATCCTAACTCAGGGATTCTTCACTATTTATTATTGTGTAGTGGCCTTTTAAAATGTTATTTTTTTACAAGAAATAAAGTCTAAAACTATTTTCAAAACAAATTAGCTTGATTATCACACTCCTAATACAGCTGATGTAATGAAACTGTGCAGTGTAAGTTAACACCAATGTTCCAGAGACCTTGGTGACAAAATCATGGTTTCACTTATTTTCATGGCAGAAGCTGAAAAAGCATGTAGGGAAAACCTTAATGAATCAGATATTCTCTGCTATCTGTCATAACACAAGCAGACATATCACATATTTTATAGTGAATCAGACAGCAGAGACCAGCTATTTGAATTTGGATTGCTAAGCAAGAACAGCAATTCCAGAACAAAAGAAAGTAGCAAAAAAAAATCCTCTTTGATGTATGATGATTGACCTGTACTCACCTGCTTCTTCTAAGCCTCAAAAAAACCTTTTAACTTCAACCTTGAACTGAAGTGATGTCCAAGATCGACTCTAGTACCACCATCCTGACAAAACAGAGAGAAATGTTTACAGCTATTTAGAATCATTTAACAAAACCAACATAGAATCTGGCCTTACACTCCCCCTAATTTGTTCTCTTAACAAGTAGTAAGGTTAAATGTAGTTCACAAAGACATATAATTGTTCACCAAGTTTCTTCCTTGCAGTAGAGTGACAGCTAAGGCATCACTCAAATTCTAGTCTTGTATTTTTATTCTATTTTTATTATTATAGTAGCCAAGGGCAAACAAAAGGAAGGCTTCCCTGAAGTAGTTTGTTTCAGAGACCTGCACACAATACCACTATGAGTAAGTTCACAGGGTCATCTGAAGGAAGGGACAGAAGCTGGGAGACAGCATGCCAATAAAATTTAAATCTATATGTATGCTAGGAAGGACAAAAGGACAAGCAAAAACAAAAAAAAAAGAAAAGAAAACAGATTTGGAGCTGAGGTTGGAAGACCGCAATGAAGTGAGAAGGTTGGACAAGGCAGAAGAAATAAAGAACATGTAGGTCTGTAGAATATTTAAATTACATCTATGGCTGAGCACATTTCTCTTTCCTGATATCAACTGGCAGAGACAACCCTCCATCCATGTAGGATGTAGGATAATCCTGCATCTAAGTAGCATAGTCACATATGCTCCAAAACAGAGGGGTTGCATAAAAATTGTCTAATGGAGGTGGTCAAATACATGTCTGGGAATTTTCTGGAACAATGTCAGTTTGCAAAGACATTAACTGTGGCAGAGACATGGAAATATTTCCAGGCATTGTTTAATTTACTAATATAGACACGGACTTAATGCCTGAAACTCTGCTATCTCTGAAGTAGATCCTACCAGCCTCTCGATGGTGCCTCTTGGCAATTCTCTCTTGCTGACAAGGTCAGACAGAAGCAGGCTGAAGAGTAAAATGAATGTAGAATTTTATAAAGAAAAGACTGCTTTCCCACAGTTTAAGAAAAAAATCTGTGTTCCAACTGGCATTATTAATACACACTTTGTTACAAGATGTTTGGACATTTAAAAGAGCTGCAGTTCTAACTTCTTCCTTTGTTTGTAGAGTGTAACAAAACCTGCTGGGAAGGTCGAAGTTCCTAGAAAACTGAAAGCTACCTGGCAGCCTCTGTAGTAGAGCAAGTGAAGAAGGGAGAGCAAAGAATGACAGGCTGGAGGAATAAACACTACATGAAACCCCAGCACAGTAGGACAGCACTGGGAAATGAGAAGGATATCTTATGAGCTTAATACAAAGCAAAAAAGAGAAGAAAATGTTTAAAACAGGTAAGGATCCTAAGGCAAATACGAGGAGGTGAAGGTGGGTGGCAATTCTTAAAAGTTTTTGGAAAGTAAAATATGTGTCAATGAAACTTTGCTTGATGGTTATGTGGTCACCCTGGATCCACAATGTAAATGTCCAACCAACTGAGCAAAAAGCATTCATCTCACTGACCTATTTCCCATTAAAAGACTGCAGTTTTGCCTCCAAATAGCTATACCTCTAAGTCTTTGAAGTTTCTTGTGCACCTGAATTCTAGCCAGAAATACACATTACAGTTATTTCTTCAATGCTACATCTTGTTGACACATAATATGTAAGCTTCAAATGTGAATATTCTGTATTTCTCTTTTTTCCTATACCCTATTATATCAAAATACTTCCAAATCATCAGTTTTCTTAGCTTGGAGTATATTCAACATCACATACTGCTTCACCTCAGAAATAAACCCAGGACAATCACATTATATATGAAATATTACATCAAAACATGACCCATTTTGTTGAGATACAGACCTTTCAGAAGAAATTTTTCCTTATAGTATTTTTTGGTAATTAGTCTCAATATGAAAACAACCACAATCATTAATCTCGATGATTATAATTTTATCTTTGGTCTATTTCTAGATTTCTATACTTCACAAAACAATAAGGAATATTTAAAGTAGTGAGGATGGCACAAAATAGGTGTGACAGATACGTCACAGACAGATAGCAGGTCTTACCAATTCTCTTTTTAATGGTGCTTGTTTTCATCTTTAGAATGTTATCTATTGACTTCTGTTTCATTTAAGCTACATTTCTGTGTGGTTTACCTGACAAAGGCAGCTGACTCCTAAAAAATAATATTACTTCTGTTATAAACATTGATTCATTTTGATTTTTGTTAGCATCCTAAAACCTGGATCTGAATCATTCCAGTTATTCCAGTTTAACACCAACATTTCTCTACCTTCCAGCTGAACTAGCAGATTCCACCCCCTGGGGCCCAGCAGGTAGAGCTTTAATTGTTTACCTATCCCCTACTGACAGTGCTTGCAGAGGTATGTTTCCATTCTTCAATATCTAACAATTCCATCTGAATTCCATCTGAACCTTAAAAATTTACAAATTCACAAACCTTATTAACCAAAGCTTTAAAAAGCATCCTGACAGAATGTTAATGGTCATAGTTGTGTCTGAAATCCCTAGAATATTTAATTCAAAATGAGAGTGAAATTCATTCCTGGATGAAGACTTAGAAACTTCACTTAAATAAATACAATGCCCATGTGTGGGAAGCTGTTTCTTTAACTCATTCATTTCCTTGCTGCAATTACCTCTTAGCTTATTCCACATTTAGATCACAAATCATTAGGGCAAGTTTACCTGTTATATGTTTGTACACTGCCTCTAAGACAATATTTTGATTTGAGACTACTTGCTTTTATTCTTTATCCTGCCTTATTGGTGGTCTTAGGCATTTTTTAAAATGTAAATAACCCCACCAAAGTGCACTACAGCACTTAAGCAGTTCTGGTATTTGATAGGTCAAGGTGCCAATGACGTGTCACCATTTCAGGTGAGACTTGCTTGTCCAGATTTCTTCTATAGTAAAAATGGTTCAAACTGCATTACTGCTTGAAGTGGGTATTTGGATAAAATACTCTAATGAAGCATTACTCACCAAAGCATGCAAGAAAGTTTTAGAACCTGGTCAAGGGCTATCTACAGTTATTGTTAGGTATGCTTGTTTTGAATAGATTGAGCCAAAGTCACCACTGGTTTCACTAAAACAAAAATGACTTGCTAAAGAGACTGTCTAGTATTTTAAAAACATAAATATTCACTGGTATTTGTAGCTTCCAACTGTCTATCACATAGGACTCACACAACTATAAAAACCCTCATAACTCATAATAAACAGGACTTCTGAGCAAGTTTTAAATTGCACTATGTCAATGGGATGTCCTGAATTTTATTTGAAAATACATCACTTGCATACAATCTACAATGTGTATCTTCTAAAACTATGAAAAAGTGTAAATTTGCCTAACAGTCAGACTATGTATTTTTAATTATATTTGAACTACTTCAACACATTAATTTACGCTACAAAAAATATGATTTTTGAAGAATATTATATAAACCGCAGAACTGAAAATATTAGACACCCTCTTTCACATTTCTGTGATAGAAAGATACTCAGATGAGCACTATTGAATGCCATTATAATTAACAAGAACATGTAAAATGAATTAGTGGTTATGTTTATAATCAGTCCAAAGTTAAATGAACCAATGAAAAGACCTTCATACTACCATAATCTCATCAGCTAATTTTTACACACTATTTTGTATTACTACATAGACCAATGAGGGCTGGATTACATTATCAGCGGGTCCAAATAGGAGTTCTGTGGTGGTGGGAGAAGCATATATCTTTTCATGTGGCACAGAGAAAATAATTAACTCCTATATGATTTTTGAGCTGTCAAGCTTCTACAACTACATACTTTACAAATTTTTCAATGCTATGTACTTATAAAGGTTCACATTATATTCTATATCACAAAAATTATTCTTGAATTTTTACAACATAGAATTTCCTATGCAAAACACCCATACTTCATTAATCCATAAAACATGTAACTGTGCAAAGAAGTAAGCCAAGGATAATAATAAAATTTACAAAAAATCATTAAAAAATTAATATTAAATGCCCTGCAAATTTCCCGGTGACAGAAAAATGTCCACATGGACCAAATGCATCATCTACTTCCAGTATGTTCTATCCACTGTGCAACTGATGCACAGGTTACATTTAACTCCTCTTGGGGAAGAGGGGCTGGGGGGGGGGGAATGTTGTTCCATTCAGGGCTTACCTGTCCTAAAGATTAACAGGACACTGATCACCTGCACCTGTCAAAGCACATTGGAGAAAATGGAGACAGTACCAATGAATGGGAAGCCCGGAGTGATGGAAAAATCATCCCTCAGCCTTTTCTTCCAAAATATCCATGCAACATTGTCTGAATAGTTGGATATACAGACTAAACCATCCCTGAGGCAGGTCTAATGTGCTTGACTTGCCCCTACATGATAGTTAACCTGTGTTGACACTAATCTTATAACTATGCATGATACCAATATCATATTTATAGAGATTTCTATCCAGCGTGCATGGATACCATACCTTACTCTATCCTCAGGCATGTCTGTCTTTCTTCTGAAAACGTAATTTATTCAAAGACAACTCAGAGAAAAACCACTTTCCACTTGTTGAATTTTCTTATTATAATAAACTGCAAGAGTTTACACTAATCGGAGGAGAAGAATATAAACAAAAAATGAAAGCAATTAACTATTCCTAAATAGTTTGTTCTACAATGCCACCAACACAATGGCACTGCAGTCTTGCAAATTACTTCCAGAATTACAATGTGTTTCTCCCTTTTTCTCCAGTGATGTGATTAGAAATTCAGAATTACTATCAGATGAGAATGCAGAATAACTTTAGAACGTAGTATCTTGTAAGTGCACATATACGGTGATCATCCTGAGTTGTCTAATATATCTAGTTTGTTCCTGTAAGGAGACATATGTTTAGATTTATAACCTAGTAACACATAAAGTTGAAATGCACCTGACCCTTCTACCATGACGCACCATATCACAGGTTTTCCCACTCACAGAATGGCTGATGAGCAGCAACTGGCATAAAGCATCTGAATTTAGACTGGGTCACTTAGTACATTAGACATATGCACCTCCAAAATCACCTTTCAAAAAGGTGATTCCACAAGCTGGTTTCCCTAGGCAACCATTTCTGTTGCACAATTATCCTTCTACTGAAAATCTTTTCCCTAATATTGAATCAAAACCTTCACACATGAGTCCTGTGCAATCCAACTGTTCCTTCTCACAAAGGGCAACCCTCACACCCCTTTTCTGCCTGAGTCTTTTACAGAGCTTGCATCCATCCATCACTAAATCCCAACTTTCTAGTTGTTCTGCCACTTGGTAATTTATTACAAAGACACCATCATTCTGGATCTGCACATGAAACTCTAGCTCCTCCCGTTTCTTTCCCACCAACAAGAATCTCATCTAAATAAATATACTGAAAATTCAACAAAACCAACAACAAAACTTAGAAAATTAAACTCACACAACTTTCAGGGAGAAAAGAAACACCAAACTGTGTGAAGTCCACATCTACAAACAACAAAGAACTGAAAACCTAAGACACACACTCCTTGAGCTCCTAAAGACCGAAAGAAAACAGACCAAAAAAATTATGATAAATAAGACAAACTAACTGCAGGGGGGAAAAAATTAAGATGGCAAAAAAACTGAAAACAAAACAAGCAAACAAAAAGAAGCTCCAAGACAATCTACTTGCACAGCTTCCATCTCCTGCCAAAAATATCACCATAAAAATAAAGACAGGAAATTGTCCCACCAATTGTTGTCATCTCCATTAACAGACTGCAGCATCTCAAAGTATGTGTTTTTTACTTTGGCTAAACAGCAAGTAACTCCCTCATCATCATCCTTGGGGCTTCCATAGCCCTAACACATCCTCAATTTGGGCACCTCAAGAACTGCTTACATTGCTTAGGAGGCTGGTTCAATACTGATGTGACCACCACCGTTAGTTACAGACAATTATCACAAACTAAATGTCCCTAAGATGACTGGATCCTTGCAGAGATTCCTATTCTAAACCCAAAATTTGACATGACTTCATAAACTGTGTCTGTTGCAAAGAAGAACGGAATTATGTCCTTCATTTCTTCTCAGAGACCCTGCCTGGTGACCTGAGGGATAGGTCTCTCCAGAGGATGTTGATCACACATCTCCATCATTGCTACTTGATTTCTTATTCAGAGCTACATCGGTCTGCGGAGGGAAAATTCTTACACACAGGCCAGTCCTCCCTACAGGCACAGTAGGGCTTCAGCTATGCTGTATTTTGGTATGGAATACTTCAGATTACTGGGCAAATTCAAGGATTCCTTTTTGTTTTTTTTTCCACTCAGTAGAGAATGACTGCTCACGGTTACTAGACCCATCTGGCAGTTAACAACCCAATCATGTTAAACAACCCAGAGACTCCCTTTCAGCAATGGCCAAGGTAGGTGACATCAAGAAAGACACCGGATATAAATACAACCCATGCTCTGGACCAACCCCTAAAGACACCCATGAAACAGAACACCTTCATAACACTGAAAAATGTCCCTATAAGCATGGTATACTAGGGCTGTTGGATATTTCTGCCTGTCTTGTACAAGCACATGACATATAGGGGTATGACTCAAAGTAAATTTCTCGCCACAATGACTGCTTTGATGTAGATTGGAATCTATGCCCTTGAAGGGGCAACAAAAGCCAAAAAAACTCTACCACCATTTCAAAGAGCGTCACTGAATAAAAATGAGTAAGCTTGTTACAAGGAAGAAAAAGGAATCGTCTACAAAAGTCACATTTCTACAGGTGGCACAGGGACTGATTAAAGACAACTTTTGCAAGCTCGGAAGAAATGCATACCACCCATCAAAAAAGACAGAGAAAATCCAGAAAATGGAGCTCTCATGAAAAAATGGGATGAAGGAGGCTATTAGAAAGAAAAAGACATCCTTGTAAAAGCTTCAACTTGTGTTCAAGTAAGGAAAACAGAAAGGACTGTAATCTTTGGGAGGCTTAAGCATAAAACACAATCCAGGATGAGAAGCCTGCAGGGACCAGCAGCTCCCTACGAGCTGGAGGCCAGAAGTTGTGGGGGCTGTCCATGATCAGAGCAGGACCTGGCTGTCCTGGACCACAGAGAACAGCAGCCCCAGGGGCAGCTGGGGGCAGATAGCCCACTGCCCTCCAGACACCTCAGGGGAGACAGGCCAAGACTGAGGTCAGAACCAACCTTAGTGAGGAGCCTCCACAGACAGCCATCCAGGGGCTTCTCCTGAGGCTGGCAGAGAGCAGGGGCCACTAAAAAACAGGGGTTTATCCACACCAGAGGAGACTGGAGAAGTTACTAGGCCAGACGTCCTCCTCAGAGAAAACACATGAGAAGATCTGTCTTAAACTGAAGTGCCATTAGAAAACATGAGAAAAAAAGACAAACTGAGCTCTAACAGACTATTAGACTGGAGTGTATCCCATCAACAGTTCTAAAGGGACTTGAGAATGAAACACCTGAACTCACAATAGAAAAATGCCTGCTTCAAATTGTCTTAAAATCAAAGGAAGGTGGCCAATATGAAATCAATCCTAAAAAATCTACAGAAGGTTCAAAAAGCTACAGGTCAGTACACATGAAGTGCATACTAGGCAACTCTCTACAGGCTACAATAAAGTTTATGTGAATGTCAATAAAAATGACACATTGTTTAGGAGTCAACATTCTGGCATGAAAATAGAAGTCATGCTTTGGATTATCTCAGTTTTTTTGAGAAGTCACTGAGAACATGGACAAATGAAATCCACTTGTAAGTCATGTATTTCCAAAATTATCCAAAGTCTCTAAAAGAAACTAAGCAGCGGGGGGGGGG